>JAGDYQ010000218.1:737459-801690 GCA_021962125.1 Bulinus truncatus | reverse complement strand
AATTTTTCCAGGTGAAATTTGGTGCAAAGTCGTCCCACAAGTCCACCCAGCTTTAAATGGGTACCTGACTTAAGTTGGGGAAGTAAAGGCGGCTGGGCGTTGTGCTAACCACACAATCCCTTCATATGCCGAGGTTATAGAAACAGATGAATTCTACACTTCATCTCCCCGAAGGCCCGTTAGGGCTAAGAAGGGACTTTACTTTTTATACCGATACCGATATTATCTTTTTAGGGGCTGTCCATTATTTATGTCAACAAATTTTTGGCGATTTTTACCCCCCCCCCCTTCCCCCTTGTCAACAACTTCCAGAGACCCCCCTATAAAATTACGTCAATATTTGATTACCCCCCCCCCCCCCAAAAAGGTGGCTTCCAAAATGTTTATGTGGCAAAATTAGTAGGAATATAGTTAGTTTAATTAAAATACTGAATGTTAAGCGAGTGTGTAACACAGAACTACAAACGCTGCTTAATTTTCCTATTTATTAAGTAATTATATTAAATTTAAAAAAAGGCGAAGGATATAATTAAAAGATTTGACAAAGTAGAATTGCCAGTGTTTGTACACATAGATAAAGACGCCACTCATGGCTAAGTAGCCAAGAGCACTGTACACGGAAGAACAGATGGAAAATTAATGAATCCATATAATAGAGCAGGAAAACACGTAAATAAGAAATCCAACGTAAATCATATGCTACAAGTACAATTATGAAACACTGAGTTCCATTTATCACTGAATGTCATAGTAGGGACTTATAAATCCATGAACATTCAAACACCAAAAATTATAATACTGAAAGAAATAGCTCTTATAGTCTGGAAGACAAAAACTAAAGAGTAACCATTGAAGGCACCAAGAAACAAAAACAGTCATTATGAAATACCCACCAAGAAATATACACGTGATGCTGATCAAATCACAAAAACAAACGGATGGCGGTATGAAACTGAAAAGAAAAGTAAACCGTGAATGGAAGGATTCATCTAAGAGACAATACAATCATTTAGACATAGTTGGACGTACATAGACAAACGAACAGGGTTAACGGTCAACTCCGCTCATCAAAGACAAAACGGACGATCAGATCGTCTCTCTTAAAGGTGAGCCGTCCCGAGTTAACAGTCAGCTCTGTTCATCAAATACACATCGTTCGTTGGCGATGGTCAGTTTGTAGTTAAGCTCCGTTCATCAAAGGCGCAACGGACAACGTAAATGAGTTCGGTTTTTTTCGGAACTGAAAGATGAATCAGGTGGGCGGGGGTGGACCCGAGGAACTAATACTTAACAGGTGAAAGGGGCAGTTACTCCGCTACATCATCGACTAGCTGTCAGTACGGTATCCGCACAAAACCCTCAGCAGAGAAAAACCCCATGTCAGCGGACAAAACCCCCAGCGGACATAACCCCCCAGCGGACAAAACCCCCAGCGGACAAAACCCCCACTGGACGGTCTGGACCTACCCCCTACTTTTATTATAAAATCTGTTATTTGGCCCTCATTTAAAAAAAAATGTAATTTATAATATCTGGATTAAAAATTCTAATATAATAATAGCGTTCTGGGTTCTGGGTTAAATCGAAAGCGGAAAACAATAATTCAAAATGGCGTCTTGCCGCGTCTCGATTCGATAAATATTAAAAAAAAATCTTCAGTTTTTAATAGTTTCTGACGTTTTTAACACATGAAACCCAAAGGCACAAATGGGAAATAATTCCATTTAAATATTTGTTGTTAGTCTTTTTTGTATTTCTACAACATATTGCATCTTTAAATTGTAATAAGAATCATAATAACATCGGATCTGTCCGAAATTAAAAATAACCTAGCCTACTGATCAAACCTAAGGGAATATAACTCTATGCAAAGTTTTTGCAGGGTACAGCTAGTAGGCCTATACGTATTTTTTAGTGAATTTTTTTCAAAGTACCCCAATCAGCTGCATTAGCCCTTCGAGCCACATTGGTCAAAAGTCAATCCCTTGTTAACTTTACATCAACAGGAAGCTTATCTTACCAGGTAAAACAAACAAAAGTAATAGTTTTAGCTCAAGGTCAAGACTGACCTATCTTAACTCTATCTTTTAAGTCTCCTGTCAGTCACACATTTTATATCAGTAGGTAAAACAAACAGCATAAGAATCACAGTGTTTGAAAGCTAATTTTTTATTTAGGTAAAACAACATAGGAACATGCCTATTGATAGACTGTTATGACCATGGTGTTGACAGTCATGATCCTTTATATCGACAAACATTTCCCTTAACCCATGGTCAATATTATATATATTAAAGTATCAATATTATCGACTTGAATTCGAGCTTAATATTTTGGGGGTTTTGTCTTCTGTGGGTTTCGTCCGCTGAGTTTTTTTCTGTGGGGGGTTTGTCCTACACTTTGTCAGTACACCAATGTAGAGGAAATGGCCGGAGCAGTCATTGACCATTGGTAAGGTAATTTTATGAAATATTTAGTGTGTTTACGAATAAGATTGGCTCATTTTTTCTTCAGTAATGACTGTAACATCTTTACAGCTACAGCTAAGCCAGCCCTATGAGGAAAACTATCTGGGACTGCTGCGGTTGTCATTTTTAATGTTTATAAAAAAAGTTCCCTTAAGCCCCAAGCGGCTCATCGGGGCAGATACATTGTAGAATGTATCTGTTTCAGTAACTCGGCATATAAAGGGATTGTGTGATTAGAACAATGGTTAGCCGCCTTTACTCCCCCAACTTCAAGTCAGGTACCCATTTAAAGCTGGGTGGACTTAGGGAATTTCACCAGGACCTGAAAAAGTTCCAAGATTCTTAATGAGATTCGAACCCGGGACCCTCTGGTCGACAGTCAAGCGCTCTACACCACTCGACTATCCGTCCCCCTAATGGTATTTACGACTTTTATAATTTCTGCCTTTGATGTGGACCAACATTCAACCCGCAGCTATTTTATAATGGTATAATCCGGACTTTGTTCTACTGGTGGTCTGTCAAAGACTTCTTCAACATGTAAAGCCCACCTCTTTTATTGTTGTACATTTGTAATCTCTCACTCGTCTTCTTCAGTTGCCCCTTTACCCAGGAATGTTATTTTAAATGGCTGCCCGGGGCTGCCGTTTCGGCTGCTTCGGAAAAGTTGTTTATTTATATCTTTTTCTCTTTCTTCGTGTTTCTCTTTATTTTCTCGTTAGTCTTTCTTTGTGTAGAAAATATGTTGGCCCTTTGCAACAGACCTCAAAATTGTTTAGTTGTGTTAGACGTTTTAGGTAACCGTAAAATAACAATTTCAAAAGGAGTATTTAAGCCTCCTGAATAGAAAACACATTTTCAGGCCCATGGAAAAGGTATACTTGAGGGCCTTAAGCAAAATGAACTTCGCAAGCCCTGTGTAAAGGAACATTTATGTGTACTTAGCAAAATAAACTTTTAGCCCTTAATACTCTTAGACAACAGTAATTTTCCACACATCCCAGACTGTTTATTCATGTTAGGTATTTTAGGTAATTAAAAACAAAATCCTAGCATGGGACAAATCTGCCTTCTGGCTATAAGGAGTAATGACACATTCTTGGTCCTTGGCAAAGGAACATTGTGTAAAAAAAAGTAGAAGAAAATGTTTGCATCCAAGACAATAATAACTTTTGAGGCTCTAGTGAAAGGAAGCTGGTACAAAAAAAAACCTCTGTCAATATCGCTGCTTGCAATTCTTTGGAAATAGGAATGCTTTTGACAGTCATCTTAGTTAACGGCAAAATAAAAGTCCAAGCCCCCAATCGTGAACAGTGGGCATATTACGAAACGCTTTTTCCCCTTGATTTTTAAAAATAACCCCAAGAGTAGCACTTTCCCCTAACGCTGTGTCACACTGAGTAACTCCGTCCTTTTCATCAAAGGCATTAGGTAACAAGTGAACGTTCCCTAAGTAGTTGCCCATTAGAACGGCTGTGCTGTCCAAGTTGCAGTCTATATATTTTAGCACTGGAAACCTTTCTGTAAATTATCTCAAACGTTGTCACGGATATTAAAATAGTTTTCTCGTTCAACCCTCGACCATTCAAACAATGATGCTATGACACGGTGCAAGTGTAATTGTAAAAAAAAATGACACTCTGGGATTCCCCTGCGTATTACACACATGTGTACTACGACATAGGGATTTCCCCTCAATACCTTTAGCCCTCCAGTGCTGTAAATATACAAGACAGAAAACACTCGTCAGTTGTTTTTTGTAGTAATGACATATGACTAAAACACAAGTTGCTCTATAGCGTAAAACAGAGTTTTAATTGCATTATATTTAAATAAACCTGACAATAAAAAAATCTATTTTTTTTTTTGCAAAATGCTGCCAATAATTGATTTAGGAATGCTGTGAAAACCCTTAATTCCGAATCATTGCGATTCACAATGTTTCTTGTGTGTGTTAATTGCAAAAAAAAAAAAAAAAATATACGACAAAAGAAATATGAAACTCATTCCCTTCTCCATTTGTATGTATTTCCTTTATTAGCTACATATTTTCTATACCCGGCGGTAACGCAAAAGATTGCATCACCGAATCTGATAGATTAGTTGCAATGGATGAACATAGTGTTGACTTTTTTATTTCACTGCTTTATATATATATATATATATATATATATATATATATATATATATATATATATATATATATATAAAATCATCTACACACACAAATATAAATCATCTACACATACACAAATGAAATCACACATACACACAAATGAAATCATCTATGTAAGTCCTTGATCCTAAAGGATAATTATATTATTTAAAGAAATAAAACTAAGAAGAACATTTTTTTTTAAAATTCGTCATTACTTAAAAACATTTCTATCCCGGCCATGGACAAGAGAATTTAATAGAAGTGCTAAATGATTGAAATTACTGCCCTGTTGTCAGCTAAGGCCCCACTAACCCTATCCGTAATCACTCAATTTTGCCCGAATCCCTGGATACGTGTTTACGCTGCTGCCCAACATTGCGTCCAGTCGACTCTGGGACAAAAAAAAGTCCCACCAGGAACTAAAACAGTCCTACCTGGGACTAAAACAGTCCTACCTGGGACTAAAACAGTCCTATCTATCTATCTATCTATCTATCTATCTATCTATCTATCTATCTATCTATCTATCTATCTATCTATCTATCTATCTATCTATCTATCTATCTATCTATCTATCTATCTATCTATCTATCTATCTATCTATCTATCTATCTATCTATCTATCTATCTATCTATCTATCTATCTATCTATCTATCTATCTATCTATCTATCTGTCTGTCTGTCTGTCTGTCTGTCTGTCTGTCTGTCTATCTATCTATCTATCTATCTGTCTGTCTATCTATCCCTCTGTTTGCCAGTCTGTCCTTGGTCCGCTCGCCCGCCTGTCTATCTGTCTGTCTGTCTTTAACGAAATAATACATTGAATTTATCGGAATGAGCAATATCATTACCGCCAGCCGCATAACAAAGAACGAACCGGGTGTATATGTCAGAAGGGGAGTGGAAACGATTTATGTAGACATTTGTCATATCCCGTGTTTTTAGATTTCTAAAAATAACTTGCAATCGGAATTAAACTTCCTAGTTTGCTTCAGTTTGCGTGAGTGTATTCGGAAAAAAAAATATACACATGCACTGACTTGTGTAAAGTAAATAAAGTTCCGAGACTAGAGACATTAATGTCAATCAAGTCAACTTGGAGGGGAAACAAGTCCCCATCGACATTTAGTATATCTTTTATTCCTGATATTTTTTATGGTCAAAGCTAAATGCTAGGCGTAAATTATTGTTTTGTTATTCACCACGTGTAACATGTAAACTTAGGTATTACAACACACATATAGATATGTGTGTATACAGTGGTTGACCGTGCAGCCCCGTAGCGTGAAAATTCTACAGCAGGGGCCAGACATTCTACAGCAGGGGCCAGGCATTCTACAGCAGGGGGCCAGGCATTCTACAGCAGGGGCCAGGCATTCTACAGCAGGGGCCAGGCATTCTACAGCAGGGGCCAGGCATTCTACAGCAGGGGCCAGGCATTCTACAGCAGGGGCCAGGCATTCTACAGCAGGGGCCAGGCAGTAGCGGCGGGGGGGGGCAAGTAATACATTTTACTAAGTAGAACAAATAAGCAGATGGGGCCAGACAAAACGCATGGTGGGGGGAGCGGCCCACTGCCCCCCCCCCGTACGCTACGGGCCTGGTAGGCTATGTGACATAACTTTTTTTTTAAATTTAACTTGTAAGAAAATAACAAGGACAATCTTTGCTTCAATACGGTTGACGAGACAATCGAAATTTGATGGAATCGAATCGGGTGGCTCAATTATTGATAGAATACTAAATCTCAAAGTCTTAAAGCCTAGGGTCAGTTTGGAGGTGGTCTCTAAACGTGCTGTGAACGTAATTCGATATCCGAACGCATTGGCAACCGAACTAAATATATTGAAATGCCTTACAATCGAACATGCTTTGAAATTCGAGGGTGGACGGGTGGTTGAGTGGTGTACAGCGCTTGACTGTCAACCCGATTGTCCTGCTTCGATCTTCAGTGAGAATCAATGGGAAATTTTCTAGGTGAAATTTAATGGGTACCTGACGTGAGTTAGGGATGTAGGCTGGGTGTTGTGCCTATATGGATAAGAAAATTGACTTTTTTTTTTGAATTTCGAACATCCGGAGTGACATTTCGGCATTAAAAAAATATTTTTTAGTATATTGCTTTGCGATCATGCAACTTTTAAATCATGTATAACATTCCTCAGTGTGATGGAAGTGTCACATGCACACTGGTCTAGGGGGTTTCAGAATTAACAAAGAAACTCCGTACGTGACAATTAACAACAGCATCAACTCGATATGTTGTACATAAAGTCTTTAATCACACACTTCATTGAACACAGAACAACCACAGCTATTTACTACTACAGCACTAATTCACCTCTCTCTACAAGTTACCTAGACTGACTGTCTCTACAACAGCTGGTCACCTACTCCTAGTACACATGCTCACTCGTCCACTCACGTGTTCCTTGATCTCATTCTATCACCAGTCAACCACTTATTCTCTCCCCTGACCATTCGTACTATTATACAGCTGTGCGTGTCTAATAATCCCATACAGCCATGTACATACGCACCCCCCCCCCCCACACACACTGTCACTCTGTGACAGGAAGTATCGGTATTATTTTCGAAGCTAAATTGAAGCTCGTTTTTCTCCTCGTATTTTCTTTGATATATAAACAGCTGTGTATATTTACCATGTATATACAGGCTGTTCTTCAAATACGTATAATTTCTTAAATATACAAACAACTTTGTATATTACCATGTATATACAGGCTGTTCTTCAAATACGTATATTTTCTTAAATATATAAACAGCTTTGAATATTTACCATGTATATACAGGCTGTTCTTCAAATACGTATACCCCAATAGTGGTCTTAGTTGGTGGATTAGGGGTGAATTTCCCAAGCCCTGAGTATGAGGGGTACCAGCACTTGGAAATTTTTTTTATTGCTACCCAACAGTAGCAAAACTTAAATTTGTTTCAGGCTACGAATATGACATTCTAGGCCCCTGAAATGATCTCGCACTAGCTAATACCGCCTCTGTATGTACGCTTTAATAACTTATAACAACTTATCAAAATACATTGTTTTTTGATGGCTTGGTTAGCTCAATTGATTGGTGCGTCTTCCCAATAATTCACAAAGTGATTCAGAAGACCTTCTATTCGTTCCTAACGATGGGATAGTCTATTCACAGAGTGCCAATGAAGCTTGAGAATGAGATAGATTTTACGTTACACAAAAACCGAAGTATTTGGGCGTCACAATAAGCAGATAGATTACTGAAAGGCGTCCGGTAGTGAAGAAGCTGTAGAATACATCCCGCGGTAGACATCATGTGGGCGTTGTACTTGGGTGCAATTCGCTTTCAGAAAGATGACTGTCTGGTCGTAAATAAGATGATCTCGATCGTAACTAGAGGCTGTGGATGTCTTGAAGAACCAGAAGTTTCGGTTGATTGCAGCTAGAGGCTGTGGGTGTCTTGAAGAACCAGAAGTTTCGGTTGATTGCAGCTAGAGGCTGTGGATATCTTGAAGAACCAGAAGTTTCGGTTGATTGCAGCTTGAGGCTGTGGGTGTCTTGAAGAACCAGAAGTTTCGGTTGATTGCAGCTAGAGGCTGTGGGTGTCTTGAAGAACCAGAAGTTTCGGTTGATTGCAGCTAGAGGCTGTGGGTGTCTTGAAGAACCAGAAGTTTCGGTTGATTGCAGCTAGAGGCTGTGGATGTCTTGAAGAACGTAACTAACAGGGTTAGATCTCAAAGGAGAGCCAGTTTTTAAGGTCATTGTTAGAGTTCCCTCAATGTCTCCAGTGGTGCCTTAATGGCCATTGGACTATTTGTTATGGTTGGGACGTAAGAAGGGCACTAGAAAAACAATCTCATTGTTGTTTATATGATCTACAAGATACAAATCTCATCGTGACAGGGACTTCACAGATTGGATTGAGGAGCACTTCACTGATTTTAGGAAGACGGTTTATGGATGGGTGGAAGGATAATCCTTTTCTCTTGCACCTTATGAAAAAGACTCTTCATGCCTGTAGTCCGTCCATAGTTGGGTAAGCAAGGCCAACCGATTACACTGCGCAAATGTGGCAGTGAAGACGATCAAGTCCTACCCAGAGGGTTATATACAGGCAATAGGCATACACTAATGTTTTTGTAGTTTATCCGGGCGGCCAGTGCATATAAAAAGCAGAAATGAGGCCTGCAGGATGGGACTTTTTAGCGGATAACATTGTATAATCCTGCCCGACTTGCTCTCTGTTTTCCAGGCTACAACAGTAAAGTTCCCATCCGGGCAGATGAAGAGTAGAATTCATCTGTTTCTATAAAGGGATTGTGTGGTTAGCACAACGCCCAGCCACCTTTACTTCCCCAACTAAAGTCAGGTACCAATTTTAAGCTGGGTGGAATTTTGTGGGACGACTTTTCACCAAATTTTACCTGAAAAAATTCCATGGGTCTCACCAAGGATCGAACCTAGGACTCTCAGGTCGACAGTCTAGTATCTACACCATTCGGTTATCCGTCCCACAGGCTATAAAAGGGATGTAGGTAAATGGCGCGAGCGGTTGGAAGTGCTAATGTCCAAGAAATATGTAGATGTTACTTTTTAGTGGATTCAAAGGGCATGCAGGCTTGCTGAAGAATGACAGGACCGATATTCTCTGGGCGATGACATTGTCTTACACGAATGCGCTATCGCCATGATACGTTAAAACTATGTAGGTATGGAAAACAAGATCATACACCTGTCTATATAAGCTCAAGGTTATATCTTTGGTAATTAAATAAGGTCAGAATGTGATTTTAGAATGTCAAGAATATATATATAAAAGTTAAATAAAGAATCCAGGGTTAAATCTATGTTGGGTAGAAGAAGGTGACAAAAACAAAAAAAAAAAAAAGACAGACTGTTGGGCTTTCAAAAGTCCTTTTTGTGGGTCTATAGACCTGGTGGCGCCTATCTCATCACCGATTCAGCGGCTAATAAGTTTCGATATACCAGAGATTTAAACCTAACCAATGCAGTGATTTCGCTATCCAGCCGCTATAAGGGTGTATGTGTGTGTGTGTATTTGCTGTTGGTGCATACGAGCAAAGGCATCCTTAATGGTGAACAAGTAAGGAGCCAACAGCAGGAGACCAAAAGACAGAGACGGAAGACCGCACGACAGAAACAGGCCCTCGGTCCCCCACCCAGCTTCATTTGTGGCCACTGCTGAAGAGTCTGCCAGTCCAGGATCGGTCTGCTGAGCCACTCAAGAACCTGCTCTCAAAACACGACTAGATGACTAACCTAGAGCGCTACCATCATCTTTCGAGATGGACGGTTTGCCTACTACTACGCATACGAGCGATGAATCATGCGTGTGATGTAAATGATGTCCATCGATCTATACATCTTCCACAAACACCTTGTTATTGTTGGTCCATATGTATGCAATTTTCGTAGTTGAAGCATAAATCGGAAAAGATTTTAATAAATAAAACACTATAACGATTACTGTACATTTGGTGAGCTCGGAGATGATTCTGTTTTCATAAAATGAAGAAATCTAGCAAATGCAGAAATAGGCTCCTGCAATTTGCAGAAAGAAGTACATTTTTTGTCAGAAATAAAAACCCTATTTTACATTTGAGCACATTTGACAGTAGGATATGTTTATTTGAAAAAAGGTGTCACTATGTGCTAATTTATTTTCGAGTATTAATAGATGTAGACCTCATGTAGCTGAAGACTTATTTATACTTAGCCTCAAAACATTTAATGAATTATTTTCATACGTATTTAAACATAGCCTATATATACCTACCAGCCCGCCAACATCGAGATAATTTTGTACCAGTCACTACAATGGCTTTACGACGGTACTGCCATGTCTTGTGTAGGTAAGAGGAGTTCGCTGTGGCGGCATAGCTGGATACAAACATAAATGAGTCAATAACCCCTTTCTGTCTATTGTTTAGTAATGAACTGAGCACATTTATTCACCCCTCCCCGAGTTACAAGTCGTATGCTTACCCCAAGTCAACAGTAAACTCGTGTGCCAAAAAAATTCTCCGTTGTTTTTTGGAAACACTAAACTTGACTGAATATAGCCCTCTATCCGAGCACAGTAAACGGGTGCAATAAATTTCCCTATGTATAATACCCCCCTCCCCTCCGTGAAGCACCTGGTCACACCTTCTATCCTGTATCGCTTAAAAATTACTCTCTAACAATGACCACAGTCACAGGCAGGACTGACTCATGAGATCTAGGTTTAATAGCATTTTTTACATTTCTTTTCAGTTTTATCAAGATGGAATGTCTCTAATTGAGTTTTGGCAATTTTCGTTTTAAAAAATACATCTGGCAATACTGATGGAAGACATCCAAGGAAAGAGCTGTTTTCATTTTTCATTACTATTTTTCTTATACTATAAATTTTGTTACGACTTTGATAAAAGTTATAATACATTTCCTCGCCATTCTGGGTCATTTCCTTATCATTCAAGAAAGCCTGGGCTATAGATGCTATTCTGAGATATGTATTATGAAAACTATGGCGTCTGGTCACATTATACAACTGGTGACCTTGACATCTTTTCAGCCGTCTATAGCCACAAATGTAACATTGCCTATAACCCCCCATCCCTTAAATGTACATTTCTACAGGGCCTCCAAAGGGTTAAAAAGTCTTTGACTGTATTTCTTAATTTATAAAAAAAAATAACAAAACATAAATATTAAGACCACTACGAGCCTTTGCACACACAACAAGAATAATGTCAAAGTCGCCGTTTTGGTAAAGTGTCTATACGGAACTATAAATATTTACACGAATAGTGTGTGTGTGTGTGTGGGTGTCTATCTATCTATCTATCTATCTATCTATCTATCTATCTATCTATCTATCTATCTATCTATCTATCTATCTATCTATCTATCTATCTATCTATCTATCTATCTATCTATCTATCTATCTATCTATCTATCTATCCATCCATCCATCCATCCATCCATCCATCCATCCATCTATCTATCAATCTATCTATCAATCTATCTATCTATCTATCTATCTATCTATCTATCTATCTATCTATCTATCTATCTATCTATCTATCTATCTATCTATCTATCTATCTATCTATCTATCTATCTATCTATCTATCTATCTATCTATCTATCTATCTATCTATCTATCTATCTATCTATCTATCTATCTATGCAGCTATGTATCTGTCCGTCACTCCGTCCGTCCGTCCGTCTGTCTGTCTGTCTATATATCGTGCCTCACTTTCCTCTCTCTACTGAATTACGTATGCCTCTCTTTCCTCTTACTCTGCCTTTATTACTTGTGTTTTACATTCCCCTACCTCTCCAAATATTTTTGTGCCACACTTTCCCCTCTCTCTCCATATTACTCCCTATTTTTCTCTGTATTACTTGTGCCTCACTCCCTCTCTTTCTCTCTGTATTACTTGTGGCTCACTCCCTTTTTTCTCTCTGTATTACTTGTGCCTCACTCCCTCTCTTTCTCCCTGTATTACTAGTGCCTCACTCTCTCCCCTCTTTCTCTCTGTATTACTTGTGCCTCACTCCCTCCCCTCTTTCTCTCTGTATTACTTGTGCCTCACTCCCTCTCTTTCTCTCTGTATTACTTGTGCCTCACTCCCCTCTCTTTCTCTCTGTATTACTTGTGCCTCACTCCCTCTCTTTCTCTCTGTATTACTTGTGCCTCACTCCCTCTCTTTCTCTCTGTATTACTTGTGCCTCACTCCCCTCTCTTTCTCTCTGTATTACTTGTGCCTCACTCCCTCTCTTTCTCTCTGTATTACTTGTGCCTCACTCCCTCTTTTTCTCTCTGTATTACTTGTGCCTCACTCCCTCTTTTTCTCTCTGTATTACTTGTGCCTCACTCCCTCTTTTTCTCTCTGTATTACTTGTGCCTCACTCCCTCTTTTTCTCTCTGTATTACTTGTGCCTCACTCCCTCTCTTTCTGTCTGTATTACTTGTGCCTCACTCTCTCCCCTCTTTCTCTCTGTATTACTTGTGCCTCACTCTCTACCCTCTTTCTTTCTGTTTTACTTGCACCTCATTCCCCCTCTTTCTCTCTGTATTACTTGAACCACACGATCCATTATATATTCATTCCCTCTTTCTTGATTGAATCTATCCCAAATTTATTTTTGTATGGTCCTCGTTTTTTATCTCTCTAGCTTCCTTTATTTTTGTCTCTCTTCATCTGTCTTTTTTTCTTCTTTCTCCCCTATCTTTCGCCAACCACCTTTATTTCTTCTCGTTACTTAATACTCTTCTGTTTTCAATGTTTCTTTTTATAATCATTCTTTCTATCTTTTAAAATCAGTTTATCTTCAATCGTTATTCGTATAAGTTTCTTGAACACCCCGCCTCTCCCTTTCCTTATCATAAATCTTTTCTCCTCATGCCAATCATTATTTCTCTCACTCTTTTTTCATTTCCTCTACTCTCACTGTCTCATTCTTGTTTTCAAATCTCACCCCACTCCAACCCCCTTAACTGTGCCAGTCAAAAAACAACAACTACAATGAATTCATGGAAGTAAACTGTAATAAATTTCAAGAAGTGATCGGAGAGACGAGACCAACAAGTCCAGCAAAGCGTCTTTGTCACCCCCAAAAAAAAAACAACAACTTACAACCCGTTTCTCCCACCACTCCCTCCACCGCTCCCCCAAGCACACAATTTTAAATACACCCAGTAATGGAATCACTAATAAAAATAGATAAATAAAAAAACACGGCAACAACCAAAGAAACAAACAAAGAAGTCTATTTAAACAAGCGGTGATCTCAGGATTCAAATCAGACGCCACTGACTCGGCTTGATTTCGTTTGCCGATCAACACAAGTGGGGAAAAATTAGGATCTTTTAATTGTAAGTAGATATTTTTTTTATTATTTTTTTTTTCGTTTATTGTTGAACTCTTTATTAGTTAACAAAACATGATGACTATATTCCAGTATATGTATGTGTGTCCGTGCGTTGCGCGTATGCATATACTAGTGTTTTGTATGTATCAATCTTTTCATCTATGTACCTGGCATTCTGTCTCTCTGTCTACTAATCCAGTGGACCCCAAACTTTTTTCTCCCCCACGGACTTGTGAACGTTGGATAATTTCTCCGCGTCCCGCTTTTCATTTATTATAAATAGTTTAGATCGTTTTTTATACAATAAATAAGAAGGAAATGATTTAATGTTTCTTGGGCGGCCCAGTACCATTTGATCCACGGACCAGTACCGATCCGCGGGCCCCGGGGGGGGGTTGGCAAACATTGAACTAATCAACACTAATGTGACGTTAAATATATAGTCCTTTAACATACTGTAATGTAAATTTTATGAAATTTGTTTTTTTTGTTTTGTTTTTTTCAGTGATTTGTAAAATGTGCCGAAAGCGCATCTTGAAATCGTGGCCCGTTGCAGCCATTTTTTTGAAATTTGCTGGGACGTTGCTGCACATTGGAGGCACCGCTACAGATAACTGGCTTAACGAAGGTGACATCAGCGTTGGAATTTTCAAAGCTTGCTCTGGAGGTGATTGTGCAAACTTATTGAATGCATTAGATAATGCTGGTAAGAAGAAACCCACTTTTATGTGTGTGTGTATATATATATATATATATATATATATATATATATATATATATATATATATATATATATATCGTCGGCACATGGTCCTGATGTTCCAGCTTGCGAATCGAAGAGCTGGAGGCTTCTTGCTAGTTCTTATCTTGAATTTGCCTGGTGCGTGTGTTTTTTGGCCCACTTTTTGAGAAGTGCATCTCTAATCCCCACGCACCCAGTAGGGCAGGTGAGCCATGGCGAGGACAGCACCCAACTGGCTAGGGAGGCTGCCCAGCTGAGGCAGGCGGTAGCTGTCCAATGGAGGCGCGATGACCTCTCACCCGTCGAAAGACCCCTGGCGCTCGTTTCCTTCGCCAATCGGATGGAGCTTAGAACCGAGTAACTGGCCCCTTCCGTGTTGTATCGACATCGTGCGACGACGCTGGAGTATCCTCTCCAGTTTAGCTACGGAGCCTGGGCAGGGTAATATGGAGAGGATAGCTGTTGCCCGTGCAGCAGTCCCCCCCTCTCCGCGCAACTGGGGATCCAAGGGAAAGACAGAGTCGATACGGCTTGGCTTCAGCTGCGCCGCAGGAGGTTGCCGGCGTTGACAATATAGGGTCTGGCCGCCTTGGGGACTCCAGCTCCGGATTTCTTTTCAGGGTTTACTCCCTTAGCCTATCCTCGTAGGAGGTATGCCGCTAGGCAGCGGAGGTTTGAGAACAGGTTTTCCTTCTCCTAGATGAGCTACCAACCCGAGGTTGACGAGCCCCATCTGCCCGAAGCGGCTGGTTTTGAGGCGCCAGTGAACCGCCTTCGCCCTTCTCCTGTCAGTGGAAACAGTTTCGCCGGGCTTAGTAGCTAAGCCGCACGAGAAGGCCAGGAGTTGGACTTGGTTGTCAGAGGGCTATTTGAGACGCACGCCATTGGGAGCATTTTATTTGTTAGTGGGAGCTTATCCCCGCTACTACCAACCCCCGGCATATAACCTTGAAACCATATATATATATATATATATATATATATATATATATATATATATATATATAATAAATGACAAAGGCCTGAACAAATAAAAGCAAATAAACTATGAAGAATACAAACGGCAGTATAAATATCTTAAACATTTACTTTAAGATTTTTTTAATTATTAATATATTTTAGGCATTGCGAAAGAAAGTTGGGAAAAAAATAGATAGACCTGAACAAATCGCAGTAATAACGTTTCGATTATCCTGTTATATTTGATACTACTTTACTAGCTGTACCCTGCAAAATCTTTGCATACAATTATTTTTCCTTAGGTTTGACCAGAAGCTAGGTTATTATTGGTTTCGGATATATACGATTTTTCCATGATTTTTATTTCTGTTGTTTAAGTTTGACGATTGTAAACTGGAATACTGTTGTATTAATTCTTTACTTTCGATTTAACGCAGAACCCACACCGCTATTATTTATATAGAGGCTATTTTTTTTTTATTCCAGTGAATTTTAATTTTAAGAGTAAAGTCACGGCCACGCAGACTTTTGCAGTCTTTGCTATACTGATAGCTGCTGGTACTTTTGCCATGTCCATTGTACAATATTTTGTAGATCACCTCACGAGAAGCTGCCACCGCCTGCGAATGGGCATTTCGATCTTGTCACTTTTGATGGCCGTCTCAGCTTGTGAGTAGATGTCATTTATGTTAACACAGATTGTGAGTAGATGTCATTTATGTTAACACAGCTTGTGAGTAGATGTCATATTTGTTAACACAGCTTGTGAGTAGATGTCATATTTGTTAACACAGCTTGTGAGTAGATGCCATAATATTTGTTAACACAGCTTGTGAGTAGATGTCATATTTGTTAACACAGCTTGTGAGTAGATGTCATATTTGTTAACACAGCTTGTGAGTAGATGTCATATTTGTTAACACAGCTTGTGAGTAGATGTCATATTTGTTAACGCAGCTTGTGAGTAGATATCATATTTGTTAACACAGCTTGTGAGTAGATGTCATATTTGTCAACACAGCTTGTGAGTAGATGTCATATTTGTTAACACACCTTGTGAGAAATTTTTATTACGTTTTTTAACACAAAATGTCAATAGTATATAAAAATGAGAAAAACTTTGCAATATTTTTTATTTTCCAAAATTGGGCCCTACATTTTTGTTGGCCTAGGGCCCCTAAAATTGTAAATCTTGCTCGGGGTGGGGGAGAGGGGGGTACGCAGTTGTATAGTTAGCCTATCCATAAGAACAGGTCAGAATACAAATTACATTTTTAACAACATATATTTGTCCTTTTTTTTGCTAAGATACATAAATAAAAAAAAACTTTACACAACTTAATAAAACCACATACACCGATGGCAATGTAATGCGGGTTAATTAAGTCTTTAATTCATCTTCCTTCACTTCAGTTTAATTTGTGTTCTCTGCTGGTTTTGTTTTTAAATGAAAATAATGTTTATGTATTCACACTTAGAAAAAGAAAATCGTTCCTTCATTAGTATTTCAATTGTTTATTTGTCTTTTAGCCTGTTTCTCTCTCCTTTCAACACACTCACACACACACACACACACACACACTCACACACACACACACTTACACTCACACACACACACAGACACACACACACACTCACACACACTCACACTCACACACACACACACAGACACACACACACACACTCACACTCACACTCACACACACACACTCACACTCACACACACACACACACAGAAGCACTGGCACACACTAACACACACTCATAAACATACGCAGACAGAGTGACAATTTTTTTTTTGTTTATTTCAGTCCTTTTCATAATGTTTTGTGCTCTAATGGTAAACTTCGCTGACAGTGAACAGAGTTTCACTCTGAAAGATTTAAAAATCGACCACGTTATAAGACTGAAAGACTTGGAGACAGGATACTCGTTGGTTCTGAGTGTGGTCGGTGGAGTCCTTATAGCCACAGGTGGACTGGTGGCTGTGTTACATGACAGGAGAGAAGAGGCCGCAAGAAAAAGTCAGTCTGCCCAGGCCAGGACTAGTAATCCAGAAGACAATGTTGCAGATAGAAATGTGCCAAGTCTGAACGACATCGAGATGCAGTCAATAGGCCTACATGCCGAATCTGATAACAGCAAAGATCAGATAAACGATACAGAAAGTGCTGAAGAAAAAAAGGAAGAAGACGGCAAAGCTGATGGACAATAACTGAACTTGTGATGAATAGTTTAAATTCACTACGACATGAATGAACTTCATTAATAGTTTACCATAGTAAATGCGTATTTAATTTTTAATTGTAAGTATGATACAAACAAACAAACAATAACAACTTAATGATCTGGTAAACTATGTATTAATCTAGGACCGTTTTGCATGCATTTCTTTTGTGTTACTAGAAACTACTTATCTCATAATCTTATTTAATCAGGATTTAGCTATGATGAAATATTTTATTTTCGTTTTTTCAATGACATTGAGTGTGTTTGTGTTATTCGTTCTGCCAGTGATATTTAGAGTGTTTGTGTTATTCGTTCTGTCAGAGATATTTAGAGTGTTTGTGTTATTCGTTCTGTCAGTGATATTTAGAGTGTTTGTGTTATTCGTTCTGCCAGTGATATTTAGAGTGTTTGTGTTATTCGTTCTGTCAGTGATATTTAGAGTGTTTGTGTTATTCGTTCTGCCAGTGATATTTAGAGTGTTTGTGTTATTCGTTCTGTCAGTGATATTTAGAGTGTTTGTGTTATTCGTTCTGTCAGTGATATTTAAAGTGTTCGTGTTATTCGTTCATTAGAGTGTTTGTGTTATTCGTTCTATCAGTGATATTTAGAGTGTTTGTGTTATTCGTTCTGTCAGTGATATTTAGAGTGTTTGTGTTATTCGTTCTGCCAGTGATATTTAGAGTGTTTGTGTTATTCGTTCTGTCAGTGATATTTAGAGTGTTTGTGTTATTCGTTCTGCCAGTGATATTTAGAGTGTTTGTGTTATTCGTTCTGTCAGTGATATTTAGAGTGTTTGTGTTATTCGTTCTGACAGTGATATTTAGAGTGTTCTTGTTATTCGTTCATTAGAGTGTTTGTGTTATTCGTTCTGTCAGAGATATTTAGAGTGTTTGTGTTATTTAGAGTGGCTGTAGCCTCATGTGTTTTTATCAAGTTCGGCAAGTGTAATTAAAAAGTGTAATTAACAAAGAGTAATTAACAAAGAGCAATTTTCACTATAAAACGTAGCCCACATTAAATAAACCATAATCCACTTAGAAAGGTGGAAGGATTATTTTCACTCCTTCATCAACATTCCACCCCCGCCCTCCCCGCTCCAAAACAAAAAAAAATAAAGTTTAGAAATATAACAAGTATAGAACACAATCTTCAGAAACAGCTTTGCATAGTGCCACAAGATGCCTATTGTATGGGTTTTAATTTGTAGGGTGCTACAAGTGTTACAAGATTGCTATTATATGGCGTATAGCATGTAGGGTGCTACAAGTGTTAAAAGATTACTATTATATGACGTATAGAATGTGTAGTGTCACAAGATGGTCATTATATTTATTTTATAACAAAATTAGGGAGTATATATTACATTTTTTAAAATCTAAGTGCGTGTTTTGTCAGCTAGGGCGTGGGTGGGTTCCTTCGCTGCGGGTATTGTCCGTGTGGGGTTTTGTCCGTGTGGGGTTTTGTCCGTGTGGGGATTTGTCCGTGTGGGGTTTTGTCCGTGTGGGGTTTTGTCCGTGTGGGGTTTTGTCCGTGTGGGGTTTTGTCCGTGTGGGGTTTTGTCCGTGTGGGGTTTTGTCCGGATAACCATTGTTACACAACCCACTTATCACCAGTACTCACTCGGACATACGTAAAAAGTGTGGATGATGTTCCTTGAGTAATTGTCAGATGTGGGGGTTGAGCGTTAAAAGAGGAGTTTGATTTGTTTAACAGGTGTAGGGCAAACGTCAGAATGAAACCGATGCAATTGAATGTGCACAAATAATACTAGCATTCAGATGGGGTTGTTTTTTTGATGGATATAAAACAACAATAGAATTCCCGTTGCTTCTGTTAAATCATTAACTTCTATCTCCTGATTGAAAATATAAACAAGAAATATCCATGAAATGTAAATTTGCTAAAACAGTCTTTGCGTTTGAATTTTCGTTGGGATAGGTGCGCTTGCAAAGCGCACTTAATTGAAAACGAACCAAAAAAAAAAAAAACAAGCAACAATGATAATTTAACAGTTTAATTCATTCAGTCTCGTTAACTGTTTAGTTTGACTAAGTCGACTGAATGTGTAATATTTCATACTAGCCGTCCCGCGTCGTAGCATACGCCGCTTTATCAATCAATATAATTACTGTAATTATTTTTAAAAATAAGCAATCAAACAAAATAACAGGCTGACATAAATGTTATACAAAGTTGAACTTTGACCTATTATGGGCAGACTTTATGGTCACTATCTGGTACCTTCCAGCAACTTGATTTTTATTTTGTTGTTTGCAGATTTTTAGTTAATTCTTTTCTCGATGAGCTGCCAGACTTAATTTTCTCTTTATTGGTTAGATATATTTTAATGCCTTTTGTAAGATCAGGATTATTTTTGTTGACATTCAAATGTTATTTTATGTACAGTACTCCATCATTTCTGCGATTAAACGGATACAGAATTTACGCGACGGGGCCCGGGGGACTTTTGAATTTGGACCCCCCTCCTTCCACCCTAGGTACGCCTCTGTGTACACATCAACAGACACATATGTAACCATATGTCAATTTCAGTGGGATTAGTGGTGACCTTCTATACAAGTCAACAATGAGGATTTCTTTTTTTGGCAAACCAGCGACTGAAGCCCCCTGCCGAGTAGAGTTCACTATCTACTCTGCTATCCAGCCTCACTTTTTAAACAGTAAATAAATAAATAATAAAATAAATAATTAATAAATATAAAAAAAAAACCTAAATATAAATATTACTGTAAGCATTGAAAACTCTTTATAATAATACTACAAACATAATTTATTTGTATTAAAATTTTTTTTTTGTTAAAGCAAGTTTCTAATTTCCAGATCCAATGATGCTATAGTTCATCTTTCATTCTGCAATCGACACAGTAGCTGTTGCCGTCTTGAAGATGACATGTTTCCTGGATTCTGAAATTTCAATGTCAGGATTATTTTCACTGCATGACTCAGATTCCGACAGTCCATTCATTACCTGAAGTTATATTTTCACTTACACCAGTTTCCTCTCTGGCTAACATCAGTGAAGTTTGTAGAGATACTAAAATCTGTGCAGCTTCATGATTCAACCTTTTCCTTCTTCTGTCCACAGCTCTTACATTTCTTAAATGTGAAGCTTTAACATTATCAAGGTTGATATTGTTATGTCCGAGTAGGTGCACAGTCAACATTTGTAGTATCCCTGAGGTTTGCAGGTCTACCTATAATAATAATAAAATATAGGATTATTTTTTGACGGAAAAGTTTATAAAATGCTTAATAAAGTTAATGTTATAAAATATATGGTTTATATTATTATTATTTAATTTAAAATTTTTATACTTTATGCTATTTATGTCAGTATTTAAATATTTAGCATTTTCAAATGTGTGTTTTGTAATGCTAAACTAAAAGCAAGAATTAGTAGTCAATATTATTATTTTTGCTACCAAGAAAAGGTTTTGTTTTCTTTTGCGATAAGTAATACTATATATTGTGAAATTAAAAAAAAAGATAGCTTTTTTATGGAGATATTCAATTTTCTTACCTGAAACAAAATATCGAGCACAAATTCTCATGTTCTCAATCATAGCTTCGCTAACATTGCTTCAGTATATATTGGCGAGAAACTGACGCCAACTGTCTTCACTTAATTGACGATCTTTTTCGCCTTGATGTTTCTTAACTCTGGGCATTCTAAATAATGCAATAGTATCACCCCTGTTACTGCGAGTGTGGCAGCCTTTTACCGCACAGATCACCATTTTAAAAACAGCAGACAGTACGTCGTTGTTGCTACAAAATGGCGACTGTTTACATTTCGGAGTCAGTGTGACATCACACGTGACTGCCCTATATTTAAGTACAGCGTGTGATAAGCTGTAAGAAGCCAAATTGAGGTTACAGGTCACGGCGAAAGGTCACACAGCGTGTGAGAAAGAAGATCCTTCCGCCAGGCGCCAAGGACACGGAAATCCCCCGGCACTCGCAGTGGTTACGGTTCTGTCTAGTCAGAACCCGTATTATTTTTTTCCAGGCACCATCCATGTATGTGCGCATGAGCGACTTTATTTTTTTTTTGTTTCCGGGGTCAGAAAACTTAAAAAATCATATTTTTGCGCTAGATTTTGCCGCCCCTTTGGATACGCCTCCCGGGGCCATGGCCCCCTCGGCACCCTTCGCTACGCCACTGCATATCAGATGAGGACGCTTCTATAATATTGGGCTTCCCCGACACAGGGTGAGTTTTACTACTTGCGGATGCTCTTACTCAATGCTTATCAATCAAATGAGGATATTCGAACAGTTGCTGGCAAGGACGGCGTCCGGCACATGTACCCGACTGTCGTGGAGACGACAGCTTGCTTGCTCCACATCCTGCAGCGATGGAGGAATATCCACGCCAGTGCGACGCACACCCAAACGATTTGTTACTACGCTGCGCGGATGGTGGTGTGACTGTCTACCTGAGGGTCCTTTGTTTGATCTCCGGTGAGGAATAATGGATATTTCAGGTCATGGTTAAAGTACCCGATATATCTCCGGGTGTTGCCTCCATGGCCATCGCACTATCGTGCATGGTAGGGATGAAAGAAGGGCACCATAAAAAACCATCCCATTGGTGGTTTATAGGGACTTCACACACCGCGCTGCGCGCAAGTGCTTAATTATATATGTTTCAGGTGTGATGATTTGTAATATTCGTATAGTGTCCTGTTTTCATATACTTCATAGAATGCATTCGGTTTTCGGTTAACCGAACAATCGCATACCCGAGAGAGAGAGAGAGAGAGAGAGAGAGAGAGAGAGAGAGAGATAGAGATAGAGATAGAGATATATATATATATATATAGAGAGAGAGAGAGAGAGAGAAAGAGAGAGATAGAGAGAGGTGTGAACGGTGGAATGTCTAATCTCTAACAAAACACATCCACACACACACACACACACACACCCAAACACATACACACGTTGGTGTACTATGTCTGATTCACGAAATTATTCTTTTTTTGTTTGGATTCATTGCATTAGATTTGAAAATATTCCCTATGGAAATTGTGCAAAATTAACTTTGCCTAAAACCATCAGGCATTCTATACATTGTATAGGCATTCTATAGAATTCCGGAATTTCATACTTTGCCGGTAACATATACATATATAAATTTTGCAATGCACGCTATGTACCACTGTTTTGACCTACTAGCAAGCGGTATTCAAGTGCTAGCATGGATCTCGATCTTACAGATGGTGCATAATTGATGAAAGGGACGTAGCCCACTTATTAGTGCCGTCTGTCTTAGTCAAACACGGTTATATCCCTTAATTTATTTGGATTTTTTTTTTTTGCTTTACATGTACCATTATTTTCTTAAAAAAAAAAGGTAATTAATCAATTGCAAAACTAATTATTGAATCATACATTGTCTTGAGGCAAAAAAAAAAAGCATGCACAATTTCCAGAAAATCTATCATTAAATAGTGCTTCAAAAATCAATTGCAAAATCTTTTCATTTCATTTTGGGCATTTTAAAAGTCAAATATTACCCAACTCAAAGAAGCCAGCCAGTCATTACAGAATAAAGTCAATTTATTAGTTACACAAAGAAGGCAACCAGTTGACACAGTTTAAAGCCACACCTACCAACACAAAATCATCAACATTTTTGTAGGTGGCTTGAATTTTAAAACACCAAGTATTTGTAGATTATCGTGTCGATAGCACATAGACAAACTTTGTGAGATATCATGAGGCTAGCACACTGCCACAGCTCCACAAGTCAGTCCTATATATCGATTTGCTAGTACTTGTCCATATCATTTACCTTTTTGTAATAGATTGTTAGTTTGTGAGTTAAAAATGCTACGTCATTTTTATTTCTCGTACTATTATACATTTCTAATTAAAGCTGGTTACGATGGAGTACTTCTGACGTAGACTGGGTACGATGGTTTCTGACGTAGACTGGGTACGATGGAGTACATACGACAAAGACTGGGTACGATGGAGTACTTCTGACGTAGACAGGGTACGATGGAGTACTTAAGATAAAGACTTAGTACGATGGAGTACTTCTGACGTAGATAGGGTACGATGGAGTACTTCTGACGTAGATTGGGTACGATGGAGTACTTCAGACCTAGACTGGATACGATGGAGTACTTCAGACTTAGACTGGGTACGATGTACTTTAGACCTAGACTGGGTCTAATTTAAAGATATTGATCATTATACCAATAATAGGCCAGAGCTGTTAACGTAAAACAATTTTCCTCCACCCTGTCAATTTGTAATGAGCATGTGGTATTTTCTGTCATGAAACTAATCTTAAAGACGAAAACTGGTTTACCTTCTAACCTTTCATCTAATAGAGGTCAATTATAGGTTGTATATGAGCTCGCGATCTGTATTTTAACATCTGGTCGTATCATAGTCTTCTCTCATTTCAACATAGCTTTGAAATATATTTATATCACTATTGATGTAAAGCAGTGTCATTAACCTACCACCTCGGTGTTATTTAAGTATGTTTAAAATATTAAAAAAAATGCTTTAGAACAGAAAACATGCTTAATTAAATATATATAATTAGTACCGCCGAAGGGGGCAAATACCCTGGGGCCCAGCGAGTTTTAGGGGCACGGACTGGACTAGCTAAGCAACTTTGAAAATATTATTATCAGCAAGGTGTATTATTTATGTTTTTTTAAACTGTAACAACTGAATCAGATTAAACTTCGGGCTTCAGTAGATTGCCGTACTTAGTTTTATTTTATTACTTTAATATAATGTATCAAATTTTTTTTATATTGTAATATTATCTTCTGCTGAAATAAACATTTTTTGAATGAGTCACAAGACTCGAGAGTAAGTAATTAACGTCAAACTCTGTTTGAACCTTTCAACGGCTAATATAAAATTAAATAACTTACTCGCGCATTAACTACACACATATTTGAATAAATTTATATATATATATATATATATATATATATATATATATATGTATATATATATATATATTATTACATTATATAATGTGAAAATGACGGTCATAAAAAATGTTATATGAAGTGGTGAGATTCAGAAAGATTTCTCTTTGGAAAGAATATGGAGTCTCAGATTGATAAAGAAATTGCTAGAAACGTGAAATACAGAAGAAAATTGCTCAAACGAATTTTAGCAGTGGTTTTATTCTTGGGCGAAAGAGGACTTGTATTCAAAGGTTCTTCCAACAAAATTGATGACCATGATTATGGACATTGTCTTGGAATTATAGAACATGTTTGTAAAGTTCCAAAATCTCAAAAACCTGGACAATGTCTTCAGGTCCATTATCTGTCAGCAGATTCTCAAAATAAAAATTACATTATAAAAAAAACTATTTTTTAAAAAATAACGTTTTTCTTGCGTACTAAAAAGCAGAAAATAATTTCTGAATAAATTGGTAAGATGGTAATAAACTTTATAAGAGCTTCTGATTTTTATAAAAAAACGAGAAACGTTAGGCGCATGTTTTATATTATTTGAATGTTTGTATTACAGTATTAGAATCATCAAATGTGAACAATTAAAATAAAATTAATTCTAGTGTTGTATAACCTAAACTCATGATATAGAATGTAATACTTGTAAAGTCAATTGAATCAATATATTAATATAGTGACATTATTTTAAACAGGTTTTCATTTAATATAAATAAGAGTATGTTATAAAGGTTTGGATGTTAGTGTTCATGAGCCCCTCCCCTCTGTTGCGCCACTGCCTGTAACAGTTGCTGAAGCTGAAAGAACATTCAGCAAGCTAAAGCAAATTAAACGTTAGGCAGCGATCAAACATGAAGCAAGACCGATTGAACGGTCTTGCAACTCTTTTGATTGAGCATGATTTGGCGAAGTTATTAAATTTTTGATGATCTTATTAACAATTTTGCTTTAGCCAAATCAATAAGAGGTTTTTTTTACAAATGTATACAATTAAACTGTTTTATAGTTTAATTTTAACAATAAACTTAAAATACAATTATTTTCAAATAACAACTGAATAAAACCATACTTAACTTATCTAAAGTATACGTATAAAGTATATGATGTGTGAATTTTTTAAAATTCTCATAACCTAGAGATACTTAAAAGGTTTATGTCCGGGAGGCCCGTGACAGCCCTTCCTATGAACTCGTAATTTCTGTCAGCTGGCCTGTATATAACATTTTAATTTTTGTGTATGTACTAAACACATTTTTATCTGTAGCTGCGATTTATATTTAGTAACAACATTACAAAGCAATCAGCTGTCTATGAATGATCACATTTGTGTTTAAATGTCAGAATAACTACATTTAGAGCGACAGATGTGAATAAATTACTTATTCATTTTTTTTTTGCAAATTAAAATATTTCTCCTTTTGACTTAATGAACTTAACTGAATACTTATTGAATTAAAAACACCACGATCTATTAATGTTAAGGTTGATCACTAATTAAAACCCAACTAGATTTTAATAATCTCAGAATCATGTGACGTGATTAAAGCACCGCTTCTCCACATAGAGTGTTATGGTGAAATCATTTTGACACGGTTTTCAAAAGGTGTTAATTCCCACTTTCTGAGGAAAGCTTTCGCTAAATAAGGGTAAGGGACACCTGGTCGAGCTGTGTAAATTGTTTGACTGTCAACCTGATGTTCCCGGGATCGATCTCTGATGAAAATTAAGCGATTCTATGTGTCCTTTCGGTATCTCCCGTGATGCCTTCATGGCTATTGCACTAATGGCTAAGATGGGGATGGAAGAAATACACTACAGACCGGTTTTAGGTATTTAAGAGGTAAACATTCTGTAACTTTTACTGAATCTATTTAAACCAGGATCTACTTTATGTGTAACCACTCTAAAATATGCAGAAAAATGATCCAGAATATTATACTCGATATCCTTAATGATAATTAGATATTTCTTGAAGTTTTAAACTAAGTTTAAATCTTGTTGGCTAGGACGTAAAGAAAAAAATATATCATAATGTATTCAAGGATGATAAAAACTATAAATATAAATATTGATTTCTCTATTTAATTGGCTGATTACATTTTTTTTAGCTTTGTAATTAACAGAGAAATAGATTTTTTTACTATGCAAAGTTACAGAAACTCAATCTTTAACTGTAAATTAAAATTTTGTCGCATGAAACGCGATCTACACTTAAAGAAATACTGATTTAGAACATTCCAGTTAAATTTAGCTTGGTGAGTATTATTTGACGACTTTAATAATACATTTTTCTCACATTCTTACAATTCGAATGTCGCAAAGAGATTATGACTTTCGTATTCCATTGAAATTTATTTTTAATATAGATCAAACTACCTTTTATAAGTTAACAGATGTAAATGCTATGTAGTGAATAAAAAGTCAAATGAGCAACTTACACTTCTTAATGGTAGAATTACCAGAGAGATTCAGCAAAATTACTTCAACGGAATAAAACCAATCTTTTGACTGATAATTACTCAGAAGATAACAGTCAGTATATATTTTGTATGGTGTGGTGATAGCTGATACAAATAATTATCGATGTTTTTGTAGACAACTTCGTTTTCTAGCTAATCATAAAACTGTTAAAAAACTTATCACTCATAAATAAACAATACTTTCAGAATAGCAGTAGTTTATAATAGGTTATTACTTTTTTTGAGTAAAAGCATTCGATTTTAGTTACCATGATGTTTGTAAGACTTACTAGTATCAAATCAGACACACAATATAAACAAAATATTATTAAAAAAAGGGAAGTGTTGAAAGAGTTGTTTAAAAAAGAACTGTATAAAGTTCCGCTGTCCGAAGATAATGACAACAAATTTGGAATGTTTCCAGCATTTGACTAAATGATAAAGTGTTAGCGTTGGTAAAATGTCATAAATTCAGCAAGTATGCTTAGGCACAAAGGCATACATAATTTGTCATAATAAGGTAATAAACGTTTACCTAAGGAACATTCCGGAAAAAGTTAAAACAAATGCAGCAAAATAGTAAATTAATAAAATTCTTATTTTCAAATTTACGTTAATTATTTGTTTCAAGACTAAAATGGCTCAGAAAACGAACCATGAGTCTATATTTCTGTAAGTCGAATTTTTTTTAAACATGCTTAAGGCAGAGATATTCAACTAAACCTAGGTCAGACATCATTATATTATAGAAATATTTTTTGTTCTAAGACCAATTTTCAACAATGAAAAACATTTTTGCCTCCCTTCCGGGTCAAAGTTTTGCCCTCCCCCCCGTTCAAAGTTATCTAGATCCGCCCCTGACCACAGACATCAATATGTTCATTTTTGTTTACTAGATTTATAACAAGTTCGAGATAATTTAACATCTTGAAAACTTGCATGAGTGCATGGATACATTATATCTCAGATTGCCAAATGAACATGTCACACATTAAATGACATCAGTTAAAACTATACCCTTTAATATCTTAATAATGATGACGAGGTTTCACAAGAAATGTTCATTAAAGAACATATTGTTAAATGCTCTCAAAGAAAATAACCAAAGCCCAAGCGTAAGTTCAAGAAAACACAGCATTTCATAATCTATTATCTTTAATCTATAATCAACCACTACAATGGCCATCCATTCTACACAGCTGGCTTCATCATCACAACTCCACAGCTCTTTCGTCACACAGTCACTGCTTTTAATACGTAAATTATACGGTGCGCGTGTCTACGGGAATCCCCTATTCATAGCCCATTACCGAGGGCAAGAAGAACTCTATAACACTGTATTTAATAATACTACTTAACAGTTAAAATTTGATTTAGTTAAAGATCACAATGATATTAAATAGACAATTTGTTTTAAAAATAAAATGATCAAAATAAGAATTTATCAACATTACAGATAAATGTAAAAAGATTTATAAACTATTGCTTTTTTTAATACCCAACTTCGCACAACGAATAATAGTTAGAATTAATTTTCAATATTATACCTAATAAATTAAAACGAAGAGATATCTCGGTGTGAAGTTTTTGATACAGAATTCTGAAGGCTTTTATTGAATAATGACCAAATATACTAAATAAAGCATCACACTAAATTAAAAATTGTACTTGAAAGCATGTTTTTTTTTTCGTAAACATCAATTGCTATCAATTTATCATAAGTTTAAAAAAAAAAGGTTGCTAAGCAATGGCCTATCTTCTGATGTACTTTGGATACAATGTAGATGGAGAATTATTCAAAAAGTCAATCTGAAGTGTTAATCTCATTTATTTTTCTAACATTAAGCGGTAGTCATGGGGGTATTCATGGGGGGGGGGCGCATGGGGGGGCATCTGCCCCCCCTACATTTTGAAAAAAATATCATATAAGAGGGGGGCATTTGCTCCCCCCCCCTTACAATTTAAAAAATGTCATAAAGTTATTATTTGCCCCCCCCCTGGAAAATTTTTGCCCCCCCCCTGGAAAATTTTTGCCCCCCCTGGAAAATTTTTGCCCCCCCCCCCGGAAAATTTTTGCCCCCCCCCACCCTGGAAAAATTTCCTACCGACGCCCATGGCGGTAGTCGACAACATATTTAGAATCGCTTTGATGGCCAATGTAAAATGACGCGTCGTGTCCCATATGTTAATTGTCTCAACACACTTATTTTAAATAGACGAACGTTGGACTTAGTGTCAGGGATAACGTTTAGTGCATGTATATTTTTGTCCTTGCATCGTTTGAAATATAATACTTTCATACAAATTTAAACGTTTTCAAAATTGTAAATATTGTGTATTTTTTTTTATCTAGGACATATATTACTTATCATAATGCAGACGTCGAAGGTTCTGATACAATTCCTTCTTATTCTGGGCGTTGTGAATTTACTGATAGATGAAGTCTTCTGCAACATAGGTAACAAATTTGACTATCTATTGTAATGTACCAATATTTTATGAATCAGGCATTACATTTTGTAATAACAATGTGGTGGAAAAATGTACTTGTACTGTTTCGAAGCTGTTTTAATTACTTAAATTGTCGATCTGAATAATATTGGTTGATATGATTACGTTAAATCTGCATGGTTTAACAAAACCCTGAAAAGACTTGGATCTTTTTGCGTAGAAGGTTAAAATCAAAGATTATAGCAAATGTGACCATAATTGTGTTAAATAGGATGCCATTCATTGCCAACAGATTTAAACAGTTCGTCCTATAATGTGATCAGTGTTGATATTACCATTATTTGTACTAAGTGTGTAACAGATCGTTGCAAATTGATGAACAGAGGGTATATATTCTCTGTCGTTACTTTTCAGACGTTATTATAGCATTCTAAGGTATTTTGAAGGCGGTTGGATTTTGAAAAAGAATAGAGCGGCATTTTAAGACTGCGCCCCGGGATGCACTTCGCATTGGCGAAATCTGTTGTGAATCAGTTTAAAGTACTAAAACAAACATACTACTACTACCGGTTGATTGTTTTATTCTTATATTTACATTTTCATTTACATCAAAATTTTCCCTAGATCACTATCACTAGAAAAAGGAGAACCAGAAGACAGCTGCCGATTGCTGGCTGTAACTGGCTTTTCTCTTAACCATTTTTTATTTTCTATTTCATAGAGCACTGTCTTTCCCCTCTCTATTGATTCTCCAGGTAAGAGAATTCCGTACTCTAGATCAATAAAAATGGCAGCTAAAAGTACATTAGGAGTGCTCCTCTGGCCTCCATGGATCGTTTGATACTTAATACTAACTCATTATCAAATTGATCAAGAGTGAATATTAATATTTTTATTGTTTAAAAAAATTCCCCAGTTTCTATGTGATCTTATTGCACATTGTCTTCTTGCAATTTTTCTTGACAATAAAAGGGTTTCAAAGCGCAGACTCAATCCATTTGTTTTCATTTGTTGCATTCAGTATCTTCTAATAAAGATCTCAGACCCAACAGCCTTTCAATCATTAGAAATGTACTCTCTTAGCTTGTGGCATGCCCACTAAATCACCTTTACCAACCCAGGTGTTTGATAACACTTTCAACAGAAGGTGTTCTTGCAAATATAAAAACATTCTGTTTTTTTTTAGGCCTGTTGTGATTTCTATCCATCTCGAATGTTTCGTTGTACCTTGTGAACTGCGCACTGCAGTTGTATTGTGTGAAATGTATACCACAGATGTACTGCGTCAAATGCGCTCTGCACTAACTGTGTGCTTAACATTGTCCCACAAAAAGAATTATCGTAATTTCTATTTACCTCATCACTGTGTTGTGTCCTATGGCGGTAGTGGCGAACCTATGGCACGCGTGCCACAGTTGACACACAGAGACTTATCATTTGGCACACGACTTAAGTATCATTTCCTTTAATTTTAACTTGAGTGTTGGCACTTTGCTCTCTCTCTCTCTCTTTGAACTCTCTCAGTAATCTGCGGGCTGAGACTTAGTCTCTTAGAGCCCGTGAGATCAGACTTGCTGTGTCTCTCAACATCTGGAGACTGCCATAGAGTCCGATGGCCAGCAAGCTTCCGGACTGGTCCACCCTGTGGTCCGCCAGTCCGGGGCACTCGAAAAGCAAATGATCTACGGTTTCCTCCACTTCCCTGCAGTGTCTGCAAAGGGTGTCGACATTGGGCCTCAACCTCCCAAAGTACGCGCCCATAGGACAGTGCCCAGTACGGAACTGGGCAATTAGCGCCTGCTCGACACGCCTAAGCTTCCACCACGGCCGTCTGCCCTTTCATTTCCGGGCACGTCCGCATGCCCGGGAACCCATTGAAGGGTCACATGCACATTTGGCACACGACTTAAGTATCATTTCCTTTAATTTTAACTTGAGTGTTGGCACTTTGCTATGAATAAGTGTTTTTTTTGGTTGAAAAAAGATTCGCCACCACTCTCCTATCGACTTTGCACTATTGTACTCTGAGCTTATCGCTTCTAAAAGTCTTGAATAGGTTCGTGTATTTTCTCTCTCCGACATGGATATAGATAGAGAGAATAGAGATGAGGACTGATAATTTCTAATGTTAATGATGGAGTGACCGATGGAGTGACTGATTGAGTGACCGATGGACTGAACGAAAGTTTTGAAGATCTCACTAACCTTTATGCTTGTGCTTTCCATTTTTAGGTTATCCGGCCAGCGGAAAAAAGTCTCTACAATTTTACTACATTTAATAACACATAATTTTTTAATACAAAAACAAATAATTATCCCGATGTATTATTTAATAGCAGTTATATTATACCTGGAGTTCCCCGAAAACTTTCGAGACACAGTAAAAAATACAGTTCTCTTATCCTCCCATGGACTCAGCTGAGAAGATGAAGTGTAGAATTCATCTGTTTCAGTAAATTCGTCATTTAAACGGCTTGTGTGGTTAGCACAACAGCTGACTTTACTCCCACAACTTAATGTTAGGCACCCATTTAAAGCTGTTTAGATTTGGGGCTTTCACAAGGACCTGAAAAAATCCCACGATTGTCACATAAGTTTCGGCCAAAAGTACGAGCGCGTCTACTCCACACAGCCACCAGTCCACACAGCTTACTGTCATTGATATGACGAATTGGGTTATTAATATCATGATGAGCTCAAATATAGCCTCTAGTTGCTCGGACTATAAATTCTACCGCAGCTAGGGGTGACGTATTGAGGGTACCAGAAATCAGTATCAAAGCAAGACTCTGCACTATGTCTATGGTCCATAGAGAATCTTAGAGCACGTAGATTTAGAAAGCTATACTGCAATCTATTATTAGAGAAGATTCCTTTCTTGTACAGTAATTATGTTTAGAGTAGACTGCTCCCCCCTACACTTTTAAGTTTGTGAACAGACTACCCCCTGTACACTGACAAGTTTATGAGTAGACTGCCTTCCTGTACACTGATAATTATATGAATAGAATGCTTTCCTGTACATTGATAAGTTTATGAATAGACTGCCCCCTTGTACACTGACAAGTTTATGAATAGACTGCCCCCTTGTACACTGATAAGTTTATGAATAGACTGCCTATTGTACACTGATAAGTTTATGAATAGACTGCCCCCTTGTACACTGATAAGTTTATGAATAGACTGCCCCCTTGTACACTGATAAGTTTATGAATAGACTGCGCACCATGTACACTGATAAGTTTATGAGTAGAATTCCCACTTGTTCATTGATAAGTTTCTGAATAGACTGCCCTCATGTACAGTGATAAGTTTATGAATAGACTGCCTAAAGGTAAACTGAAGTTTACCTAACCATTGTGTTATTTGAACACTTTTTGTTTGCCGTATTCGCTGACAAGTTGAATTGCAGGATGATAAAAGGAACTAGAAATCTATTACACCGGTTTTGCGCCCAATGGTCATAATGAGATAAAAATTTCAACTTTCATCTCCATATACTTCTAAATGATGAACCAATGAAATAGTATAACAATTGTATATATTAATGTATCCAGGACTCCATAGTCAAAAACACCCAAACCTTTACATCTCATCTCAAATTGTACAATAACTATTCATAACAGGTCTGAAGGATACTCCTTGACTGGGCGAAAGGTCAAAGCCAGTTAGTAAGTAAAAGTCACTACTTGTGTATGAATTTTTTTTTAGTAAGTAAATTAAGTAGGGGGATGCGTGGTCGTGCGTTGTAGAGCGTCCGACTGTCGACCGGAGGGTCCCGGGTTCGAATTTGAATGATATTGTGATGATTTTTTCGTTTAAATTTCAGAAACAAATATCGCAGCGTTTCATTTTCTAGATGCTGTAAATAATTGATATATATTCAATTCTTTGATATTAGCGAAACCTAGAAGATAGATGTTTAATAACTGTTTCGCTTGGGTGTTTTGTGTATTTGAGAATGGTATTGTTTATCCAAGACACGTCTTTCATCTTTTTAGACTACTATGCACCAAGTTATAGTACAGCTGCACTATCTCATGGGGTTAGGTGACAAGTCACGCAACAAACTGGAAACCGTCTTCAAACTCTTGTTAGTTGTTACCTAAAATTAAATGACCTATAACCCTTGGGACATGCGTACCACTGGTTGAGACCTGCGGCTAATATGGAGTGAAATTAATCTTCTGATAAAATCACTTGAAATTTAACGGGGCGTCATTTTCGTCATCTTCTGTTTTAAGTGTTAATTTTATCTTGGTCAGTTTTGGCCATCTTCTGTTTAAAGTGTTCATTTTATCATGGTCAGTTTTCTTTGCATTTTTATAAACTAGAATTGAAATCTAAAATATAATATAATATGACAGTAACCTATGCAGATGTTAATTTAATTTTTTTTTTACTCTGCAGAAAGGTAAATAGTATATGCAACTATCAATTTTATTAAAATCTCACTAAATATAATCAAAATAATAAACGTATTTTTAGAAAGTAACAGGAAGAAATTATACATGTATATTAAAACATGTAAAATACTTAAACTTAATCACATTGTTCACACATTTATTTTCATAGAATGGGGATGCAGAGATCCCGGGGTAAGTAATTGTTGCTGTCAGTTCAATATAATGTTTTCATGTCAATAAATATACTTTTATCTTTTCCTGCCATGAATATACTTTTTCAATTTAATATGATAAATATGTTATTTTTAATTTTTTTTTAAAATCATTGCACTGTTCTCGTTTCCTTACATAAATAAACTGTTTACATTTGACGAGATAATTATACCGCTTTCATTGTGTGTGTGTGTGTGTGTGTGTGTGTGTGTGTGTGAGAGAGAGAGAGAGAGAGAGAGAGAGATAGAGATAGCGACATAATAAGAAGGAGAGACTGAAACTGAGAGACTGTGGCGGAGACTAAGAAAGACTGCAAGACATACTGAGAGAGACGTATATATAGCCTAAGACTGACATATACTTAGATAAACAGAGAGACTGACATATACTTAGAGATTTAGATAGACAGAGAGACTGACATATACTTAGATAGACAGAGAGACTGACATATACTTAGATAGACAGAGAGACTGACATATACTTAGATAGACAGAGAGACTGACATATACTTAGATAGACAGAGAGATCGACATATACTTAGATAGACAGAGACTGACATAGACTTAGATATAGACTGACATAGACTTAGATAGACAGAGAGACTTACAATTACTTAGATAGACAGAGAGACTGACATATACTTAGATAGACAGACTGACATAGACTTAGGTAGACAGAGAGACTGACAGATACTGACAGAGACTGAGAGAGACAGATAGAAACTGACAGAGAGGGAAACTGAAAGATAATGATAGAGGCTGAGACTAGATTGAGAGAGAGAGAGAGAGAGAGAGAGAGAGAGAGAGAGAGAGAGAGAGAGAGAGAGAACAGTGATAGAACATTTGAAAGAGTAGAAAACCAACTTGTGAGCTTGTGCCTGTTTTTAGATTTACTGCATTTAATTGTGGACTCCTAGAAGTGACAGTAACGAGTTTAAGTACAGATCAAAGGTATTCATATGAAATGTGTCTCAGTGTTACTAGTGGAAACTGCTCTGAAGAACTTGCCCGAAGAATTCCCGGAAAAAATTGCTCATTCGCTTTGGCACACGACAGCAAACAGAATTTTTCGGCTGTATATCTCAACAAGTAATCCAACATCTAATTTAATAAATTTGACGGTTTATGTAATACATAAACCATCAGCTTTCTGAATTCGTCATGGAATATTATTCAGCAATAGTAGGATTTTCAAATGTCTCATTGTGCCCAGTTGGAGTAACGATCTGCTTCTTGTGATTGTAAATTTTTTTTTGGATAAACGCCTGAAATAATAAAAGAAAATTTTATCTATAACTCTTAATCCAGAATATATAGTTATCCCAGTCTGCAGCCAGAGCAGAATTTTATGTAATTTTTACTTCCTCATTGTTGATAATTCAATCGACTCCTCTTGCTAAGCTATAGCTTCTTCGACTACCGCAGATTAAAAGAATCCAAAAGGTTAAAAATGGTTTCATATCTTGAATTATAGTCTAAATAAAGTGCTCTTATCTTCATCTTGATTTTCTTCTTTAGTAAATATGCTTGTCTCTATTCAGTTATAGCAATTAATATTCAAAGTTCTCTTTTACCATTCTATGTAATAAAGCTGAATAGCTAAGTCATGAATGAACTCGACTCGGATGTAAAGGCTACTGGGTTCAATCTCTGGTAAAGCCAAAAATATTCGCCATCGACGTGGAGAGGAGATGGACGCCACCAAGCCTATAAGCCCACAGAAAGAACATATGACATCAAAACCACAAGTCTGTTAATGTGTTCATAAATTTCCCTTTAAAGACCACATCGGTTAAGTTTATGTTTATTGAAAAAAAAAACATGCATCTTTTAAGCAAGTTCCATACTGGACACAGGAAGTGTTAGCGCATTTTCATGTTATGTATCAGTACGTATGTTAGCTTTCAGTAACAAATTGTAAAGTTTAGAAATGTTTGTAAATTCAATTGTGTAATGCATATATCGGAAAAAAAATATTAAAAAGACGTTTCTTTATATTTGAAAAAAAAATATATATTTTCTCTTAACTCTAACTACAAGTGGTTTGTGGTCACTTAAATAGCACTCATAATTGAAACATTCTAAATTGTAGTCATTTAATCGTCCGAAAACTCCGTCAATAGTTGTTTGATAAATTGTTGTTGCCAATCTTGTTTCACTTCCGTTCGATAACCCATTTATTTGGTACGCCACCGCAGCGTATAAGGTGTAGAATGGGGCCATGAAAATGACATAATTATAAATATAGCTTATAAAGTAAAAAACGGTAAAAAAACACTGATGTCCAGCCCTCAGAGGTCAAATCGCGAAATGGACTCTTGATGTAGGAATGACAGATCAAGACCTACAAAAAAGTATATACATCATGGGTCTAGGACGTATGATTGCTGAGATCTAGGGTGATGACAGACGGACAAAGCGGGGACAATAGCGCATTCGACTTCTCGAAAATGCGCTAAAAAAAGAAAGTAACCTGATTTAATAAAACATAATTTCATGTAATTAATAAATGAACACAATATTTTTTCCCCATAATTTCATCGCCCACTTGGTTTAGCTAATTGCCCCCCCCCCCAATGAATAGTTTCATCGTTCCCCAGGGGGGGAAGGGTCAAAATGGCCCACCTTGAGAATCGCTCTTTAACATGCTAGCCGCTATATTGCATACTTGGGTCCCCAATCTGTGAGCTATGCTGCTGTAAGTATTCACTAATAAAAAACTTGCACGCTATATCCTCAACAGGCTAGCTGCTATGCTGCTTACAAAGATAAGTGCTGCTCAAGGAGATGCCCAGAGTAAGTAATCTAATTTACCCACATACTAACTGACATACCCACCAACTTACTGACATACCTACCTACTTACTGACATACCTACATACTTACTGCCATACCCACATACTTACTGACATACTCACATAGTTACTGACTTAACTACATACTTACTGACATACCCACATACTTACTGACATACTCACATACTTACTGACTTAACTACATACTTACTGACATACTCACATACTTACTGACTTAACTACATACTTACTGACATACTCACATACTTACTGACTTAACTACATACTTACTGACATACTGACATACTTACTTACTGACTTAACTACATCTTTACGGACATACCTACATACTTACTGACATACCCACATACTTACTGACATACTCACATACTTACTGACTTAACTACATACTTACTGACATACCTACATACTTACTGACATACTCACATACTTACTGACTTAACTACATACTTACTGACATACCTACATACTTACTGACATACCCACATACTTACTGACATACCCACATAATTACTGACATACCTACATACGTACTGATATACCTACATACGTACTGACATACCTACATATTTACTAATATACCTACATAATTACTGACATACCCACATAATTACTGACATACCTACATACTTACTGACATACCTACATACTTACTGACATACCTACATATTTACTAACATACCCACCTACTTACAGACAAACCTATCGAGCTATTTACTTTTAAGTATTTAAATATTTAAATGGTAAATTATGTTTAATCTATCACCATTTGTTTCCACAAGATGACATTTTGTGACATCTGGTTATTAATTTGTTTACATTAGCAACGATATGTTTATAAATTTGGTAGTGGAGTTGCGGTAACAGAAAAACAAATTATCATCTCAAGTTAATTTGTGAGCTTGTATTTTATTAACACGGGATGACAGAGAGAATTATTAATAATATCTCTCAGTCAGTTTGCTTGTTTAGCCTCGGTGTCGAAGTATCTCGGTGTCGCGAGTTGTGCTCGCGTTTTGTGCTTTTTATTCATTTACAGTACTTCACAGTACTGTGTCACATTTCTTTTTTATATCTATGGCTTCGACAGGAAAGGTCAGTGCTCAGAAGAAGCATGAAATCTTAGAAAAAACATGAGAGAGGCTTGTGAGTGACTGACCTGACGAGGCGGTACGGGCGTAGTAGTAAAACGATATGTACTGTGCTTAAACAGAACGAGCCGATAAAGGGTATATAACTATAACTCCGCCTGTCTCCCCAACCCTACAACTCCGACAGTCTCCTCAACCCTACAACTCCTCCTGTTTCCTCAACCCTACAACTCCGCCTGTCTCCCTAACCCTACAACTCCTCCTGTCTCCTCAACCCTACAACTCCGCCTGTCTCCTTAACCCTACAACTCCGCCTGTCTCCCCAATCCTACAACTCCGCCTGTCTCCCCAACCCTACAACTCCGCCTGTCTCCTCAACCCTACAACTCCGTCAGCATCTTTCGTAAGATCCAGTCGGCTAAATTCCAAGTAGATACACTTAATAAAACTTGTTTATCTCTTTAAATTCTCTTTCATTATGTTTTATACAACATTTGTCATTTATAAATATTTTTTTTCTTTAACTCACAAAACACGAAACAAAAACAAATTGGGATGTCGTCTTGGGGATTGGAACAGCTTATTAGGTTAATGACGTTTCAATAAATTTCAATAGGCAAAATTGAATTTAGATCCGGGCAGCCAATTGACGTAGGACAACGTTACGGAAAGAATGAAATTCGTATCTTGACGTACCACTGTATTTGTATATATAAAGTGTGTGTGTGTGTTTATGATTATTAAATATTTCATTATTTAAATTATTTCAGCGGAACGTGTCTGCCGCCATACCAGCATGGGAAATAATTTTTGACATTATGACAATCAACTTCTTGAATAATTCATTTCATTTAAAAATAATCAATAAAAAATAAATTGATTTTAATGATGAAATCATTTTTGGTAATAAGTTTAATTTTTCAAATAAAATGTTGTAGTCCAGTTCAACATTTAATTAAGTAATCTAACAATCAGCAAGTAATTATATTAGCAACGATAGGATATATAAACAAACAGCTGTGATCAGTGAAATAATAATTCGTATTAATGAAACTAATACTCATCAAGACAGAGTCACACAAATGTAGCTAAAACAATAATAAGCGAAAATATTTAACCCAGTGACTCCAAAATTTTTAATATCTGTGTAACTTATTGTGAAATAAATAATTAAATACTGTTATTACGGTTTTGGTTTCACTGTTTCCGATTTATCCGTTGCTCTTTGATGAGGCACTTACCCCATAGGAAAGGGGTACCATACTTTGGGAAACAGTTATCTCACCAGCCACTAACATATATAACTATCAACTCAAACTATAAGTAGTAAAGCAAAGTTGTTAATAAAAGCACCATTTATTATATTCAACACAAGCAATCAATCATAAGTGAAACAATGATATATAACTTGTTGAATATCTACATTATTTCTATGCTGCCAATTAAACAGAAATAGCAGATGAGTTGTTGGTCATCACGAGAGAAGCAGTGGAGTCATTGTTTTATGTAAATTTGAAAAAAAGATTTGTGTCATCTATCTATCAAAATGTTCGCACTAAGTAAAAAACAACAGCGACAGTTGGACAGATCTTCATGCCTATGTCAAAAAAGGGGGTTGGGTAAATCGTTATAGCTAATGTCAAACTAAAGTTGTATTTATCAATCAAAATTTTGTCAAAATAAACTTTAGCACATCACCTGAATTTTTTTTGTTGCAATTATGTTGAATAAATCTTCCCAATCTACCACGGAATAAAGTTCAGTTCAATGCACTAACCATGTGTCAAAAAACAAGAACACAATATTTTTTCAGTATAAAGCTGGATAAATTGTTCAAACGTTTGTAATTATAATGCTGAGAAAACCGATATAAAGCGCTCTACAGTTTCAGAATGTAACCTACATATGGAGCCAAAAATATCTCGCATCTATTAGAAAACTATTGAAGTGCGAAAATTATTTTTAGCAATTAAATTTAAGGTGGGATTTATTGTATCCATAACTTCGAATCAATTATATCCATAAATTCTAATCAATTGTATCCATAACTTTGAATCAACTGTATCCATAACTTCGAATCAATTGTATCCATAACTTCGAATCAATGGTACGCATAACTTCCAATCAATTATAACCGAAACTTCGAATCAATTGTATCCATAACTTCGAATCAATTGTACCAATAACTTTGAATCAATTGTATCCATCACTTCGCTTACACTGTGTTGTTTCTCTTAGTCTGTTAGATATTTTAACGTGCTTTCCGATGTTTTGAAATATCTTTGTATATCATGAAAGTAATTTATGTTTCAATAGCAGTTCTATGACTTGTGAAGAGCTCAATACCTGGCTTCAATAATGCTACTATGTATGTTTTCATGATTCTAAGTTTTTAATTAGTGATTTCAAAATGTAGCGACAGAAGACGAAACTAGAGAAAGGAAAAGAACAGTGGTAGAGAGACTCAGAATTTAGCGTCAATAAATAATCAGGAGTTAAATAATCTTCCAAGTAAGTAGTTCCCACATGACGTCATTTCTGAATTAATCCGCGGCATTAGTCTCAACAACGAAACCATTGGAGACAAAAATATTATATTTTAAAATTTTGTCTTGTTTTCTTTTAGAGCATATTTTTTTTTTTACTTAAACAATGAGAAAAAATATTGTTATAAGAATAGATCCCGAAATAATTTATAGGCATCGACATATTAAATGTCACTTGTAATTGATGAAATACAGAGGCTATGAATTAGCACAGACGCACTTGCATACCTACATGCACATACATACACACACACATACAAACACAAACTCTCTCTCTCACACACACACACACACACACATATATATATTTATTTATTCATTTCATTTTTTAAGCGGACTAAGGCAGTGGCTCTCAAACTTTTCAGTTTTTGTGTGTCTGCTTGTACCCCTCATTAGTAAGTTCGCAAATAAGTGTACATATATTCATGATGCAATGCGATATATGAGCGCATGGTTTGGTGATGAGTCACGCAGCGACAAGGCATCCTCTTGGTTGCAAAAGACAAAAAATTATATGTCGCTACGTTCCCTTGCTTGATCTTTTGGCAAAGCGAACGATCGGTTAAGAAGCACGGCTTTAGGTGACGTGAAAAAAACACTAATTATTTATTTACCTTATTAGCGTTATAAGTATTACAAGAGCGGGGACACATCTAGGTATTGGCATTATAAGTATTACAAGAACGGGTACACATCTAGGTATTGGCGTTGGCTCAAGAGGGAGTTGGGATGTTGATCTTGAAGAATGTGGACAAATTGTGAACTATTAACAAATGAGACAAACTAGAGGTTCTAAATGATCCTGTACACAACACTACTACCGATTAGGAACACACTACCATTTGATATTGAGAAGTCATCGGTACTACCGATTAGGAACACACTACCATTTGATATTGAGAAGTCATCGCTACTACTGATACTAAAATTTGCACCAAATTCAAAACAGTTACTTTTGAGAAGCAACTCACATCTTATTTGTCGCTTTCAATTAAACCAATACCCCCGGTGCTACATCACACCAATACCCCCGATGCTACATTAAACCAATTAGCATTTAGAGGGAAAATAATTTAGCCTAATGCACGTGACAGACCTTTTTTTTTTTATCAACCTAAAAAGTAATTACAAGGAGTGATAGACTTTTAAACAAGCAATTAAGCCTGTTCCATTCTGGACACAGGACGTGTTAGCGCATTTTCGTGTTATGTATCAGTACGTTTGTTAGCTTTCAGTAAATATTTGTAAATTTTGGAAATGTTTATAAATTCAATTGTGTAATGCATATATCTGTAAAAAAAATTATAAAGACGTTTCTTTATATTTGAAAAAAAAATTATTGTCTCTTAAATCTAACTACAAGTGGTTTGTGGTTACTGAAATAGGACTCATAATTGAAAACATTCGAAATTATAGTCATTTAATCGTCCGAAAACTCCGTCAATTGTTGCATAGCTCTGATACTTTCAATTTCATTTGATGAGTTTCTTAATAAATCTTGGTGAAACTACGTGCTGCAGTATTTCGCACCAAATGAATGGGTTATTAAACGTACAAGGTGTATATATAATATATAAGCCCCTTAGGAGCCCTGAAGCCCGGCCCTCAGAGGTCCTATCGCAAAATGAACTTTTGATGTACACATGGCAGGCCAAGACCTACAAAATGATATATACATCATGGGTCTAGGACTTATAGTTGCTGAGATATAGTCGCTCCTTTATTAATATAGCTTATATAGTAAAAAACGGTACTAAGCCCCCTTTTACGGCCCTCAGAGGTCAGATCGCAAAATGAACTTTTGCTGCACACATGGCAGGCCAAGACCTACAAAATGATATATACATCGTGGGTCTAGGACTTATGGTTGTTGAGAACTAGGGTGATGACAGACAGACAGACAGACAAAACGGGGACAATAGAGCATTTTTTTTCGAAAATGCTCTAAAAATAACATAAACAATTTATGAGTCTGGTGCCACTAAAAGTTAATGTAGCACCGGGGTATTGGTTTAATGTAACAACGGGGGTATTGGTTTAATCTAGCACCGGGGGTATTGGTGTGATGTCGCACCGGGGTATTGGTTTGATGTAGCATCGGGATATTGGTTCGATTCACATCTAAGTTGCGCCAATATTAATGTGTTTAACGTTCGTTTATAACTAAGTATTATTATTTTTTTGGTACATCTATAAATGGAGAGAGTGTGTTAAAAATGTGACTTGGTGGGGAAAGAGTGGGGGGGGGGGGGGGGGTTGGAAAAAAGAAAAAAAACGCGTTAATAATAAGTGAGCGACAACTTTCTGGCTATACTATCATTTTATGAAAGAAAAGTTACATTTGAGATATAAATGAAGTGTGTATTTTTTTTATGGGAAGTGGAGGGTAGGGTAAACAGACGTACGTGTGGGCGATGTGAAGCAAAATATGACAGGGAGGGAGAGAAGAGGGGTTGACATACGTCATTAGTCCGGAAACTGCGGTACGAAAAAAAAAAGGTTAGGCATTGTTGTTAAATAAAAAGAAAATAATTCGCATCATTGACGTGATTGATACATGTCCATAAACTGGTCTCACAAGCTAACTCAATAGACATATATGCTAATGCTTAATAAATATGTTATAATTCATTATACCTCTTTCGTAAATTAAAATGACTTGTTTATTATGCCAATGTTATGGTTTGATATTATGACATATTAGTTTGAATACAAACAATTGTATTATATTGTGTCGATTAAAATGTGCGTTAATTTGCGATTAAAATTTTTAATCATGCGTTAATTTCGATCAATTTTTTTAATCGAACAGCAGCTCTAGTAAAAACGCAAATACCTTCCTTATGGCATGGCAGGTTAGACAAACGCCGGGGGTGGGGATAAGCTTTGTAATAGATATATGAGGACTTTCTAATGTATCAGTTGCCTTTTAGCTGCGGGGACCCTATGCGCGAAATATACATGTATATATATTTTAAAAGCGACCAGCTTGACGGTCTAACTTGTAATTTATAAACGTATTTTAATATTGCCGTAAATGTCTTCGTAGATAACAGGCATAGTTTATAGCTTAGACAGGGGGTACATGAAAGAGAGAGACAGGGGAACATGAAAGAGAGAGAGAGACAGGGGGTACATGAAAGAGAGAGAGACGGGGAGAGGGTACATGAAACAGAAAGCGAAACCCTAATTAGACATTATAAGCTATAAACTATGCCTCTCTCTCTTTCATGTACCCATGTCTCTCTCTTTCATGTATCCCCTGTCTCTCTCTATCTCTCTCTCTCTCTCTTTTATGTACCCCCGTCTCTCTCTCTCTTTCATATACCCCCTGTCTCTCTCTTTCATGTACCCACTGTCTCTCTCTTTCATGTACCCCTGTCTCTCTTTCTTTCATTACCCCCCCCCCTCTATCTCATTCATGTACCCTCTCTCTCTCACTCTTTTTCATGTACACTCTCTCTGTCCCTCTCTCTTTCATTTATCCTATATATCTCCCTCTTTTTAACCCACGTTTACTCTCCTCCCTGCCCCCACTAAATTTTAATGTAACATCTTTATCCGTTCTCTCTCTCTCTCTCTCTCTCTCTCTCTCTCTCTCTCTCATGAAGTACCCTCTATACTTTTCTTTCTTTTTAGCACTATCTATCCCCACCATTTTTCTTTCGTGTATCTCTCTCTCTCTCTCTCTCTCTCTCTCTCTCTCACTCTCCCTCTTTCTTTACTTTACCCTCTCTCTTCTATCCCCATATCTCTATATTAAACGTTTTTCATTCATTCTTCCCTCTTTGTAATTCTCCGTCTATTCCCCTACCCCACCATGCCCGTCAACAAAAAGAACACCAAACAATTAATGTCAGTAGGTAAAATGTAATAAATTTTCAAAACGTGAACAGAGACTACATGATTGTTTGTTTTCATTGCTAAGTTTAGAAAAGTCAGGCAATGAGTCTGTGTCTGAAACATACTCCACATTTGACACCCCTTACCACACTTACCCCTTCCCCCGCCCCCTTCAATAAACAACAGTCCGCTATTCTAAATGCCGCCGATAACTGAATCATTAAAAAGAATCGTGAAAGGAAAACAACTTTCCATTGAGCTAGGTTTATCAAATCCAAACTTGACATACAGAAACCAACAAGTCATAGTGTCGGACGTACTCCAGGAGTTAGCGCTGAATCGAACTATTTAATCGACGGTAAGCAGATTGTACATTTATTTGTTTACTGTTGCATGATATCCATGATAAAAGAGTTTTTAAATTAAAGTTGGCAGTGTTTTTTTTTCTGGCGGAATGCACCGTAAGGTCGTTCCGACAACTTTTTCCTTGACTGTCTGTGTTTCTATCTATCTATCTATCTATCTATCTATCTATCTATCTATCTATCTATCTATCTATCTATCTATCTATCTATCTATCTATCTATCTATCTATCTATCTATCTATCTATCTATCTATCTATCTATCTATCTATCTATCTATCTATCTATCTATCTATCTATCTATCTATCTATCTATCTATCTATCTATCTATCTATCTATCTATCTATCTATCTATCTATCTATCTATCTATCTATCTATCTATCTATCTATCCATCCATTTACCCATCCTTTTATCTTTGTATCCACCCATTCCCCAGTCCGTTTGTTAGTCTGTCTATCGAATATTTGTATACATTTAGTATGATAAGTCGACTTAAACTGTTATTGAATTCACGGTAAATAATTCACATTTCATTTCAGCACCATGTGCAAAAAAGTTTCCTGTAAAATCTTACCGATCCTGACTCTTGGAATGAAACTTACCGGGATGGCGATGCACATTTCTGCCGTTGTAACGGACAAATGGCTCGAGGACGGGCGAATAACCGTTGGGTTATTTAAGTCATGTACAGGAGGGGATTGCAGTGAGCTATCCAAAGCTTTAGACAATGCAGGTAAACATACTGATTTGAAATCAATGAATGAGAATCGTGTTATGTGTATGATAGCTAAAGGCTTTTAGAATTATCTAATAATTTAAAGAAAGAGGTTAAAATGTGTATGATAGGTAAAGGCTTTTAGAATTATCTAATAATTTAAAGAAAGAGGGTGAAATGTGTATGATAGCTAAAGGCTTTTAGAATTATCTAATGATTTAAAGAAAGAAGGTGAAATTTAAAAAAAAAAATTTGGAAATTTAAGGAGATTTATATTTTACAATACTGATGAACACACTAGTTCTTAAGTTAAATAAAAAGGTCCTTTATGTCCGTGGTCCTCAACCTCCGGGCAGCGGACTATACCGGTCCGTGGATTAAACCCCGGGCTTTCCAAGAAACATTAAATAATTTTCTTTTTATTTACTGCGGTGTATTTCTATCGGGAGTGCGACTACCCATGGACGAGAAGTTAACAGGGAGCTGAGTGGCTGTGGGAGGCAGTGGTCCATTGTATATCAAAACAATCTAAAATATAAATAATCAATGCCCCTCATCTCATCCTCAGCGGGCCGCATTGAAATTCTCAAACGTTGACCGGTCCGTGACAAGATATAGGTTGGGGACGACTGCTTTAGGGCAGGGTGGAAAGGGGGGGGGGGAGATCCAAGATTTTTATTTTTTTTCGGGAAAAGGAATACATAAATATTTTTTGTATAATTCTCCAAATTATGAGCAAGTAAATGAAATAGTAATTAAAAGCGTAATAATAATCAAATTCTTTCTGAGCGCGGTTATCATAAATTGCCAGTGTAAAATGTTGTTTACTAAAATCGCAACATCTCTTTCAGAAAACCTCCAAAGTCCCGCCAAATAAGTAAAATTGAAAAAAAAATGTTTAAATCTTTGCCCAATTTAAAAGATGCTTAAAAAACAATAGCTTACAGAGAATTGAGTTCCAGGGGGAGTCCCCCCCCAGCCCCCACCCCAAGGTTATATTTCTGAAAATCACAAAAAACGCGCTAATTTTATAATTCATGTATGTATATAAAATAGTTAATGAATGTGTAATAATATTCATGCTAATTGCTTGTCGTTACTTGCCAGCGTTTCTGGAAGTGTTTTTGTAACAAAAACCACTGAAACTAAATAAAACACCCATCCGAAATTTACCTTATAGTAAATCTGAAAAAGAAAAGTTAAAGTTTACTACCACTTTTACATTGTATTTATTGTAATTACGTATAAAGCCTTGAAGACGGAAATAAAACAGCCCAAACCGCCCAAACCGCCCACAATTATGGCGTGGGACTCGCCAATGCGCCAAAATCCCCCCACCCCCTTTTTTCACCGTAACCGAAATGACGTCCTGGGTTACTGTGAATTGATTTCAGGGGTCTGTAACCAAGTCGTCATGAAATAGTGAAAATATGCGAATATTGTATGTTGATAATCACTTAAGAAATCTACATTTTGTTTTCCAGGGAGCTTGAATTTCAAGGACAAAGCGACCGCATCCCAGACACTGGCAATTTTATCCACTCTGATTGGGGCTGGAACTGTAGCATTGTCTTTGGTACAATACATCACTGAACTTTTAACTAAAAAATGTCATAAAGTACATATCTGCATGTCCTGGATTAATGTACTGCTGGCTCTACTAGCATTAGCATGTGAATAGAAGACGTTAAATGGCTTAAACCTGTTAGTATAAACACTTACATAAAACAATTTTTAACCAAGAAGATTAGACATAAATGTACTTGAAAGAATAAAATAAAACCTACTCATCAAAAGCACAAACAAACTGCATCTCACGATAAAAACAAAAATATACCAAAACAAATTATATCAATAAAAATATATGAATAAAAATATATTAATAAAAATATACCATAAAAATAGATCAATCAGCTTGTGTAGACTGACACTTGAATTATATAACAGATTTTATTATCACACCTACCAAAATGCCGATGTCCTTACAGAGACAGAAACAATTCCTAAACGAAATCTTTGACTTCAATATGTGGACGGAAATAATAAGAGGTCTCTTTATAAATATGTTTATCATGGAGTTCTTTTTTTACATCTATTGTATATACAACTCGTTGAAGAAATCTAATCATTCAAACAAAAAAGATAACACATCCATTTTCAAATTCTGATATTAAGATAGGTCACCTATTGTCACGACTCAAATTCACATTCATAGTAAGGAACAAAAAAAAATCCAGTTTATTCATAACTCATTAAAATTTTAGAGAATTAACTCATAGAATCAAGTCATTTGAGCAACATAAATTAATTCATAGTTTCTGCACAAGAGGTTATAAACTGTCTATGTTAGATGGACACTTTATAAAAATCATTATATTCATATGAACCAAATATAAATATGTCCCGATATTGACTGACCATCTACGCTATGACTGGTGTTTAACCAAATGACATAATTAACATCTCAAATGTCTGCAACTAATTCATTACTCCAGGTAACACATTATCAGAGGCGTAGCGAGGTGTGGGCAAGGGGGCGCATCAGGCTTGTAGCGTGCGGGGGGTCCAGGGGGGGCCGGCCCCCCCCTGCATTTTTTCTGGCCCCCCCTGCTTATTTGTTCTACTTAGTAAAATGTATTACTTGGACCCCCTGCTATTGCCTGACCCTAGCTGTAGAATGCCTGGCCCCTCCTGTAGAATTTTCACGCTACGGGGCTAGAGCGCATCATGCCCCGGGCGCTACTCACAAACGGGCGCTAAATGCTATATTTTACATATAATATTACATGGTTTTCGAATGGGGGGGGGCGCTAAAAGCTATTATTGTGCCCCGGGCGCGAGTTAAGCTCACTACAGCACTGTACATTATATTCCTGAGCTAAGCTATAGGTTGGTCACTGCTATGTCATGCACCGAACTTCAAAGGTTATTTGTAAACACATTCAGTACACGAGAACAAAAAGGGAAATAACTTATACTAATACACATGGAACAAAAAGTGGAATAACTTACTTTTACTAATACTGTCTAATACACAAGGGGAGTAGATTTGTATATAACATATATGTAGCCTATTAGTATATAAATACAGATAACTTAATGTACAGACTTCTAATTATATACTACTGTAGCGGAAGCCATATTTATACCAAAACCTATTTATTGATATTTGAAATTATTTATCGTATATCATTACTATATTTATGTTTTTTTAATTAACTGTTCTTTTTTAATAACTTCTTCATCCATTAAAAAAAAGCTACAATCTGTAACTTAATTGTTTCAAGTTTCAAAAACCACTTTATAAAACCTTCATCTACTAGTTAGAAGCTGGGAAGTTGTTTAAATTGAGTTTATTTTGATAATTTTTTAGTTTATAAAATATATATATATATATATATATATATATATATATATATATATAGATTTACAAGAAGAAAAGAATCTCCTCTGATATTGCTTCTCCTAGATATGTGTCGTAATTCTCTTGTTTCTTATCGATTTTAGAACTAATCACATAATATACTTAATAAAATATACATAGACCTAGAGATAGAGAGAAGAGAATATACATATAGATCATTTTTTTTAAATTTCAGTTCTATTCATCATCATATGTGCGATGCTGGTGAGATTCTCGGAAGAAAATCTGGACACTATTTTTCAGGACCTCAACTTAAAACATTTGGAGAAGTTAAAAGACATGAACATTGGGTATTCCCTGATACTCAGTGTCTCTGGTGGATGCCTGATAGCATTGGGTGGCCTTTTTGCAGCTGTCCACGAGAGGAAAGAGGCGCGGAAAGCAGCGAGGAAAGAACGTGATGTGCCAACCATCCCGGTCCCAGAGATGGCTACGGAAAATGAAGAAGAAGAGATGGATGTGAGAGAGGCAGAATCCGATGTCGAGGAAACTGTAATAGATATTCCCAGCGCCACACGTGACATCTCAGACAAAATTAAAGAGTGGATTTGAAATTAAAAAAAAACAACGACAGATTTTCTTTCTGAATTTATAGTCTGATGACAGAGCAACATATTTATAGAGATTTACTCGCGTAATAGATATATTAAGAAGTTTGTAAATTTTATTTTTCTGAAATATGCGATTCATTTATAGCTAACTGAAACAAAGCCAGTTAATAAATTGATTAAATTATCTCAATTTTTTTTTGTTATATGTGTTAATTTATGTGTACGTGTGTGTATCTACGTATCCATGTATGAGTATGTTTAAATATTTGTCTACTTATAATCAATTCACTTAGCATATGTCATTAATTTTCTCATTTCTAAAGTGTTAACGAAAAAATAAAAACATGAAACAAAATAATTGAATGTAACACAAAATTCCATTCTAAAATAAAGAAAATGTCAATCGCTGACCACTTATGGATGAAGCGTTACCGAATTGTTTTCAGTAGCAGATGGTCATGGGGGTAGTGGGTATATGACGTGGTGTAGATGGTCGTGGGTGCGGATGGTGGTAGGGGATGGTCAGGGGTAGGGATGGTGTAGGGGATGGTCGTGGGGTGTGGATGGTGGTAGGGGATGAATGTGGGTGTGGATGGTGGTAGGGATGGTCGTGGGTGTGGATGGCGGTAGGGGATGGTCGTGGGTGCGGATGGTAGGGGATGGTCGTGGGTGCGGATGGTCGTGGGTGCGGGATGGTGGTAGGGGATGGTCGTGGGTGTAGATGGTGGTAGGGGATGGTCGTGGGTGCGGATGGTGGTAGGGGGATGGTCACGGGTGGTGATGGTGGTAGGGGATGGTCGTGTAAGTAGATGATGGTAGGGGATGGTCGTGGGTGCGGATGGTGGTAGGGGATGGTCGTGGGTGCGGATGGTGGTAGGGGGATGGGCATGTGTGTGGATGGTGGTAGGGGATGGTCGTGGGTGTGCCGATGTTGTCAGCTTCTCAATGACTACAACAAGGTTAGGTGGTTTGGACTGACTAGACTAGTTTTCAGGGCCACATTGAGAGATGTGTTGCGATTTTTTTAATATATACTTAATGTGCCGCACAAGTGAACAAGATTTGCCTGAAAAAAACAATAAATCATACAACATAAAGAGAAAGAAAAAAATTCACTGGGAGCGACACCTATCCAGAAATATGCTAATTTAACCATACAATAACGTAACTGTATAGAGCCATCCGTTTTGCATGAAAAGTTTTTTTTCTCAGTTGAACGTATTTTTACTAGTTCTATTTGAATATGGAAATACTACGATAGGTGACTGGCATCATTGTTATTTCCTCAACTTATGCAATGTACCACTATGCTGGCTGCAATTACTAGGAGCGACCGATATGCCTTATACTGATAGTCCGATACCGATATTTTCCCCAGCATTTTGGCTGATAACGACACCGAAACCGATATTTTTCTATTAATGAAAGAGTTTCTTGCAAATGAAGAAGATTAGAAGAACAAAAGATTTGAAAAGACAGACCGGAAGACCGAAGTCAGAAACACAAACCATGCCTGCATAATCTCATGTTTATTGTTTAAAATTAAACTTATAACAAACAATTTGTTGTTTCTACTTTTTACTTGTACACAAACAGAAAAGTAAGATAAAGTTGTAAATAATTAATGTCAAACTAAAAAAGTAAAAATGTATTAATTTTTAATTGTAACTTCACTAACTTGTGAAAGTTGTGATGAAATTAAAATAATTTTCTTCGTTAATCTATGTAATATTTACTGAATTTACTTGTACTAGATTTTTTAAAAAGTTTGAAAAATTAAAAACACTTAATTATATCAGTAAATCACTTCACTCAGGTGAACAGTTAACCGGAAGTCTGTAAGTAAACTTTAACTCTGTAAACCAAAACCAGTTTAGAGTTACTAGATTTGTGAAAAAAAAACAATGTATCGGCAGCCAAAAAGCGGCCGGTCCGATAGTTAATTGATAGTGCCAATATCGGTCCGACTATCGGTCGCTCCCTACAAAAATCGGCCAATCCGATATTAACAGATAGGGCCCGGTCGGTCCAATTGATACCGAACCGATTATCGGTCGCTCCCGAGCAATTACTACACATTTTTCAGTTTATTCGGATCATCTTAGAAACGGATTTTTTTTTTTTGTGCAAAAAAAAAAAAATTTCCACTGTTCAAAGGGAGATGAACACGTATATCTTTATTTCAATATTCTCAAACTGATTATCCTTCCTTTATTAACAAAGATTGCATAAACTAGGGGAGACAATTAGGGATGTTTTACGTTATAGAATAAAAAAAATAAATGTTCAAAATCAGTTTGTATGTGAAATTTGTATATATTAAAATGATAGAAATATATGTTTAAAATATAAAGTACATCGGACTTTGTTTTATTACTGCCACACGGCAGGGACATTTACTACATTAAAAATATAAAACACGTTGTTAGTCAGCCATAGCTCATGGCATGAACAGATTTCTGTGTAATCCAGCGACAATTGGGTAATAGATTGAAACTGTTACACATTTACACAAAACGTTCATCTAGGATATTGTTGGTCTAGTACAAACGTCATCTAAGATATTGTTGGTCTAGTACAAACGGAATATTGTTTATTTGGTACAAACGTCATCTACGATATTGTTTGTCTAGTACACACGTCATCTAGGATAATGTTTGTCTAGTACACATGTCGTTCAGGGATATTGTTTGTCTTGTACTAACGTCATCTGTGAACATTGCTTGCCTAGTACAAATGTCATTCGGTAGATATAATTGGTCTAGTAATAAACGCCACCTAGGATATTAATTGTCTAGTACAAACGTCATCTAGGATATTGTTTATCTAGTAGATACGTCTTATAGGATACACTTGTCTAGTACAAACGTCATCTAGCATATTTTTTCTTGTTGAAACGTCATCTAGGATATTGTTTGTCTAGTACAAACGTCATCTAAGATATTGTTTGTCTAGTACATACGTCATCTAGGATATTTTTTGTCTAGTACATACGTCATCCAGGATATTAATTGTCTAGTACAAACGTCTTCTACGATATTGTTTGTCTTGTTGAAACGTCATCTAGGATATTGTTTGTCTAGTACAAACGTCATCTAAGATATTGTTTGTCTAGTACAAACGTCATCTAGGATATTGCCCATCTAGTACTAAACGTTTAATATATGATGTTGTTTGTCTAGTACAAACGTCATCTAGATATTGTTTGTCTAGTACAAACGTCATCTAGGATATTGTTTGTCTAGTACAAACGTCATCTAGGATATTGTTTGTCTAGTACATACGTCACGTCTAGGATATTGTTTGTCTAGTACATACGTCATCTAGGATATTGTTTGTCTAGTACATAATGTCATCTAGGATATTAATTGTCTAGTACAAACGTCTTCTAGATATTGTTTGTCTTGTTGAAACGTCATCTAGGATATTTGTCTTGTTGAAACGTCATCTAAGATATTGTTTGTCTAGTACAAACGTCATCTAGGATATTGTTTGTCTAGTACAAACGTCATCTAGGATATTGTTTGTCTAGTACATACGTCATCTAGGATATTGTTTGTCTTGTACATACGTCATCTATAGGATATTGCTTGTCTTTTACAAACGTCATCTAAGATATTGTTTGTCTAGTTAACTGCCACGTCATATAAGGTATGGTTTGTCTAGTACACCCCCAAGCCATCTCTAATCGTGTATGATCAAATGAAACCATAGGCAAGTGCATCAAATATAAACTTGCCTTAATTTGTCCTGTCAAACATTGTGGAGTGCGTAATATACTTTGTCAACACACTTCAATAAAACAAGACCCTAAACTAGAAACTAATACAGCTTCTGGCTTTAATTAAAGACTTGCACAGCTTCTTGAAACGTGTGATTCAGTCTTCAGCTTGATTTAATACATTAAAAACATTGCTGGGCATGTCTTCTAACGTAATACTTTAATTATGTGTCTAATTTTTATTTTATTTGTTTGTCCCTCCAAACAGAACCGTTAAAAACAATTGTATCATCATTAATCTAAAGCACATTTTTGTACTAATTGATTGAACATTGAAAAGCTAGGTGAAAACCCCCCTTCTCAATTTTAATACTAATTTCTCACGTACAATTTTAGTTCTCCCATGTTTAGTTGTCCAGTTGATATTAGCACTAAAAAAACTTCATTATGAAACAAATATAAGACATTTCTTATCAAATTAGTTAGAGCTACAAATTTCCCTTTATTTTAGAGCTGTAGGTAGCACATGGGTAGCACTATAATAGTTTCTCTTGCTTTTAGAAATGTAGTTAGTACTATAAAAGTTTCTCTTGCTTTTAGAAATGTAGTTAGCACTATAATAGTTTCTTTTGCTTTTAGAAATGTAGTTAGCACTATAATAGTTTCTCTTGCTTTTAGAAATGTAGTTAGCACTATAATAGTTTCTTTTTGCTTTTAGAAATGTAGTTAGCACTATAATAGTTTCTCAATAGTTTCCTCTTGCTTTTGGGAAATGTAGTTAGCACTATGATAGTTTCTCTTGCTTTTGGTGTAGTTAGAACTATAATAGTTTCTCTTGCTTTTAGAAATGTAGCTATCACTAATATAGTTTCTCTTTGCATTTAAAATGTAGTTAGCACTACAATAGTTTCTCTTATTTTTTCACAAAAGGCATTTATTTTCATATCGGCTGTAGAGTTTCATTTTCTCGGAGGGTAAGGTGACGATAAAAAAAAAAAGTATCTTCCAACTTCGCTACTGAGTTTGTGAGCATAGAGACTGATAGAAGTTAAAAATAAGAAAGAATGCATGTAATTAGAATAATGTTTTGCTATCACTAATTATATACTGATTTTATAATCCCACGTTTAGGCTAGTAATGTTGATTGTTTTTAATATTGTTAATAATATTGTTAATATTGGCAATTTTGATATTTTTAAACCAGTTTCATTCATATTAGACCAATACATTAAGGCAGCGTGTACATGTTTTTTTTCTCAATTTTTTTTGGAAGAAAAGAAACTTTTTACCGAGTTAAGGTGAAGTTAGAAGCTTTTTTTGCAGGGAAAAAAAAGGGCGGTATGCGAAACTAAATTGGGGATCACTGCTTGTCCCAATAATGTGAACAGATGTAAGCACAGCGTATACAAGCAGAAGTATTGTCAACCCCATTCATTTCAAAATTTCCTAGATCCAAAACTTCGTTTAAATTAAAAGGTAAGTTTTCTTTTTCAATAGGTTAAAACTTTTTGCAGCCTAAATAAATTGTGACGTTATGTTTAAACAAAGTCCTACTTCTTGAATTTGTTTTTGGCAGATACTGTGATCTTCAATTGGTATACAACAACTAACAGAATGCTGACGTTGAAAGTTATAATCCAATGGTTTCTTTTGTTGAGATTTCCGTCTTAATTAATGCATGAGACCAACTGCTCTATGAGTAACGTATTTTCTGGTCTATTTTAAATCGATGTATGATTAAAATATGTTGTTGTACATTTTTTTATGCACAATAGTAAAACCACACTGAATTAAAAAGCAAACTTTAGCTAATTTACTTTATTACTAGAGTGTTTTTTGTTCTTAGTTTACATGTCTAGTTTTCTCACTATATGATCTATTTATAAACTGACTCATACACAAGTTTAAAAATACAGTGGATTCCGCTTAATTGGGACACCGCTTAATTGGGACAGCCGCTTATTTGAGACAAATCTACAAAGAAACCAAACCAAGAAGCCAATAGTAAATTGTATGTTTAATTGTAACAGCCGCTTAATTCAGACAAAAAGCTCAAACCGATGTGTCCCAATTAAGCGGAATCTTACTGTATATTAGACTAATATAAAAATAAAGCCTCGCATAATGCATTGCATAGTTGGCAAAAACAATTAGGCATTACAAGAATATTTACATAAACTGTAAATGTCGTAAAAATAAATCTACAATTATGTTTTTTTTTTCCCAATATTGAATTACTTAACTTGACTTAATTCCTTAATTCCTTGAACTCCTTGCGGAGCAAAAGGACATTTGCAATCACTACCCAGCGCACCTGTTTTGGGAGTTTTTTTACAATGCCCCTCATGTTTTCTTGCAACTTTTCATCTTTTTGTTCACAAAACCTTCTCCAAGTGGTCTTTGTGTGGCTATCCTATTTTCTGGCCTTGAGAATTTCACTGCAGAGCGCAATCTTTTGTATGGTCTCTTAAGCGCTTTCTGAGTGAATAGCCTACATCCATCTCCATTTCCTCATGGAAAATTTGAAGGTCTATTTGGTCTTTGTTTTCCAGTTGCCAGAGATCTTCGTTCATTATTTTATCAAGTCACCTTATCTTTAGGATATTCCAGAGGCAACGGTTTAGGAAAGTTCGCAAAACCTTCTCCAAGTGGTCTTTGTGGGTGGTCTCTCCTATTTTCTGGAAGCCTTGAGAATTTCACTGCAGAGCTATATTTGTATTGTCTCTTGAGGCTTCCTTGAGTGAATAGCCAATCCATCTCCATTTCATCATGGGAAATTTGAAGGTCTATTGGGTCTTGGTTTGCCAGTTGCCAGTGATTTTTGTTCATTATTTTATCTAGTCGCCTTATCTTTAGGATATTCCACAGGCAACTGTTTAGGAAAGTCAGTTTTTTGGTCAATATGTTGGTGGTTCTCCATGTTTCAGCACCATAAACAGGTCGGATTTGATATCACTGTTAAATATCCGGAGTTAATATTTGGTTGACAGGGAGGATGCTTTCCTCAAAGGCTTCAGGGAGACCTTTGTCTTGCCTTGCATGTTCTGGCTTTGACATCTTCGTCTGATTCGACAGTGGCAGAAAGAGTGATACAGAGGTAGGTCAAGTGGTCTGCTTCTATCAGATGTTCATAGCCTCGGATGATAGATGCCTGGCTTTTTGCTCAGTAAGGACAAGACTTCTGTTTATTTTCGGAACCTTCTTTTTGTTAATTTATTTGTTTTTAGTTGCATAAGTTGTTGCTTTTGGGCTAATAGACACAAGTCATCAGCAAAGTCTAGGTCTTCTAAGCATTGAGTCATAGACCACTGTATTTCGGTCTTTGTGCCTTGAGTTGTGTCTCATGACCTAGTCTATGACTATTAGGCAGATCATGGGGAAAGTAAGCATCACTGGCGTACTATGGTTTTAACTTCAAATTCGTGTGTTAGCTTGCATTTATGTATTACTTGGCAGAAGAAACCATTATAGAATTGCTGGATAAGATATATGTGAATATTTTGGACAGCATGGTGTTGTAGGGATTAGCCAAATGAAGTCTCTATCGATGCTGTCAATGGGATTGTCGGCAGTCCTTGAAACTTAGTGCATAATGTGGATTGTTACTCCAGGGATTGTTCAATGATGATTCTTAGTGTAGCGATTTAATCAGTAAACGACCTGTTGTTGTCTTAGCTGTTTATCAATGGCATCCTTCAGCCTTATCTAGAATGATGCGAGTTAGTATTTTGCTTCGGTACTTATACCATCATTATGTCTCTCTAGTTCTTGCAGAGGCCCAGTTCCTTGCTTGGGAATATTAACAAGAGCCCGTGACATGTTTTCACCCCCCCCCATTTTTCGGTGACCCTGAAATAGTGTGTGCCGGATCCCCTTCATGAACTAATTGCTGCCCTATTTTATTTTAGTAAATTTACGTAGTAACCAAATGTGCCACTATAGACAGGAGCTCCTGACATGTCTTGGTTTTGCACCTTGTGCGACGACCCTGGAAAATGTTTAAACGTCCTGGAGTGTCTTCTTATTGTTAACGCGTTGTAACTCAATTTTTTACTAACCTTTATTTTTATATTAGTCTCGGGAACATCTGATATACACATTTTACAATACTATTGAGTTTGTGTGTGTTGTGTAAGGGGGGAGACTAACATTCCTTTTGACGGCCCTGACATTGGTAACGTCGGCCCTTCTGGGCGGTCTCACTCACCAACAGCACATTGAGGTATCACAAAAAAAGCAATCTAAGGGACAGGTGTACCTAGCATGTGTTTAAATGAATTTGTTCTACTTGCGTATAAGCTAATTATCATTTTTATAGTTTCTCCCGTTATCTTATTGCGTTCGAGCGGCTATTGCATTGCCCCGTGCCGGAACATCTTATAACATTCATATCACAAGGGCCACTCACGTGCATTTTCGACGACCTTGAAAGCATTAAGATTAAATACATATAAAACATAATATACACAAAATAAAAAACGAATATATAATCTAATTATCACGATGCGCGCGTTTTCCGATCCAGGCTAGACGAGGACATGTGTCTTGATCTTTCTCCTTTCTTGATGCAGTTGCTGAAAAAAATGCTGAAAAGAAACTTTAAGATTAAATACATTCAAAACTAAATATATACATTTAATTAGAACAGAATGATTATTGGAAGTTTTGTAAAATGTTGTGTGAAGATAGGAGCTGATGTGTTTAAATTCAATTGATTAAGCAGTTGAGACGTTATTAGGAGATCTGTATATTAAATATTGATTAAGCAGTTGAGACGTTATTAGGAGATCTGTATATTAAATATTATTCACTGTGCATGCTATGGTTTTCTATATTAATAAATGAACAACGACTACCGAAGTTTCTTGTGATTTGTGAGTGCACGTGAAAGTGTGTATCTATTGTACTAGTCTAACAAAATAAACGATATTTTGACATCTATATATCAAATTAATCGGTCAAAATTTCCAAACTATCAATGCACAGCACACTAATTAAAGATGATTTACATGGCTTATCAAAAAACGAAGTACAAATTAAACATAAGTGCACCTTATACTTTAGCTTGAACGGGCAGACAGACAGCACAAGTTCACGTTTATACATATAAAGAATGTACATCTGTATATATCTAGCCAATGACGTAATTTCACAGTGTATCAGTTTAATCTAATTTATCATGGATTTCATACACTGAAAACACCAACTGAAATAATTACATAGAGTACAACTGTACAATGTCTATTCATAACAGGTCTGATGGACATTTTTAAAGAGAAAAAGATAGCTAAGAGAAGTAAACCGACCAGTAGGTAAAATATCTTAAATTCGATTTCATTTTTTTACACGTAAAATTTATCAAATACATTTGAGCGTCCGTTTATTAAAATAAATTGTAAATAAAAAAATGTTATAACTCTCCCTCTGCCTTCTTCGTTGGTGCGTTATGAATAGGGAATTCTCGTATACCAGTGCACCGTATAATTTACAACTGAAAGCAGTTAAACTGTGACATAAAACTTAGAATTTTTTTTTTAAATGATGTGTATGAGGCCTTTGCTGTGGGGATTTTCCTTTAGAGCATTTAACAATGAATACAGCAGAAAGTATACGATCGATTACTCATTCAACCATTTAGTCTATCTATCTATCTATCTATCTATCTATCTATCTATCTATCTATCTATCTATCTATCTATCTATCTATCTATCTATCTATCTATCTATCTATCTATCTATCTATCTATCTATCTATCTATCTATCTATCTATCTATCTATCTATCTATCTATCTATCTATCTATCTATCTATCTATCTATCTATCTATCTATCTATCTATCTATCTATCTACCTTTCTATCTCTCTCTTTGTATGTCAGTTTTTATTTCTCTCTAGCTATATACCTAATAGATAGACCACCCATGCTGATTGCGTCAGCAGTTATAGGGACGAGGCGTGATTGTCGCTGGTCATAACTATTAGAGAAAAATTTATTGATGTTTTTATGACATATATACAAAGCACAAACAAGCAATTATTTATATATGTGTGTAAATTATTAGACTAACAATATATACGGTATATATTTACACGAACTTTATAGATATATTTAAACTTGTAGTCATTTTATCATGAATGATTATGCTAATATTAAATAGACACAGTACCATTATATAGCATTTTCTATAAATAATGCTATGAAATGCAACACTAACGCCTCGTCCCTGGGGACGAATGACACTATTTCATTTATCACTCGTATCAATGCAGTGATGAACGACCGTAAAACAAATTTGTAGGCGTTGTACAAAAGTCGTGATTTCATCATTCATTAAGAATACCGGTCCGTGAATCAAATGATACTGGGCCGCCCATGAATTATTTCCTTTTCTCTGATTAACTGTCGTACATTTCTCTCGGGATTGGACAAGAGGTTAACCGAAAGCTGTTGGCGGCAGTGGCATTGTAAATCCAAACAATCTGAAATATAAATAATTAACTCCACCCCCCTCTGCCAAGGGGCCGCGGTGAAATTATGAAACGTTGACCGGTCCGGGTCGATTAAAGGACAGGGCACCACTGATTAGGGTATAAGGGTGCAACTGGGTGTGTGTGTGTGTGTGTGGTGTGAAGTAGAGTAAGAGCTTTGAACTCTTCTTTCTATTCATGCTCATGACACGACCACAGATAATATTACTTAATCAAAAGCCATCAAACTAAACTTTTTTAGCATTACTTAAAAAAAAAAAAGATTTCCAATGATTACCAAAAAAAAAAAAATATAGAATTATTGAATGTTGATAATGTAGGTAGATCAGCCCACAAGGATATTCCGGTTTTTAAAAACTTAAATACATTTTTTTTTATCTTACCAGCTTGGGGGTGTGATCCACCAGGAGTAAGTACCCCTGCCACCTAATAAATATACTGTCATTGTTTTTTTTTTTATTATTTGTGATTTTTAAAAAAAAAATATATTTATGTCTATAATAGCGGTAACGGTTTTTACAAAATACAAAAGTAGCCAGCATTCTAATTAAAAACAGGCTGACTTGGTAAATTATTACATGCTATAATTGTTTCTAATTATAACATTAGTTTTAATCGATTTGAATTTTGAATATGTTTAGCTATGTTTTGTAAAACACACACACAAATATATATATATATATATATATATATATATATATATATATATATATATATATATATATATATATTATCCTATTAATCCTGAAATAAAAATCTGCGTAAAAATTAGATTTAAGTATTCGCTTAAAAATAATTAAGATCAGATTTTGATATAGCTGTAAATACATAACACAGATACTAGGTGGCCCATAATCATATGGTAAAAAATAAAAGTTTCTCACATTTAACGGGGCACCCTCTTGGTGAGTTCCATTTGTCTTACTTAGTAACTGACAACAATTTCAGCTTCCTACTGCTATTGGAAGGGGATGCTCAAGAGTTACAAATATTTGCTATATTAATAAAAAAACGCTATTTCGTTGATTTTTTTATAACCTTTTCAAATCATGCCATTACTGTGATGTAACTGTTCAGTAACGAAAATGTCAACATTAAATGTAAATTGTAGAGTGCTGAAGAGTCAGAGTACATTGTCTAAACATTGTCTACACCGAAACAGCACAGATGGCTGACTTCTTTGCAGTTTATGTAGGGGTTACTTTTCTGTTGGCTTCAACAACTAGCAAAATAAATTGCTTTTCTTCCTCGTTTTTTGTCAGCAGTCTATTATATTCCTCAAAAAGTTTAACTCCACGTTCTGCAGTATCGTTGACCACAGGCAAGTCGTTAATGCGCTGCTTACCCTTCTGGTATTCAATATTATCATTCCACTGTCCTGGAGGAAGAACTAGATAGGAGTTGCCTATGTGTAGCTTTGTAAGCAGGTTCTGTGAACGCCTTGTGGAAAAGTGACTCAAGCTGACGTCTTCATTTCGGAGTAATTATGGATCACCTCGAACATGTCGCTCACTAGGTTCTATTCCAAAACCTTTATTGTTTTCTGTTCTCCAATTGGTGACACTTCATCGGAAAACAATGCCAGGCTGTCAGTCTCATCAGACAGATACCACATGAGATTCTGGAGAATTGTTTGTGCTGCAATACTGATGTCGTGATCAACAGACTGATATTGCTGCAGGTCCTTCCAGAGCAAAAGATCTCTTCCAGGAGCTTCCGCTGCACAGGGTGCTTGAATCCAAGACTTTGTGTAAAACAAGGTTCCAAACTGTACAAATCGTTTGAGTTGGCTCTCTTCCTTGGATGTAAGACTGAAAATTTCTCACTGATGACGGAAGATGTAAATTTTGATGATATAGATCAGCTTAGCCATCCACCTAGCATGATGTACAGGGCCTGGTGCTCTCCAGTGAATGGTTTTTGGTGGATCTCCTAAGATGATCATTGTCAGTTCAATAAGTTCTTCAAAATCATCCCTGACCTGGGACTTCAAGTCAACGAAATTTGTCAGGAAGGTCACCGTGTTCTTGGAAAACATCAGTGCTTGAAGGCAGTTCCAACTTACTATATGTATGTTTGGTGAGTCAGAGGGACCGCAACACAAACTGAAAGCCTTTGCCAATACCAATTCAAGAATAAGATGACGACATGCCAGCCACAATAGTTCTCGACCAATACGATTCTGAAGCAGTACACAAGCTCCATTGAAACGAACCGTGTTGACAGAAGTGGTGTCGTAGCTCATAACCTGGATGCTTTCTACAAGTGCCCACTGTTCTAACTAACCATAAATAGTTTAGGGACATCTAGTCTTTTTTCACTGCCATCACCAGAAACCAGCGGTCAACATCTCCAAGGATTTCAAGTAAGATTTTTCCATCCCAGTGTAGAACTACAGGATAGTCAGGCTTGAATGAAACCTTTATATCTGCTGCTTGTTTACACCTGGCTTTCTTTCTGGCTCTTTGTATGGTGCTTCATGAAACTGTCAAAGATGAAGGATCATGTCCCAGCTCTGCAGCAATAGGAATTGTCAATTGCAAAGCTTCACGATCAGACGTTTGTTTGCGATCCAAAGCACTGGTGACATGCTTAGTGAAGAAGGAAGTATGATACCCAATCTCCGTCTTTTTTGTCCGTTTTTTAGTTGAGCTTGGACTTATGCATATTCATCTAGGACTTCAAATTTATTGGATGATTCACAGCTCTCTGTTTCATTTTCACCTGATTCACCTTCTATAGTATAGTTTGTTGCTGTCGTTTTTCCTCTTTCTGTTTACAAAGTAGCCGTTTCTGTTGTTTGTGATGGACTCGTTCATGCTTTGCTGCCAACTCTTTATCTATAGTGTGTGTAGAATAAAAAAGAAACTGTAAGAAATATTTGTTGATTTTCAGTCTGCACAATGTTCATAAAAACAACACAAAGTCATGTATCTAAAATGAGAACTAGGTCAGCATGGAATAGGTCATAAGTGTGAAAAAACGTTGTAATTCCACCAGTAAATAAAATCCAGTAAAATGCCGTAAAAGGTAAAACAACGAGGCCTGTGAGCATCCCCTTCTACTTGGAATTTAGTTGTAAAATTTTAACAGTATACTACCTAAGGCAAAATGAACACAAAAAAGGGTGCCACGGAATGTGGCACGAAGTTGGATTTTTGGGCCACCCTAACAGATACTAAATCACAAGCGATGAAAGATCAAACAAATGGTCCGACAACATATACATCTACATTTTGAAAATAATTTATGACGCTAATAGTGATTAAAATAACCACCTACTTGATTTAATAAATGACTTTCTGGAATTTGTTAAGCTCGAATTGAAAGAATTCTATATATTTATATAATGCCGGCATTGGCTGGTTGCTAATAATATAACAAATCTAGATTATCCATTAACTTGATTTTCAATAAGGATGCTTCAAAACTATTATGATTTTCAATCAGACTGATTGTCTTGAAGTGAACAATATTTATAAATAAATGCGGTGTCGGTTATGCGTTAAATCGAAAGTAAAGAATTAATACAACAGTATTCCAGTTTAAAATTGTCGAACGTAAACAATAGTAATACAAATCTTTAAAAAATCGGATCTGTCCGAAACCAAAAATAACCTAGCCTTCTGATCAAACCTAAGGGAATATGCACAGATTTTGCAGGCTACAGCTAGTCTAGAATAATGAGCTCGGTTTTTTATGGTGCCCTTCTTTCATCCCCACCATAGCCGATAGTGCAATGCCCATGGAGACACTACGGGAGATATATCGGGAACTTGAGCCAAGACCTGAAAAATTTCCTTGGTCCTCACCGGAGATAGAACCAGATACCTTCAGGTCGACAGTCGTGCGCTTTACAGCATAACCATTGATTGTATATCTGAAGTGTCCACTAATACATTGATTGTATATCTGAAGTGTTACCTTTTTGGTATGTTCAGTAGTCTTTTTAGCTATTGACCCGTAATAAAGAATTTTACCTATAATTTTTTCCTAACATACACTTACAAAAGTCAGAAAGTGAAATCAAATGTACAGAGACTGATTGTTTTCTTTTCCATGTCTTGCATAGTACACAACTAAGGGAGTTAATGCTTATTACATTTGTGTTTGTTTCATTAAATAAATGACTTCCCTTGAATTAGAACTTCGTATGTGTATAAGAAAAAAAACAGTCTATGTTATTAGATACATGTACTGAAAAATAGAGCATTTGTTAACCATTAACTACGAAATGTTGTAATATTTATTACAGAATTTGCCTATATTATCTCCTTTAACAATTAGTAACTACACAAACAAATCTTTTTATCAACACAATGAAGCAATATTAACTATACAATGTATTAATATTTAGGGCCTACTAAACAATGCACCGATATTAACAAGAAAATGTCTATAATAAAAAAACCCAGCATATTAAGCCTGTTCCATTGTGGACACAGGACGTATTAGTGCATTTTCGTGTTATGTATCAGTACGTATGTTAGCTTTCAGTAAATATTAGCTACACAATTTATTAATTTTAGCTACATAATCTAATCCAATATTGATTACAAAATGTATCTAAATTAAATATATATTCTACTTTATATTATTTTAAAAGATACGTCTTGCAGTATTTAGTATTTTAAATGCTCCATAGTGTAATTTGTAGTTTTCTCCAATTCTTGGTATGATCTAATTCGCATAGCCTCGTCATCTCTTACGAACTATTATAA
>JAGDYQ010000218.1:723161-736959 GCA_021962125.1 Bulinus truncatus | reverse complement strand
ATAATTGAATCATTAAAAGAATCGTGAAAGGAAAACAACTTTCCATTGGAGCTAGGTTTATCAAATCCAAGAGATAGAACTGAAGAAAGTTTGCTAGTGTCGGGATGTACCCAGGAGTTAGCGCTGAATCGAACTGGTTTAATCGGACGGTAAGCAGATTGGTGTGTACATTTATTTAAGGTTTACTGGTAGCTGGATATCCATGGATAAAAGAGTTTTTAAATTAAAGTTGGCAGTGTTTTTTTTTCTGGCGGAATGCACCGTAAGGTCGCTCCGACAACTCTTTTCCTTGACAAAGTCTTGTGTTTCTATCTATCTATCTAATTGTATCTATCTATCTTACTCATCTATCTATCTATCTATCTATCTATCTATCTATCTATCTATCTATCTATCTATCTATCTACCTATCTATCTATCTATCTATCTATCTATCTATCTATTCATCTATCTATCTATCTATCTATCTATCTATCTATCTATCTATCTATCTATCTATCTATCTATCTATCTATCTATCTATCTATCTATCTATCTATCTATCTATCTATCTATCTATCTATCCATCCATTTACCCATCCTTTTATCTTTGTATCCATCTATTCCCCAGTCCGTTTGTTAGTCTGTCTATCGAATATTTGTATACATTTAGTATGATAAGTCGACTTAAACTTGTTATTGAATTCACGGTAAATAATTCACATTTCATTTCAGCACCATGTGCAAAAAAGTTTCCTGGTAAAATCTTACCGATCCTGACTCTTGGAATGAAACTTACCGGGATGGCGATGCACATTTCTAGCCGTTGTAACGGACAAATGGCTTGATGACGGGCGAACAACCTGTTGGGTTATTTAAGTCATGTACAGGAGGGGACGGCGGGGCTATCCAAAGCTTTAGACAATGTAGGTAAACATACTGGATTTGAAATCAATGAACGAGAATCGTGTTATGTGTATGATAGTTGTGGCTTTTAGAATTATCGGAATAATTTAAAGTGAAAGAGGTTAAAGGGGGGGATAGGTAAAGGGCTTTAGAATTATCTAATAATTTAAAGAAAGAGGGTGAAATGTGCATGATAGCCGCCGCTAAAGGCTTTCTTGAAATCATCTAATGATTTAGCAGTAGCGTTGCGAAATTTCAAAAAAAAATCGTAAAATTTAAGGAGATTTATATTTTACAATACTGATGAACACACTAGAATTTCAAGTTAGTTAAAAATCTTATATTCCAGAATTTCAACCTCCGTGACTATATCGGTCCGTGGATTAAACCCCGGGCTTTCCAAGAAACACATTAAATAATTTTCTTTTATTTACTGTGGTGTATTTCTATCGGGAGTGCGACTACCCATGGACGAGAAGTTAACAGGGAGCTGAGTGAAGGTCAGAGAAAAAATCCATTGTATATCGTAAAACAATTCAAAATATAAATAATCAATGCCCCTCATCTAATCCCCTAAAGCGGGCCGCATTGAAATTATCAAACGTTGACCGGTCCGTGACATAAGATATAGGTTGGGGACTACTGCTTTAGGGCAGGGGTGCAGTGGGGAGATCCAAGATTTTTGTTTTTTTCGGGAAAAAGAATACATAAAGACGGTACACCTCCAAATTATGAGCAAGTAAATAAAATAGTAATTAAAAGCGTAATAATAATTCAAATTTTTCTGAGCGCGGTTATCATAAATTGCCAGTAAAATGTTATTACTAAAATCGTAACATCTCTTTCAGAAAACTTCCAAAGTCCCAAATAAATAAGTAAAATTAAAAAAGTAAATCTTTGGCCCAATTTAAAAGATGCTGAAAATGAATAGCTGTAGAGAATTGATTCCAGGGGAGAGTCCCCCCAGCCCCCACCTCATAGGTTATATTTCTAAAACCCACTAAAAACGCGCTAATTTTATAACGTGTATGTATATAAAACAGTTAATAATGAATGTGTAATAATATCTGTGCTAATTCGTTTGTCGTTACTTCTCGCTGTTTCTAGAAGAATATGGTAAATAAAACCACTGAAACTATATATTCTATCCGAAATTTACTCCGTGAGAAAGAAATCTGAAAAGAAAAGTTAAAGTTTACTACCACTTTTACATTGTATTTATTGTAATTACGTATAAATTAAGACGGAAATAAAAACAGCTCAACCGCCCAAACCGCCCATATAATGCTATGGTGTGCGTGGGGACTCGCCAATGCGCCAAATTCCCCGGAACTTTTTTTCATCATTGTAACTGAAATGACGTCCTGGGTTACTGGGACTGATTTCAGTCTGGTAACCAAGTCGTCATGGGGTAGCAGTACAGTGCGAATATTGTATGTTGATACAATCAATTAAGAACTACATTTTTGTTTTCCAGGGAGCTGGAATTTCAAGGACAAAGCGACCGCATCCCAGACACCGGCATCATCCAATTTGATTGGGGCTGGAACTGTAGCATTGTCTTTGGTACAAATACATCACTAAACTTTAACTAAAAAATGTCATAAATACATATCTGCATGTCCTGGATTAACGTACTGCTGGCTCTACTAGCATTAGCATGTGAATAATAGAAGACGTTAAATGGCTTAAACCTGTTAGTATAAACACTTACATAAAACAATTTTCAACCAAGAAGATTAAAATAGATGTTAGTAATTTAAGAATAAAATAAAACCTACCTATCAAAAGTACAAATAATCAACTTTGATAAAAGTAAAATATACTCAAAACAAATGATAACAATAAAAAATATATTAATAAAAATATATTAATAAAAACATACCATAAAAATAGATCAATCAGCTTGTAGACTGAATAATTTTTAATTATATAATAGATTTTATTATCATGTCGCATTCTAAATGCTTATGTCCTTACAGAGACAGAAACAATTCCTAAACGAAATTCGACTGTTATGTGGACGGAAATAATAAGAGGTCTCTTTTTATAAATATGTTTATCATGAGTTCTTTTTTTACATATATCTATTGTATATACAACTCGTTGAAGAAATCTAATCATTCAAACGAAAAAGATAACACATCCATTTTCAAATTCTGATATTAAGATAGGTCAACCTATCACGACCTCCAAATTAATATTCATAGTAAGGGAACAAAAACCAGTTGATCATAATCCTAATTAAAATTTTAGAGAATTAACTCATAGAATCAAGTCATTTGAGCAAATATAAATTAATCTATAGTTTCTTTGCACAAGAGTGCAAGGTAGAAATCCGTCTATGTTAGATGGACACTTTATAAAATCTCGCTATATTCATATGAACCAAATATAAATATGTCCCGATATTGACTGACCATCTACGCTATGATTGTGCTTTAACTAAATGACATAATTAACATCTGGGTCTGTAACCATCCATTACTCCAGGCTACATTATCAGAGGCGAAGCGAGGTGTGGGGCAAGGGGGCGCATCAGGCTTGTAGTGTGCGGTCCAGGGGGGCCGGCCCCCCTTGCATTTTTTCCTGGCCCCAGTTATATTTTGTTCTACTTAGTAAAACGTAATATCAACCCCTGCCGCCGCCTCTCAACCCTAGCTGTAGAATCGCCCGGCCTCCTGTAGAATTTTCACGCGATGGGCCAGGAGCGCATCATGCCCCGGGCGCTACCCACAAACGGGCGCTAAATGCTATATTTTTACATATAATATAGATGGTTTTCGAATGGGGGCGCCAGTTATTATTGTGCCCCGGGCGCGAGTTAAGCTCATACTAAAATTGTACATTATATTCCTGAGCTACCTATAGGTTGGTCATCACATGTCATGCACCGAACTTCAAAGCGTTATTTGGGAAACACATTCAGTAAAGTATTTAGAACAAAAGGGAAATAACTGGTATCATAATACATGGAACAAAAAGTGGAATAACTTACTTTTACTAATAATTGCCCATCACATATGAGTAGGATTTGTATATAACATATATGCAGCCTATTAGTATAATATATAACTTAATGTACAATTTCTAATGAGATACTACTGTAGCGCAGCTTTATATTTGATATATCGCCGCAAACCTATTTATTGATATTTGAAATATTGGTCGTATATCATTACTATATTTATGTTTTTTTAATTAACTGTTCTTTTTTAATAACTTCTTCATCCACAAAAAAAGCTACAACTGTAAATTTTAACAATGTTTTTCGTTTCAAAAACCACTTTATAAAACCCTTTCATCTACTAGTTAGAAGCCGGGAAGGTTTAAATTGAGTTTATTTTGATAATTTTTTAAATAGAAAAATATATATATATATATATATATATATATATATATATATAGATTTACAAGAAGAAAGAATTTCTTATATTAAGCTTCTAGATATGTGCCGTCACTCTCTTGTTTCTTATCGATTTTGAACTAATCAGCAAAGACACTTAATAAAATATACATAGGACCTAGAGATAGAGAGAAGAGAATATACATATAGATCATTTTTTTTTTAAATTTCAGTCTTTATTCTACCGTCATCATAGAAAGATGCTGGTGAGATTCTTGGAAGAAAATCTGGACACTATTTTTCAGGACCTCAACTTAAAACATTTGGAGAAGTTAAAAGACATGAACATTGGGTATTCCCTGGATACCCAGTGGGTCTCTGCAGTGGATGCCTGATAGCATTGGGTGGCCTTTTTGCAGCTGTCCACGAGAGGAAAGAGGCGCGGAAAGCAGCGAGGAAAGAACGTGATGTGCCAACCATCCCGGTCCCAGAGATGGCTACGGAAAATGAAGAAGAAGAGATGGATGTGAGAGAGGCAGAATCCGATGTCGAGGAAACTGTAATAGATATTCCCAGCGCCACACGTGACATCTCAGACAAAATTAAAGAGTGGATTTGAAATTAAAAAAAAACAACGACAGATTTTCTTTCTGAATTTATAGTCTGATGACAGAGCAACATATTTATAGAGATTTACTCGCGTAATAGATATATTAAGAAGTTTGTAAATTTTATTTTTCTGAAATATGCGATTCATTTATAGCTAACTGAAACAAAGCCAGTTAATAAATTGATTAAATTATCTCAATTTTTTTTTGTTATATGTGTTAATTTATGTGTACGTGTGTGTATCTACGTATCCATGTATGAGTATGTTTAAATATTTGTCTACTTATAATCAATTCACTTAGCATATGTCATTAATTTTCTCATTTCTAAAGTGTTAACGAAAAAATAAAAACATGAAACAAAATAATTGAATGTAACACAAAATTCCATTCTAAAATAAAGAAAATGTCAACTCGTTTTTGACCACTTATGGAGGCATGTTACCGAAATTGTTGTGTAGCAGATGGTCATGGGGGTGTGGGTATATGATCGTGGGTGTAGATGGTCGTGGGTGCGGATGGTGGTAGGGGATGGTCGTGGGTGTGGATGGTGGTAGGGGATGGTCGTGGGTGTGGATGGTGGTAGGGGATGGTCGTGGGTGTGGATGGTGGTAGGGGATGGTCGTGGGTGTGGATGGTGGTAGGGGATGGTCGTGGGTGTGGATGGTGGTAGGGGATGGTCGTGGGTGCGGATGGTCGTGGGTGCGGATGGTGGTAGGGGATGGTCGTGGGTGTAGATGGTGGTAGGGGATGGTCGTGGGTGCGGATGGTGGTAGGGGATGGTCACGGGTGCGGATGGTGGTAGGGGATGGTCGTGGGTGTGGATGATGGTAGGGGATGGTCGTGGGTGCGGATGGTGGTAGGGGATGGTCGTGGGTGCGGATGGTGGTAGGGGATGGTCGTGGGTGTGGATGGTGGTAGGGGATGGTCGTGGGTGTGCCGATGTTGTCAGTTTCTCAATGACTAAATACAACAAGCTAGGTGGTTTGGACTGACTAGGACTAGCCATACAGGGCCACATTGAGAGATGTGTTGCGATTTTTTTTAATATATACTTAATGTGCCGCACAAGTGAACAAGATTTGCCTGAAAAAAACAATAAATCATACAACATAAAGAGAAAGAAAAAAATTCACTGGGAGCGACACCTATCCAGAAATATGCTAATTTAACCATACAATAACGTAACTGTATAGAGCCATCCGTTTTGCATGAAAAGTTTTTTTTCTCAGTTGAACGTATTTTTACTAGTTCTATTTGAATATGGAAATACTACGATAGGTGACTGGCATCATTGTTATTTCCTCAACTTATGCAATGTACCTGTTTTAAGCTGGCTGCAATTACTAGGGAGCGACCGATATGCCTTTATACCGATAGTCCGATACCGATATTTTCCCCCAGCATTTTGGCCGATACCGATACCGAAACCGATATTTTTCTATTAATGAAAGAGTTTCTTGCAAATGAAGAAGATTAGAAGAACAAAAGATTTGAAAAGACAGACCGGAAGACCGAAGTCAGAAACACAAACCATGCCTGCATAATCTCATGTTTATTGTTTAAAATTAAACTTATAACAAACAATTTGTTGTTTCTACTTTTTACTTGTACACAAACAGAAAAGTAAGATAAAGTTGTAAATAATTAATGTCAAACTAAAAAAGTAAAAATGTATTAATTTTTAATTGTAACTTCACTAACTTGTGAAAGTTGTGATGAAATTAAAATAATTTTCTTCGTTAATCTATGTAATATTTACTGAATTTACTTGTACTAGATTTTTTAAAAAGTTTGAAAAATTAAAAACACTTAATTATATCAGTAAATCACTTCACTCAGGTGAACAGTTAACCGGAAGTCTGTAAGTAAACTTTAACTCTGTAAACCAAAACCAGTTTAGAGTTACTAGATTTGTGAAAAAAAAACAATGTATCGGCAGCCAAAAAGCGGCCGGTCCGATAGTTAATTGATAGTGCCAATATCGGTCCGACTATCGGTCGCTCCCTACAAAAATCGGCCAATCCGATATTAACAGATAGGGCCAAATATCGGTCCGATACCGAACCGATTATCGGTCGCTCCCGAGCAATTACTACACATTTTTCAGTTTATTCGGATCATCTTAGAAACGGATTTTTTTTTTTTGTGCAAAAAAAAAAAAATTTCCACTGTTCAAAGGGAGATGAACACGTATATCTTTATTTCAATATTCTCAAACTGATTATCCTTCCTTTATTAACAAAGATTGCATAAACTAGGGGAGACAATTAGGGATGTTTTACGTTATAGAATAAAAAAAATAAATGTTCAAAATCAGTTTGTATGTGAAATTTGTATATATTAAAATGATAGAAATATATGTTTAAAATATAAAGTACATCGGACTTTGTTTTATTACTGCCACACGGCAGGGACATTTACTACATTAAAAATATAAAACACGTTGTTAGTCAGCCATAGCTCATGGCATGAACAGATTTCTGTGTAATCCAGCGACAATTGGGGTGGTTAGGATTTGAAACTGTTACACATTTACACAAAACGTCATCTAGGATATTGTTGGTCTAGTACAAACGTCATCTAAGATATTGTTGGTCTAGTACAAACGTCATCTAGGATATTGTTTGTCTAGTACAAACGTCATCTACGATATTGTTTGTCTAGTACACACGTCATCTAGGATAATGTTTGTCTAGTACACATGTCATCTAGGATATTGTTTGTCTTGTACAAACGTCATCTAGAACATTGTTTGTCTAGTACAAATGTCATCTAAGATATTGTTTGTCTAGTACAAACGTCATCTAGGATATTAATTGTCTAGTACAAACGTCATCTAGGATATTGTTTATCTAGTAGATACGTCATATAGGATATTAATTGTCTAGTACAAACGTCATCTAGCATATTTTTTTTCTTGTTGAAACGTCATCTAGGATATTGTTTGTCTAGTACAAACGTCATCTAAGATATTGTTTGTCTAGTACATACGTCATCTAGGATATTTTTTGTCTAGTACATACGTCATCCAGGATATTAATTGTCTAGTACAAACGTCTTCTAGGATATTGTTTGTCTTGTTGAAACGTCATCTAGGATATTGTTTGTCTAGTACAAACGTCATCTAAGATATTGTTTGTCTAGTACAAACGTCATCTAGGATATTGTTCGTCTAGTACAAACGTCATCTAAGATATTGTTTGTCTAGTACAAACGTCATCTAGGATATTGTTTGTCTAGTACAAACGTCATCTAGGATATTGTTTGTCTAGTACAAACGTCATCTAGGATATTGTTTGTCTAGTACATACGTCATCTAGGATATTGTTTGTCTAGTACATACGTCATCTAGGATATTGTTTGTCTAGTACATACGTCATCTAGGATATTAATTGTCTAGTACAAACGTCTTCTAGGATATTGTTTGTCTTGTTGAAACGTCATCTAGGATATTGTTTGTCTTGTTGAAACGTCATCTAAGATATTGTTTGTCTAGTACAAACGTCATCTAGGATATTGTTTGTCTAGTACAAACGTCATCTAGGATATTGTTTGTCTAGTACATACGTCATCTAGGATATTGTTTGTCTTGTACATACGTCATCTATAGGATATTGCTTGTCTTTTACAAACGTCATCTAAGATATTGTTTGTCTAGTTAACTGCCACGTCATATAAGGTATGGTTTGTCTAGTACACTCCCAAGCCATCTCTAATCGTGTATGATCAAATGAAACCATAGGCAAGTGCATCAAATATAAACTTGCCTTAATTTGTCCTGTCAAACATTGTGGAGTGCGTAATATACTTTGTCAACACATCTCAATAAAACAAGACCCTAAACTAGAAACTAATACAGCTTCTGGCTTTAATTAAAAGACTTGCACAGCTTCTTGAAACGTGTGATTCAGTCTTCAGCTTGCTTTAATATTGACATTAAAAACATTGCTGGGCATGTCTTCTAACGTAATACTTTAATTATGTGCCTAATTTTTATTTTATTTGTTTGTCCCTCCAAACAGAACCGTTAAAAACAATTGTATCATCATTAATCTAAAGCACATTTTTGTACTAATTGATTGAACATTGAAAAGCTAGGTGAAAACCCCTTCTCAATTTTAATACTAATTTCTCACGTACAATTTTAGTTCTCCTATGTTTAGTTGAAACCAGTTGATATTAGCACTAAAAAAAACTTCATTATGAAACAAATATAAGACATTTCTTAATAAATTTAGTTAGAGCTACAAATTTCCCTTTATTTTAGAGCTGTAGGTAGCACATGGGTAGCACTATAATAGTTTCTCTTGCTTTTAGAAATGTAGTTAGTACTATAAAAGTTTCTCTTGCTTTTAGAAATGTAGTTAGCACTATAATAGTTTCTTTTGCTTTTAGAAATGTAGTTAGCACTATAATAGTTTCTCTTGCTTTTAGAAATGTAGTTAGCACTATAATAGTTTCTTTTGCTTTTAGAAATGTAGTTAGCACTATAATAGTTTCTCTTGCTTTTAGAAATGTAGTTAGCACTATGATAGTTTCTCTTGCTTTTAAAAATGTAGTTAGAACTATAATAGTTTCTCTTGCTTTTAGAAATGTAGCTATCACTAATATAGTTTCTCTTGCATTTAAAAATGTAGTTAGCACTACAATAGTTTCTCTTATTTTTCACAAAAGGCATTTATTTTCATATCGGCTGTAGAGTTTCATTTTCTCGGAGGGTAAGGTGACGATAAAAAAAAAAGTATCTTCCAACTTCGCTACTGAGTTTGTGAGCATAGAGACTGATAGAAGTAAAATAAGAAAGAATGCATGTAATTAGAATAATGTTTTGCTATCACTAATTATATACTGATTTTATAATCCCACGTTTAGGCTAGTAATGTTGATTGTTTTTAATATTGTTAATAATATTGTTAATATTGGCAATTTTGATATTTTAAACCAGTTTCATTCATATTAGACCAATACATTAAGGCAGCGTGTACATGTTTTTTTTTCTCAATTCTTTTTTGGAAAGAAACTTTTTACCGAGTTAAGGTGAAGTTAAAGACTTTTTGCAGGGAAAAAAAGGGCGGTATGCGAAACAAAATTGGGGATCACTGCTGTCAATAATGTGAACAGATGTGGCACAGCGTATAGAAAGTATTGTCAACCCATTCATTTCAAAATTTTCTAGCTCTAAACTTCGTTTAATTATTAAGGTAAGTTTTCTTTTTCAATAGGTTAAAACTTTTGCAGCCTAAATAAATTGTGACGTTATGTTTAAACAAAGTCCTACTTCTTGAATTTGTTTTTGGCAGATACTGTGATCTTCAATTGGTATACAACAACTAACAGAATGCTGACGTTGAAAGTTATAATCCAATGGTTTCTTTTGTTGGAGATTTCCGTCTTACTAATGCATGAGACCAACTGCTCTATGAGTAACGTATTTTCTGGTCTATTTTAAATCGATGTATGATTAAAATATGTTGTTGTACATTTTTTATGCACAATAGTAAAACCACACTGAATTAAAAAAAGCAAACTTTAGCTAATTTACTTTATTACTAGAGTGTTTTTTGTTCTTAGTTTACATGTCTAAGCCAATTATATGATCTATTTATAAACTGACTCATACACAAGTTTAAAAATACAGTGGATTCCGCTTAATTGGGACACCGCTTAATTGGGACAGCCGCTTATTTGAGACAAATCTCAAAGAAACCAAACCAAGAAGCCAATAGTAAATTTGTATGTTTAATTGGGACAGCCGCTTAATTGGGACAAAAAGCCTCGGTCCCGATGTGTCCCAATTAAGCGGAATCTACTGTATATTAGACTAATATAAAAATAAAGCCTCGCATAATGCATTGCATAGTTGGCAAAAACAATTAGGCATTACAAGAATATTTACATAAACTGTAAATGTCGTAAAAATAAATCTACAATTATGTTTTTTTTTTCCCAATATTGAATTACTTAACTTGACTTAATTCCTTAATTCCTTGAACTCCTTGCGGAGCAAAGGACATTTGCAATCACTACCCAGCGCACTCTGTTTTGGGAGTTTTTTTACAATGCCCCTCATGTTTTCTTGCAACTTTTCATCTTTTGTTCACAAAACCTTCTCCAAGTGGTCTTTGTGTGGCTATCCTATTTTCTGGCCTTGAGAATTTCACTGCAGAGCCACTTTTGTATGGTCTCTTAAAGCTTTCTGAGTGAATAGCCGATCCATCTCCATTTCCTCATGGAAAATTTGAAGGTCTATTTGGTCTTGGTTTTCCAGTTGCCAGAGATCTTCGTTCATTATTTTATCAAGTCACCTTATCTTTAGGATATTCCAGAGGCAACGGTTTAGGAAAGTTCGCAAAACCTTCTCCAAGTGGTCTTTGTGCGGCTATCCTATTTTCTGGCCTTGAGAATTTCACTGCAGAGCCATTTTTGTATGGTCTCTTAAAGCTTTCTGAGTGAATAGCCGATCCATCTCCATTTCCTCATGGGAAATTTGAAGGTCTATTTGGTCTTGGTTTTCCAGTTGCCAGAGATCTTCGTTCATTATTTTATCTAGTCGCCTTATCTTTAGGATATTCCAGAGGCAACGGTTTAGGAAAGTCAGTTTTTTGGTCAATGTGTTGGTGGTTCTCCATGTTTCTGCACCATAAACAGGTCGGATTTGATATCGCTGTTAAATATCCGGAGTTAATATTTGGTTGACAGGGACGATGCTTTCCTCAAAGGCTTCAGGGAGACTTTTGTCTTGCCTTGCACGTTCTGGCTTTGACATCTTCGTCTGATCCGCCTGTGGCTGAAACAATGTTACCAGGTAGGTAAAGTGGTCTACCTCTATCAGATGTTCATAGCCAAGAATGATAAGTGCCTGGCTTTTGCTAAGTAAGGACATGACTTCTGTTTATTTTTGGCAGCTTCTTTTGTTAATTTATTTGTTTTTAGTTGCATAAGTTGTTGCTTCTGGGCTAATAGACACAAGTCATCTGCATCGTCTATGTCTTCTAAGCATTGAGTCAAAGACCACTGTAACCCAGTCTTTGTGCCTTGAGTTGTGTCTCATGACCTAGTCTATGACTATTAGGAAGATCATGGGGGAAAGTAAGTACCCATGGCATACTATGGCTTTAATTTCAAATTCATGTGTTAGCTTGCCTTTATGTATTACTTGGCAGAAGGAACCTACATAGAATAGTTGGATAAGATATCTTTGAATTTTTTGGACAGCATAGTGTTGTAGGATTAGCCAAATGGTGTCTCTATCGATGCTGTCAATGGATTGTCGGAAGTATTTGAAACTTAGGCATAATGTGGATTGTTACTCCAGGGATTGTTCAATGATGATTCTTAGTGTAGCGATTTAATCAGTAAACGACCTGTTGTTGTCTGAGCTGTTTATCAATGGCATCCTTTAGCCTATGTAGAATGATGCGAGTCAGTATTTTGCTCGGTACTTATAGCATCATTATGTCTCTCTAGTTCTTGCAGAGGCCCAGTTCTCCTTTCTTGGGAATATTAACAAGGGCCCGTGACATGTTTTCAACCCCTCTCCCCATTTTTCGGTGACCCTGAAATAGTGTGTGCCGGGTCCCCTCATGCACTAATTGCTGCCCTATTTTATTTTAGTAAATTTACGTAGTAAACAAAAGTGCCACTATAGACAGGAGCTCCTGACATGTCTTGGCTTTGCACCTTATGTGACGACCCTGAAAATGTTTAAACGTCCCGGAGTGTCTTCTTATTGTTGACGCGTTGTAACTCATTTTCCCGAACCTTTATTTTTATATTAGTTCGGGAACATCTGAAACACACATTTTACAATACTATTGTGTTTGTGTGTGTGTGTGGGGGGGGACTAGCATTCCTTTTGACGGCCTTGACATTGGTTACGTCGGCCCTTCTGGGCAGTCTCACTCACCAACTGCACATTGAGGTATCATAAAAAAAAGAACATAAGGACAGGTGTACCTAGTATGTGTTCAAGTTGTTCTACTTGCGAAAGCTAATGATCATTTTTATAGTTTCTCCCGTTTTCTTATTGCGTTCGAGCTGCTACTGCATGGCTCCGTTCCGGAACATCTTATAACATTCATATCACAAGGGACACTCACGTGGTTTTTCGACGACCTTGAAAGCATTAAGATTAAATACATATAAAACATAATATACACAAAATAAAAAAAAAAAACTAATATATAATCTAATTATCACGATGCGCGCGTTTTCCGATCCAGGCTAACGAGGACATGTCTTTATCATTCTCCTTTCTTGATGCAGTTTCTGAAAAAAAAAATGCTGAAAAGAAACTTTAAGATTAAATACATTCAAAACTAAATATATACATTTAATTAGAACAGAATGATTATTGGAAGTATTGTAAAATGTTGTGTGAAGATAGGAGCTGATGTGTTGGCATTCAATTGATTAAGCAATTGAGACGTTATTAGGAGATCTGTATATTTATTATTATTTGTGGATTTCTACGTTATTTGGAGATCTATGTATTTAATATTATTCACTGTGCATGATGTGGATTTCTATATTAATAAATGAACAACGACTACCGAAGTTTCTTGTGCTTTTGCGAGCGCACGTGAGAGTGTGTATCAATTGTACTAGTACACAACAAAATGAACGATACTTTGACATCTATATAACAAATTAATCGGTAAAAATTTCCAAACTGTCAATGCACAGCACACTAATTAAAGATGATTTATATAGCTTATCGAAAAACGAAGTAGAAATTAAACTTGAGTGCACCATACACTTTAGCTTGAGCGGCCCTTCAGACCGTGCAACGGCATACATCGGCAAAGCTCACATCTATACATCTAAAGAATGTACATCTGTATATATCTAGCCAATGACGTCATTTCACAGAGTATACATCTAAAGAATGTACATCTGTATATATCTAGCCAATGACGTCATTTCACAGAGTATACATCTAAAGAATGTACATCTG
>JAGDYQ010000218.1:656353-722661 GCA_021962125.1 Bulinus truncatus | reverse complement strand
TGTCTGTCTGCCCGTTCAAGCTAAAGTATAAGGTGCACTTATGTTTAATTGCTGCGCTAGTTTTGATAAATAATGCGATCATACTTTAATTGAGCTGTGCTTGTGCATTGATAGTTTTGGAAATTTTGACCACGATTAATTTGATATATAGATGTCAAAATATCGTTTATTTTGTTAAACTAGTACAATCGATTACACACTTCACGTGCACTCACAAATCACAAGAAACTTCGGTAGTCGTTGTTCATTTATTAATATAGAAAACCATAGCATGCACAGTGAATAATATTTAATATACAGATCTCCTAATAACGTCTCAACTGCTTAATCAATTGAATTTAAACACATCAGCTCCTATCTTCACACAACATTTTACAAAACTTCCAATAATCATTCTGTTCTAATTAAATGTATATATTTAGTTTTGAATGTATTTAATCTTAAAGTTTCTTTTCAGCATTTTTTTCAGCAACTGCATCAAGAAAGGAGAAAGATCAAGACACATGTCCTCGTCTAGCCTGGATCGGAAAACGCGCGCATCGTGATAATTAGATTATATATTCGTTTTTTATTTTGTGTATATTATGTTTTATATGTATTTAATCTTAATGCTTTCAAGGTCGTCGAAAATGCACGTGAGTGGCCCTTGTGATATGAATGTTATAAGATGTTCCGGCACGGGGCAATGCAATAGCCGCTCGAACGCAATAAGATAACGGGAGAAACTATAAAAATGATAATTAGCTTTCGCAAGTAGAACAATTTAAACACATGCTAGGTACACCTGTCCTTAGATTCTTTTTTTGTGATACCTCAATGTGCTGTTGGTGAGTGAGACCGCCCAGAAGGGCCGACGTTACCAATCAGGGCCGTAAAAAGGAATGTTAGTCTCCCCCTTTCCACAAACACACACAAACTCAATAGTATTGTAAAATGTGTATATCAGATGTTCCCGAACTAATATAAAAATAAAGGTTAGTAAAAATTAGTTACAACGCGTTAACAATAAGAAGACACACAGGACGTTTAAACATTTTCAGGGTCGTCGCACAAGGTGCAAAGCCAAGACATGTCAGGAGCTCCTGTCTATAGTGGCACATTTGGTTACTACGTAAATTTACTAAAATAAAATAGGGCAGCAATTAGTTCATGAAGGGGATCCGGCACACACTATTTCAGGGTCACCGAAAAATGGGGGGGGGTGAAAACATGTCACGGGCTCTTGTTAATATTGCCAAGAACTGGGCCTCTGCAAGAACTAGAGAGACATAATGATGGTATAAGTACCTAGCAAAATACTAACTCGCATCATTCTAGATAGGCTGAAGGATGCCATTGATAAACAGCTAAGACAACAACAGGTCGTTTAATGATTAAATCGCTACACTAAGAATCATCATTGAACAATCCCTGGAGTAACAATCCACATTATGCCTAAGTTTCAAGGACTGCCGACAATCCATTGAAGCATCGATAGAGACACCATTTGGCTAATCCTACAACACCATGGTGTCCAAAATATTCACATATATCTTATCCAGCAATTCTATAATGGTTTCTTCTGCCAAGTAATACATAAATGCAAGCTAACACACGAATTTGAAGTTAAAACCATAGTACGCCAGTGATGCTTACTTTCCCCCATGATCTGGGTCATGAGGTAGACAACTCAAGGCACAAAGACCGAAATACAGTGGTCTATGACTCAATGCTTAGAAGACCTAGACTTTGCTGATGACTTGTGTCTATTAGCCCAAAAGCAACAACTTATGCAACTAAAAACAAATAAATTAACAAAAAAAGGTTCCGAAAATAAACAGAAGTCTTGTCCTTACTGAGCAAAAGCCAGGCATCTATCATCCGAGGCTATGAACATCTGATAGAAGCAGACCACTTGACCTACCTCTGTATCACTCTTTCTGCCACTGTCGAATCAGACGAAGATGTCAAAGCCAGAACATGCAAGGCAAGACAAAGGTCTCCCTGAAGCCTTTGAGGAAAGCATCCTCCCTGTCAACCAAATATTAACTCCGGATAGTTAACAGTGATATCAAATCCGACCTGTTTATGGTGCTGAAACATGGAGAACCACCAACATATTGACCAAAAAACTGACTTTCCTAAACAGTTGCCTGTGGAATATCCTAAAGATAAGGCGACTAGATAAAATAATGAACAAAAATCACTGGCAACTGGCAAACCAAGACCCAATTTTCCATGATGAAATGGAGATGGATTGGCTATTCACTCAGGAAGCCTCAAGAGACAATACAAATATAGCTCTGCAGTGAAATTCTCAAGGCCAGAAAAAGGAGGACCACACAAAGACCACTTGGAGAAGGTTTTGCGAACAAAAGATGAAAAGTTTCAACAAAACATGAGGGGAATCGAAAAAAAAACTCCCAAAAAAGATTGCGCTGTAGAGTGATTGCAAAGATTGCGCTGTAGAGTGATTGCAAAGATTGCGCTGTAGAGTGATTGCAAAGATTGCGCTGTAGAGTGATTGCAAAGATTGCGCTGTAGAGTGATTGCAAAGATTGCGCTGTAGAGTGATTGCAAAGATTGCGCTGTAGAGTGATTGCAAAGATTGCGCTGTATAGTGATTGCGAAGATTGCGCTGTAGAGTGATTGCAAAGATTGCGCTGTAGAGTGATTGCAAAGGTTGCGCTGTAGAGTGATTGCAAAGGGTGCACTGTAGAGTGATTGCGAAGATTGCGCTGTAGAGTGATTGCAAAGGTTGCACTGTAGAGTGATTGCAAAGGTTGCACTGTAGAGTGATTGCAAAGGTCCTTTGCTCCGCAAGGAGTTCAAGGAATTAAGTCAAGTAATTCAATATTGGGAGGAAAAAACAAAACATAATTTTAGATTTATTTTTACGACATTTACAGTTTATGTAAATATTCTTGTAATGCCTACTCGTTCTTGCTAACTTTGTAATGCATTATGCGAGGCTTTATTCTTATATTAGTCTAATATAGTTTTAAACTTGTGAATGAGTAATTTTATAAATAGTACATATAATTGACTTACACATGTAAACTAAGTACAAAAAACATTGTAGTAATAAAGTAAATTAGCGAAAGTTTCCTTTTTTTAATTCAGTGGGGTTTTACCATTGTACATACAAATGTACAACAATATATTCTAATCATACTTATTTTAATATATTTAAAATAGACCAGAAAATACGTTACTCATAGAGCACTTGGCATCATGCATTAGTAAGACAAAAATCCCCAACAACAGAAACCATTGGATTATAACTTTCAACGTCAGCATTCTGTTAGTTGTTGAATACCAATTGAAGATCACAGTATCTGCCAAAAACAAGTTCAAGAAGTAGGACTTTGTTTAAATATAACATCACAGTTTATTTAGGCTACAAAAGTTTTAAACCTTTTACCAAGAAAACTTACTTTAAAAATTAAAGGAAGTTTAGAGCTCAAAAATTTTGAAATGAATGGGTTGACAATACATTCTATACGCTGTGCTACATCTGTTCACATTAATGGCAACAGTGGTCCCCAAATTGTTTGGTATTCCGCCCTTTTTTCCCCGGAAAAAAAGTCTTTGGCTTCACCTTAACTCGGTAAAAATTTTATTTTCAAACAAAAATTGAGAAAAAAAGGATGTGCACACAGACTTTATGTATTGGTCTAATATAAATGAAACTGGTTTAAAATATCAAAATTGGGAATAAAATAACAATATTAAAAACAATCAACATTATTAGCCTAAACGTGGGATTATAAAATCAGTATATAATTAATGAAAGCAAAACATTCTTCTAATTACATGCATTCTTTCTTTTTTTTTTCTATCCGTCTCTATGCTCACAAACTCAGTAGCGAAGTTGGAAGATACTTTTTTTTTTTAATTGTTCATATTCACCTTACCCTCCGAGAAATGAAACTCTACAGCCGATATGAAAAAAAAATGATTTTTGTGGAAAATAAGAGAAACTATTGTAGTGCAAACTACATTTCTAAAAGCAAGAAAAACTATTATAGTGCTAATTACATTTTTAAAAGCTGGAGAAACTATTATAGTGCTAACTACATTTTTAAAAGCTGGAGAAACTATTATAGTGCTAACTACATTTCTAAAAGCAAGAAAAACTATTATAGTGCTAACTACATTTTTAAAAGCTGGAGAAACTATTATAGTGCTAACTACATTTCTAAAAGCAAGAGAAACTATTGTAGTGCTAACTACATTTCTAAAAGCAAGAAAAACTATTATAGTGCTAACTACATTTCTAAAAGCAAGAGAAACCATTATAGTGCTAACTAAATTTCTAAAAGCAAGAGAAACTATTGTAGTGCAAACTACATTTCTAAAAGCAAGAAAAACTATTATAGTGCTAACTACATTTTTAAAAGCTGGAGAAACTATTATAGTGCTAACTACATTTCTAAAAGCAAGAGAAACCATTATAGTGCTAACTACATTTCTAAAAGCAAGAGAAACTATTGTAGTGCAAACTACATTTCTAAAAGCAAGAGAAACTATTATAGTGCTAATTACATTTCTAAAAGCAAGAGAAACTATTATAGTGCTAACTACATTTTTAAAAGCAAGAGAAACTATTATAGTGCTAACTACATTTCTAAAAGCAAGAGAAACTATTATAGTTCTAGCCTTATGGTACCTACAGTTCTAAAATAAAGAGAAAAGTGTATCTCTAACTATATGTATTAAGAAACGTCTTATATTTTTTTCATAATGAATTTTTTTTGTGCTAATATCAACTGGTTTCAACTAAACATAGGGGAATTATCATTGTACGTGAGAAATTAGTACTAAAATTGAGAAGGGGCTTTCACCTAGATTTTCAATCTTCAATCAATTAGTACAAAAATGTGATTTACATTAATGATGATACGATTGTTTTTAACGGTTCTGTTTGGAGAGACAAAGAAATAAAATAAAAATTATGTACATATTTAAAGTATATGGTAGAAGACAAGCCCATACTACAGCAATGTTTTTATGTCAATATTAAATCAAGCTGATGACAGAATCACACGTTTCAAGAAGCTGTGCAAGTCTTTTAATTAAAGCCAGAAGCTTTATTAGTTTCTAGTTTACGTCTTGTTTTATTGAGATGTGTTGACAAAATATATTACGCACTCCACAATGGTTGGCAGGACAAATTAAGGCAAGTTTATATTTGATACACTTGCCTATGGGTTCATCTGATCAGTAAAGATGACGTGGGAGTGCACTAGACAAACCATACTTTAGATGACGTGGTAGTTTACTAGACAAACCATACCTTAGATGACGTGGTAGTTTACTAGACAAACAATATCTTAGATGACGTGGTAGTTTACTAGACAAACAATATCTTAGATGACGTGGTAGTTTACTAGACAAAAAATATTTTAGATGACGTTTGTACAAGGCATACAATATCCTAGAGACCTAGATGACATTTGTACTAGACAAACAATATCTAAGATGACGTGGCAATGTACTAGACAAACCATATCTTAGATGACGTGGCTGTTTACTAGACAAACAATATTTTAGATGACGTTTGTACAAGACAAAAATATCCTAGGAGACGTTTGTACTAGACAAATAATATCCTAGATGACGTTTGTACAAGACAAGCAATATCCTAGATGACGTTTTTACTAGACAAACAATATTTTAGATGACGTTTGTACAAGACAAGCAATATCCTAGATGACGTTTGTACAAGACACAATTACCCGAATGTTTATTACCCGGAGCGATAAGTATCTGGACCATTTTTTTTTCCTCCACTACAGAGAAAAAACTAAGGTATACAGTGGTACAGCAAAAAAATGGGATTATTCTCCACAATAAAGGTACAATTGCGACATTGTGCACCTATTTTGCTTTTTCTTCATGCATGTTTCCCGCATGTGATGATTTCTAATAAGCGTATAGTGTCTGGTTTCATATACTTCATGTTTATCCAGGACTATTGCGTATCCGAACGGTATCCGGCCCCAATTGATTCGGATAGACGACGTTCTACTTACTGTATGATTAACTGTATTTTCGAATGATGCATATTACTTTCATTAAACTGAGTTTGTAAACAACGTCTCCAATTTCACGAAACCACTTTTTTTAGAACTTAGCAAAAAATAACTCTAGATTGATACGAGTAACTATTTAATTCTTTATTCCATTTGTTGTGATTTTTTTTTAAATAGTGTGCCTGAAGATATATTACTGTTTACCCACCTGAGCTATTTTAGGAAAAGAAAGTGTAAGCATGGATGAATTGGATGGAGGGCAAAGGAAAGAGGGAGTACAGGGACGGAGACGTAGCTTGGTGTAATGGGGTAAGAATATTGTTTCCTGTTTAAATATTAGTGGCCTCTTTCCAGCGTCTCAATTCGATCATAGTTTTTTTTTTAAATTTCTCATAACGTAAAACAAACAGACCCATAGAATTACATTAATCTCTTCATGCTAGCCTCAATGCAAAGTTTTGGATTTAATAACAATGACACTTCCCTCCACTACATCAACAAATGAAAAACTTTTTCAGACCCACCTCCTCCCCCATTGTTTTCGACGTAATTTATGGAAGAGCCCTAAATCGTTTATTTATTTACCAGATCAAATCTAATGATTAATGCTTACTCACTGAAAGGAAGTTGGAAAGATATATGATGTGAGAAAGGTGCAAATATAGCCTATATAATGTAAGAAAGGTAGAAGGATATTTTACTTAAGAAAGATTAGAAAATGTATGATGTATGATAATTAAGAAGATATAGTATGTAAGAAAGGGATACATTATGTTAACAATAAGTGAAGCATAACACTACAGCATAGTGCACAAGCGTTGTTATTAGTGCGCCTCATTGATTCTCAAATTGGAAAGATAGGCTTGACCAGAGGTAAGTATTCTCGCTTGCTCTGCATGAAAATCCACATCGTTGAAATCAAGCAAAACCTGGTATGTAGTGGCCATGTAAATGCATGTCGCTAATAGTAAGTAAAGTAAAGTAAGTAAAGTTCCCTTGTTAGCACTAACGGGCCTTCGGGGCAGATGAAGTGTAGAATTCATCTGTTTCTATAACCTCAGCATATGAAGGGATTGTGTGGTTAGCACAACGCTTAGCCGCCTTTACTTCCCCAACTTAAGTCAGGTACCCATTTAAAGCTGGGTGGACTTGTGGGACGACTTTGCACCAAATTTCACCTGGAAAAAATCCATTCAGGGTCAGGACAGAATGCTGCTGATGATATTTATGGTCAGAACAGTGGGCACTGGTAGAAAGCATCCAGGCTATGAGCTTCGACACCACTTCTGTCAACGGTGGTCGTTTCAATGGAGCTTGTGTACTGCTTGAGAATCGTATTGGTCGCGAACTCTTGTGGCTGGCATGTCGTCATCATGTTCTTGAACTGGTATTGACAAAGGCTTTCAGTTGGTGTTACGGTCCTTCTAACTCACCAAACATACCTATCTTTAAAAGATTTAAAGAAGTTTGGGGACGCATAAAGCTTGACAACTATAGTAAGTTGGAACTGCCTTCACGCACTGATGTTTTCCAAGAAAACACGGTGAGCTTCCTGACAAATTTCGTTGACTTGAAGTCCCAGGTCAGAAATGATTTTGAAGAACTTATTGAACTGACAATAATCATCCTAGGAGATCCACGAAAAACCATTCACTGTAGATCACCAGGCCCTGTACATCATGCTAGGTGGATGGCTAAGCTGATCTATGCCATCAAAATTTATTTCATCCGTCATCAGAGAGAAATTTTCAGTCTTACATCCAAGGAAGAGAGCCAACTCAAACGATTTGTACAATTTGGAACCTTGTTGTACACAAAGTCTTGGATTCAAGCACCCTGTGCAGCGGAAGCACCTGGAGAAGATCTTTTGCTCTGTAAGGACCTGTAGCAATATCAGTCTGTTGATCACGACATCAGTATTACAGCACAAAAAATTCTCCAGAATCTTATGTGGTATCTATCTAATGAGACTCTCAGCCTGGTATTGTTTTCCGATGAAGTGTCACCAATTGAGAAACAGAAAACAGGTTTTGGAATAGAACCTAGTGAGCGACGTGTTCAAGGTAATCCATCATTGTTCCAAAATGAAGGCGTCAGCTTGGGTCACTTTTCCCCAAGGCGTTCACAGAACCTGCTTACAAAGCTACACATAGGCAACTCTTTTCTAGTTCTTCCTCAGTGGAATGATACTATTGAATACCAGAAGGGTAAGCAGCGCATTAACGACTTGCGTGTGATCAACAATATTGCAGAACATGGAGGAATATAATAGACTGCTGACAAAAAACGAGGAAGAAAAGCAATTTATTTTGCAAGTTGTTGAAGCCAACAGAAAAGTCATCCCTACACAAACTACAAAGAAGTCTGCCATCTGTGCTGTTTCGGTGTAGACAATGTTTAGACAATGTACTCTGACTCTTCAGTACTCTACAATGTACATTTTATGTTGACATTTTCGTTAATTAACAGTTACATCACAGTAATGGCATGATTTGAAAATGTAATTTTAAAAATTCAACGAAAATGCGTTTTTTATAAATATAGTAAAAATGTGTGACTCTTGAGCATCCCCTTCCAATAGCAGTAGGAAGCTGAAATTGTTGTCAGTTACTAAGTAAGACACATGGAACTTAAAAAGAGGGTGCACCGTTAGATGTGAGAAACTTTATTTTTTTCCATATGATTTGGGGCCACCCTACCACTGATGTGTTTTCTTGACTAAGTGGTTATCGTTAAATTGGTTCAGTTTTTCCACAAAATGAAAAGGATTATAAAGGCAAGTATGACTATTCACTATTTTCCCTACAATCAGAACCAAGACCGTTCGAACTCCGAGTCTATAAAAATAAAATTTAACCGTCACAACCTAAGGATTTTAAACAACGGGTTGGGTCAATCAGTCAAACAGGGCCGTATATGTGACTTGTGGGCTTTAGTAGCGCCTTATGCTGTAAACATTTTCATTTTTATTATTAAATTATTTTTTTATTTATTTACTTTTAGTATTGTGTTTATTGCTACCAAGGCGCATGTTTATATAGTTTATATACCTAGTTTATATGGCAAGTGGGACGGATGACCGAGTGGCGTAGATAATCGACTGTCGACCAGAGAGTCCTGGGTTAGATACTCGATGAGAACCATGGGAATTTTTTCCGGGTGAAATTTGTTTCAAAGTCGTCCCACAAGTCCACCCAGCTTTAAATGGGTACCTGACTACAGTTGGGGAAGTAAAGGAGGCTGGGCGTTGTGCTAACCACACAATCCCTTCATATGCCGAGGTTATAGAAACAGATAAATTCTACACTTCATCTGCCTCATTGGCCCCTTTAGGGCTAAGGGAATTTTACTTACTTTAGTCTATATGGCACAATTAAGTCTAAACTCAATTCCCATGACCATTATAAACCTAGTTCAAACTGATTCCGTTGCAGGGGTATCTCTGTAAAATCGTATTTGAATTACTCAGTATTCAAAATAACAAATACAGTGGATTCCGCTTAATTGGGACAGCCGCTTATTTGGGACAAATCTCAAAGGAACCAAACCAATGAAGCCAATAGTAAATTTGTATGTTTAATTGGGACAGCCGCTTAATTGGGACAATAAGCCTCGGTCCCGATGTGTCCCAATTAAGCGGAATCGATTGTACTTTATTCACTTTAATAAGTTTCACTAGTTTTTAACAAATTTGTTTTGTTTGGATTCATAATAGATATTATGATCTAATTGTACAGTGTAGGCCTACGAAATCTGGTGCAATGAATTGCTCAACAAATGACAAAATCCATTTGCAAATGTAAACACTTCATGGTGTGTTAAAATTTGCATATCCAAATTTATTATTTTTTTATATGAGCTGAGAATGCATACTTTATGGAACAGACTATACTATCTCAAGATTTATATCTCGCCAATAGATTTCATTTTTTTCAAACCAAAATTCCCTGATATATTGTTAACTACTCTCAGAGAAAATAAAAAGACATTTTAGCCCTATATTGAATCAATAATAATGTAAACTTCTTCATTAAATTTAGATGTTCAGTTACATCGCCTTAGAAATGTTGTAAACGTCATGCTGAATTTTTATCCAAAGATCCCGGCCAGATTTTTAGCACATTAAACATATCATAGTTGAGCAGTCCCTGGAGGGGGAATCGCCGCTATACATCAAATTTATTGATTTTGAGAAAGCGTTCGACAGTGTAGATTGAGAGATTCTCTGGAAATTCCTTCGACATTATAGTGTCTCCGCAAAAATAGTTAAACTGATCGAGAAATAATATGAGGGTATGTCCTGCAGAGTTATCCATGGAGGGCAACTATCAGACAGCTTCCAGGTAAGAACAGGAGTCAGTCAAGGATGCTTGCTTTCCCCCTTCCTTTTCCTACTGGCTGTAGACTGGATTATGAAGAAATCCACCTGGGACAGAAGAAATGGAATCCAATGGACTTTGCTTAAAGAGCTGGACGACCTGGACTTTACAGATGACCTTGCTCTCCTTACACATATCTATCAACAGATGCAAGAGAAAACAAATCTAGTGAATGTCACTGCAAAGTAGATCGGCCTTAGCATACACACAGCTAAAACCAAGATCCTGAAAATTAACTCCACCAGCACGAATGCAATCACCCTAAATGGAAGGCAGATGAAGGAAGTAGAGTCCTTTACTTATCTGGTAGCATCGTAGATCAGCAGGGTGGAACAGATGCGGATGTCAAAGCAAGGATCGGAAAAGCAAGAGCCGCCTTTATCCAGCTCAAGAACATCTGGAATTCCAAAGAGCTGTCTCTGAACACCAAAATTCGCCTGTTCAATACCAATGTAAAGTCAGTCCTGTTATATGGAGCTGAGACCTGGAGGATTACGAAGACCACCACTAAGAGAGTCCAGGCCTTTATCAACAGCTGCCTTAGGAAAGTTCTTCAAATACGATGGCCTGACACCATCACCAATGCCAGCCTCTTAGAACGGACAGGCCAAACTTTAATAGAAGAGGCGATCAGGAAGATGAGATGGGGGTGGATAGGCCACACATTACGAATGCCGGCAAGCAACATCACTAGGCAAGCAACATCACTAGGTAAGCATTGAGTTGGAATCCTCAAGGAAAAAGAAAGAGAGGCCGGCCAAGAAACATTTAAAGGCTGGAATTTGAAGCGGACATCACATAAGCTGTTTGTCTATCATATAAGCTGTTTGTCTATCATATAAGCTGTTTGTCTATCACGACATTCTCAGCCTTGTATTTTGATAAGAACAAGATAAACGGATAAATCGATCGTTCTATAACTAGTGAGACGGGTGTTCGTACGATAAAGCACTCGACTGGTGACCCGAAGGTACTTGGTTTGATCTCCGGTGAGGACCAAGGAAACTTTTCAGGTCTTGTCTCAAGTTCCCGATATTACTCCCGTGGTTCCTCCATGACCATTGCACTATCGACTATGGTGGGGATAAAAGAAGGGCATCATAAAAACCGTCCCATTAGTGGTTTACTGGATCTAAGAAATTTCATCTCATTATTACATGAACTTTACACATAAATAGTGAGCAATTTTTATTTTATTGAATTTGTTGATGTCATCCAGTTGAATCTGATATAATCCCCCACCCATCTAGGGTTTTGTTTACCAAAGATTCGATAAAGCAGGACATTTATTGGTGTGTACAAAATGTACCTTATAATACAAAGCATTTTTTAGACTATTGGACTGATTGTGTTTAGTTCAGAGAAACCTTAGTGTCATAGGAACTGTTATGTCATAGAAACTGTAGTGTCATAGAAACTGTTGTGTCCTAGAAACTGTTGAGACCAACTGTTGTGTCATAGAAACAGTTGTTAGCCTCAAAGGTGAACAATGCAAAGTTTTGGATTTAATAACAATGACACTTCCCTCCCCTACATCAACAAATGAAAAACTTTTTCAGACCCACCTTCTCCCCCATTGATTTCGACGTAATTTATGGAAGAGCCCTAAATCATTTATTTATTTACCAGATCAAATCTAATGATTGATGCTTACTCATTGAACTGTTGTGTCATAGAAACTGTTATGTCATAGAAACTGTTATGTCATAGAAACTGTTATGTCATAGAAACTGTAGTGTCATAGAAACTGTTGTATCATAGAAACTTTTGTGTCATAGAAACTGTTATGTCATAGAAACTGTTATGTCATAGAAACTGTTGTGTCATAGAAACTGTTATGTCATAGAAACTGTAGTGTCATAGAAACTGTTATGTCATAGAAACTGTTATGTCATAGAAACTGTTGTGTCATAGAAACTGTTATGTCATAGAAACTGTTATGTCATAGAAACTGTTATGTCATAGAAACTGTAGTGTCATAGAAACTGTTGTGTCATAGAAACTTTTGTGTCATAGAAACTGTTATGTCATAGAAACTGTTATGTCATAGAAACTGTTATGTCATAGAAACTGTAGTGTCATAGAAACTGTAGTGTCATAGAAAATGTTGTGTCATAGAAACTGTTGTGTCATAGAAACTGTTATGTCATAGAAACTGTTGTGTCATAGAAACTGTTGTGTCATAGAAACTGTTGAGTTGTGGAAACTGTTGTCATAGAAACTGTTGTGTCATAGAAACTGTTGTGTCATAGAAACTGTTGTGTCATAGAAACTGTTATGTCATAGAACTGTTATGTCATAGAAACTGTTATGTCATAGAAACTGTTATGTCATAGAAACTGTAGTGTCATAGAAACTGTAGTGTCATAAAAACTGTTGTGTCAGAGAAACTGTTGTGTCATAGAAACTGTTATGTCATAGAAACTGTTGTGTCATAGAAACTGTTGTGTCATAGAAACTGTTGAGTTGTGGAAACTGTTGTCATAGAAACTGTTGTGTCATAGAAACTGTTGTGTCATAGAAACTGTTATGTCATAGAAACTGTTGTGTCATAGAAACTGTTGTGTGATAGAAACTGTTGTGTCATAGAAACTGTAGTGTCATAGAAACTGTTGGGTCTTAGAAACTGTTGTCATAGAAACTGTTGTGTCCAAGAAACTGTTGTATCATAAAAACGTGCTACTTGATTAATGACCTAAATAATCAATATTACAGTTTTGCATATGTGTATTGATTGGCTTTATGTTATATGAACATATTAAAAGTCTGCAATAAGCTATAGAAGTTTGGCCACTTTCGTTAAATAATTTAGTTATTTAATGTTGTTCTTTTCCTTTCTCTAGGTCTCGTCTTCTGTCGCTACATTTTGAAATCACTAATTAAAAACTTAGAATCATGTAAACATACATAGTAGTCTTATTGAAGCCAGGTATTGAGCTCTTCACAAGTCATAGAACTGCTATTAAAACATAAATTACTTTCATGATACACAAAGATATTTCAAAACATCGGAAAGCAAGTTAAAATATCTCAAAGACTAAGAGAAACAACACAGTGTAAGCGAAGTGATGGATACAATTGATTAGAAGTTATTGGTACAATTGATTCGAAGTTATGGATACAATTGATTCAAAGTTATGCGTACAATTGATTCGAGGTTATTGGTACAATTGATTCAAAGTTATGGATACAGTTGATTCGAAGTTATGGATACATTTGATCCCACTTTAAATTTAATTCCTAAAAATAATTTTCGCACTTCAATAGTTTTCTAATTGATGCGAGATATTTTTGGCTCCATATGTAGGTTACATTCTGAAACTCTGTAGAGCGCTTTATATCGTTTTCTCAGCATTATAATTACAAACGTTTGAACAATTTATCCAGCTTTGTACTGAAAAAATATTTTGTTCACGTATTTTGACACATGGTTAGTGCGATGAACTGAACTTTATTTCGTGGTAGATTGGGAAGATTTATTCAACATAATTGCAACAAAAAAATTCAGGTGATGTGCTAAAGTTTATTTTGACAAAATTTTGATTGATAAATACAACTTTAATTTGACATTAGCTTTAACGATTTACCCAACCACTTTTTTTGACATAAGTATGAAGATCTGTCCAACTGTCGCTGTTGTTTTTAGAGCATTTTCGAAAAAAAAATGCTCTTTTGTCCCCATTTTGTCTGTCTGTCTGTCTGTATGTATGTCTGTCTGTCTGTCTGTCCGTCATCACCCTAGATCTCAACAACCATAAGTCCGAGACCCATGATGTATATATCATTTTGTAGGTCTTGGCCTGCCATGTGTACATCAAAAGTTCATTTTGCGATAGGACCTCTCAGGGCCGGGCTTTAGGGCTCCTAATGGGCTTATATAATATATAAATTATAAGCTAAACAAAGGGGCGTAATCATTATTTATTTTGTAACAGTTATTAAACATGACTTACTTCCCGCTCAATTTATACATGAAAATGCTCTTAAACGTCCTATTTTTATATGCTTAATTTTTGCTTGTTTTACTTAGTGCAAACATTTTGATAGACAGATGTCACAAATCTTTTTTTTTTTTAAATTTACATTAAACAATGGCTCCACTGCTTCTCTCGTGATGACCAACAACTGATCTGCTATTTCTGTTTAACTGGCAGCATAGAAACAATGAGGATATTCAACAAGTTATATATCTTTGTTTCACTTATGATTGTTTGTGTTGAATATCATAAATGGTGCTTTTATTAACAACTTTGCTTTACTACTTGTATTTTGAGTTGATAGTTATATATGTTAGTAGCTGGTGAGAGAGCTGTTTCCCAAAGTATGGTACCTCTTTCCTCAGGGGTAAGTGCCTCATTAAAGAGCAACGGATAAATCGGAAACAGTGAAACAAAAACCGTAATAACAGTATTTAATTATTTATTTAACAATAAGGTACACAGATATTAAAAATTTGGGAATCATTGAGTGAAATATTTTCGCTTATTATTGTTTTAGCTACATGTGTGTGACTGTCATGATGAGTATTAGTTTCATTAATACGAATTATTATTAATCTATTTATGTTATTTCACTGATCACAGCTGTTTGTTTATATATCCTATCGTTGCTAATCTAATTACTTGCTGATTGTTAGATAAATTAATTAAATATTGAACTGGACTACAACATTTTATTTACAAAATTAAACTTATTACCAAAAATGATTTCAACATTAAAATCAATTTATTTTTTATTGATCATTTTTAAATGAAATTAATTATTCAAGAAGTTGATTGTCATAATGTCAAAAATTATTTCCCATGCTGGTATGGCGGCAGACACGTTCCACTGAAATAATTTAAATAATGAAATATTTAATAAACATAAACACACACACACTTTATATATACAAATACAGTGGTACCTCAAGATACGAATTTCATTCTTTCCGTAACGTTGTCCTACGTCAATTGGCTGCTCGTATCTAAATTCAATTTTCCCTATTGAAATTTATTGAAACGTCATTAACCTAATAAGCTGTTCCAGTCCCCAAGACCACATCCCAATTTGTTTTTGTTTCGTGTTTTGTGAGTTAGAGGAAAAAAATATTTATAAATGACAAATGTTGTATAAAACATAATAAAAGAGAATTTAAAGAGATAAACAAGTTTTATTAAGTGTATCTACTTGGAATTCAGCCGACTGGATGTTACGAAAGAAGCTGGCGGAGTTGTAGGGTTGAGGAGACAGGAGGAGTTCTAGGGTTGGGGAGACAGGCGGAGTTGTAGGGTTGAGGAGGCAGGCGGAGTTGTGGGGTTGGGGAGACAGGAGGAGTTGTAGGGTTGGGAAGACAGGCGGAGTTGTAGGGTTTGGGAGGTAGGCGGAGTTGTAGGGTTGAGGAGACAGGCGGAGTTGTAGGGTTGAGGAGACAGGCGGAGTTGTAGGGTTTGGGAGGTAGGCGGAGTTGTAGGGTTGAGGAGACAGGCGGAGTTGTAGGGTTGAGGAGACAGGCGGAGTTGTAGGGTTGGGGAGGTAGGCGGAGTTGTGGGGTTGGGGGAGACAGGCAGAGGAGTTTAGAAATTATTGTAACACCCTATATACCCTTTATCGGCTCGTTCTGTTTAAGCACAGTACATATCGTTTTACTATTACGCCCGTACCGCCTCGTCAGGTCAGTCACTCACAAGCCTCTCTCATGTTTTTCCTAAGATTTCATGCTTCTTCTGAGCACTGACCTTTCCACTCACTTCTGTCGAACCCATAGTTATAAAAAGAAATGTGACAGTGTACTGTGAAGTACTGTGAATGAATAAAAAGCACAAAACGCGAGCACAACTCGCGACACCCAGATACTTCGACACCTAGGCTAAACAAGCAAACTGACTGAGAGATAGTATTAATATCTTTCTCTGTCATCCCGTGTTAATAAAACACAAGCTCATAAATTAACTTAAGATGATAATTTGTTTTTTCTGTTACCGCAACTCCACTACCAAATTTATAAACATATCGTTGCTAATGTAAACAAAATAATAATTAGATGTCACAACATGTCATCTTGTGGAAATAAATGGTGATAGATTAAAGATAATTTACCATTTAAATATTTTAAATGCTTAAAAGTAAATAGTTCGATAGGTTTGTCTGTAAGTAGGTGGGTATGTCAGTAAGTAGGTGGGTATGTCAGTAAGTATGTAGGTATGTCAGTAAGTATGTGGTTATGTCAGTAAGTATGTAGGTATATCAGTAAGTATGTGGATATGTCAGTAAGTATGTATGTATGTCAGTAAGTATGTAGGTATGTCAGTAAGTATGTGGGTATGTCAGTAAGTATGTAGGTATGTTAGTAAGTATGTAGCTATGTCAGTAGGTATGTAGGTGCGTCAGTAAGTATGTAGGTATTTCATTAAGTATGTGGGTATGTCAGTAAGTATGTAGGAATGACAGTAAGTATGTCAGTAAATGTGTAGGTATGTCAGTAAGTATGTAGTTATGTCAGTAAGTATGTGGGTATGTCAGTAAGTAGGTAGGTACGTCAGTAAGTATGTGGGTATGTAAGTAAGTATATAGGTATGTCAGTAGGTATGTGGGTATGTCAGTAAGTATGTAGTTAAGTCAGTAAGTATGTAGTTAAGTCAGTAAGTATGTATGTATGTCAGTAGGTATGTGGGTATGTCAGTAAGTAGGTAGGTACGTCAGTAAGTATGTGGGTATGTAAGTAAGTATATAGGTATGTCAGTAGGTATGTAGTTAAGTCAGTAAGTATGTAGTTAAGTCAGTAAGTATGTATATATGTCAGTAGGTATGTGGGTATGTCAGTAAGTAGGTAGGTACGTCAGTAAGTATGTGGGTATGTAAGTAAGTATATAGGTATGTCAGTAGGTATGTGGGTAAGTCAGTAAGTATGTAGTTAAGTCAGTAAGTATGTAGTTAAGTCAGTAAGTATGTATGTATGTCAGTAGGTAAGTGGGTATGTCAGTAAGTAGGTAGGTACGTCAGTAAGTATGTGGGTATGTAAGTAAGTATATAGGTATGTCAGTAGGTATGTGGGTATGTCAATAAGTAGGTAGGTACGTCAGTAGGTATGTGGGTATGTAAGTAAGTATATAGGTATGTCAGTAGGTATCTGGGTATGTCAGTTAGTATGTAGGTATGTCAGTAAGTAGGTAGGTATGTCAGTAAGTATGTAGTTAAGTCAGTAAGTATGTATGTATGTCAGTAGGTATGTGGGTATGTCAGTAAGTAGGTAGGTACGTCAGTAAGTATGTGGGTATGTCAGTAGGTATGTGGTTATGTCAGTAAGTAGGTAGGTACGTCAGTAGGTATGTGGGTATGTAAGTAAGTAGGTAGGTACGTCAGTAAGTATGTGGGTATGTCAGTAAGTAGGTAGGTACGTCAGTAAGTATATGGGTATGTAAGTAGGTAGGTAGGTACGTCAGTAAGTATGTGGATATGTCAGTAAGTAGGTAGGTACGTCAGTAAGTATGTGGGTATGTCAGTAAGTAGGTAGGTACGTCAGTAGGTATGTGGGTATGTAAGTAAGTAGGTAGGTACGTCAGTAGGTATGTGGGTATGTCAGTAAGTAGGTAGGTACGTCAGTAAGTATGTGGGTATGTCAGTAAGTAGGTAGGTACGTCAGTAGGTATGTGGATATGTCAGTAAGTAGGTAGGTACGTCAGTAAGTATGTGGGTATGTAAGTAAGTAGGTAGGTACGTCAGTAAGTATGTGGGTATGTCAGTAAGTAGGTAGGTACGTCAGTAGGTATGTGGGTATGTAAGTAAGTAGGTAGGTACGTCAGTAAGTATGTGGGTATGTAAGTAAGTAGGTAGGTACGTCAGTAAGTATGTGGGTATGTCAGTAAGTAGGTAGGTACGTCAGTAAGTATGTGGGTATGTAAGTAAGTATATAGGTATGTCAGTAGGTATGTGGGTATGTCAGTAAGTTTGTAGGTATGTCAGTAAGTATGTGGGTATGTAAGTAAGTATATAGGTATGCCAGTAGGTATGTGGGTATGTAAGTAAGTATATAGGTATGTCAGTAGGTATGTGGGTATGTCAGTAAGTATATAGGTATGTCAGTAAGTATGTGGGTATGTAAGTAAGTATATAGGCATGTCAGTAAATATGTGGGTATGTCAGTTAGTATGTGGATATGTCAGTAAGTATGTAGGTAAGTCAGTAAGTATGTAGGTATGTCAGTAAGTATGTGGGTATGTCAGTAAGTATGTAGGTATGTCAGTAAGTATGTAGGTATGTCAGTAAGTATGTAGGTATGTCAGTAAGTATGTGGGTATGTCAGTAAGTATGTAGGTATGTCAGTAAGTATGTGGGTATGTCAGTAAGTATGTGGGTATGTCAGTAAGTGAGTGGGTATGTCAGTAAGTATTTGGGTATGTCAGTAAGTATGTAGGTATGTCAGTAAAAGCGTGGGTATGTCAGTAATCATGTAGGTATGTCAATAAGTATGTAGGTATGTCAGTAAGTATGTAGGTATGTCAGTAAGTATGTAGGTATGTCAGTAAGTGCGTGGGTATGTCAGTAAGTATTTGGGTATGTCAGTAAGTATGTGTGTATGCCAATAAGTATGTGTGTATGTCAGTAAGTGCGTGGGAATGTCAGTAAGTATGTAGGTACGTCTGTAAGTATGTAGGTACGTCTGTAAGTATGTAGGTATGTCAGTAAGTATGTGTGTATGTCAGTAAGTATGTAGGTATGTCAGTAAGTATGTAGGTACGTCTGTAAGTATGTAGGTACGTCTGTAAGTATGTAGGTAAGTCAGTACGTATGTGGGTATGTCAGTAAGTATGTAGGTATGTCAGTAAGTATGTAGGTACGTCTGTAAGTATGTAGGTACGTCTGTAAGTATGTAGGTATGTCAGTAAGTATGTGGGTATGTCAGTAAGTATGTGGGTATGTCAGTAAGTGAGTGGGTATGTCAGTAAGTATTTGGGTATGTCAGTAAGTATGTAGGTATGTCAGTAAAAGCGTGGGTATGTCAGTAATCATGTAGGTATGTCAGTAAGTATGTAGGTATGTCAGTAAGTATGTAGGTATGTCAGTAAGTATGTAGGTATGTCAGTAAGTGCGTGGGTATGTCAGTAAGTATTTGGGTATGTCAGTAAGTATGTGTGTATGCCAATAAGTATGTGTGTATGTCAGTAAGTGCGTGGGTTTGTCAGTAAGTATGTTGGTATGTCAATAAGTATGTGTGTATGTCAGTAAGTATGTGGGTATGTCAGTAAGTATGTGGATATGTCAGTAAGTATTTGGGTATGTCAGTAAGAATGTAGGTATGTCAGTAAGTATGTGGGTATGTCAGTAAGTATGTAGTTATGTCAGTAAGAATGTAGGTATGTCAGTAAGAATGTAGGTATGTCAGTAAGTATTGGGGTATGTCAGTAAGAATGTAAGTATGTCAGTAAATTTGTAGGTATGTCAGTAATTATGTGGGTATGTCAGTAGGTAGGTGGATATGTCAATAAGTAGGTAGGTATGTCAGTAAGTTGGTGGTAATGTCAGTTAGTATGTAGGTATGTCAGTAAGTATGTGTGTATATCAGTAAGTATGTAGGTTTGTCAGTAAATGCGTGGGTATGTCGGTACGCCAGAATAATGTGTTAAAAAATTGAAATAATCTCTTTTATATTGTTGAGCTCAAGAGCACATTATTTTACCATAACAAATGTAATTAACCTCACTGTCAACTAGTTTAAAAGAATTACAAGTTCAAAAAACTTTCTCCCTGGTTACATTTTTTCACCATTTTTTTTTTACATTTATTCTCCTAGGTTTTTTTTTGTATATAAAATCAATTGAACACATCTAATTAGTGATTTTTGATAATTATTTTTTTCATATTTTCCTATAAAATACCTTTTTTTATATGGTTTATTATCTTTCAAAAATTTTTTCTCATCTCTTCCAGAAAAAAATAATAGTAGAAACTTTGGTCTTTGAAACAGTATTCTCTTCTTGACCTTCAAACACGGCTTCTCTGACATGGCAGCAATAAAACAAATAAAGCAAATCAAAAAGAAAGTGAAAACAGAGTTTATTCAACAAACCACCATTAGTCATATAACATTGGTCTGTGTGTTGACACACCACAAAAGGAATGTTTTATAAAGGAAAATCTAATGTGCATTCTATGGCTACAATATTTACCAAGCAGCCATTCGTAGTCACTGGATCAAACAGTAATACTGTCATTATCAATCAGCTTTTGAACTTTAGTCTGTCAAAGCAAATTGAAGAAGACTTTCTGGATGATCCTGGTTTCATTACTCTGGTCATACAAAGATGTTTTGAAACAATAGGAATTAAGTCTAGAATAGCTCTTGGTGAACGGAAATCAAGTTGTAATAGTAATTTTAAACCCCATGTTTGGCTTATAATTGAAGAAAACATAGTAGATAATTGTTTTATACGAGATTTGTGTGACAAAACAATGAAATTATTGAAGATAATATACATCAATGCTATAAAGAATGTGAATTAGATTCTTCTGTATTAAAAAGTTGTACTCTATCAGATACAAATAGTAATTTAAAAAAATGTCTTTACTTTTATTTAAAAAAGCCTGACCGAGCATTTGCACTGAGTTTAAACCGGGAACAGTGTTATAATTATTATTTTGCTATGATCAGATTCATGTATGATTATCATAAAGTTTCTTTTAAGGGTATAGATCCAAGAGTTCGTTATATTTGCTGGTATTGTGAGAGGTATCTAAGAATGGTAAAAACTTTATCACAGATATTTTAATGGGCAATTAAGTGAAGATCAGTGGGTGGAATCTACATGTAGCTCAAGTTGGGGTTTTTTCATTGTAAGGAGTGTATGGTGGCAAACTATTGTGATAAATCTTGCCAAAACAGTGATTGGAATGAAATTCATAGTATTACTTGTTTACCCAGAGGATCAGTTTGTCAATCACCACTAGAACCTGATAAATAGGTCTGATGATGGAAACATTTAAATATAATAAATGTCACTGCCACTCAAAATCTTAGAAATTACACAGTATAAACAAAAACAGAATTAAAATAAAAGTAAATAATTTTGTTAAAATCCCAATTTTCCATTTTTTAAATCTGGTTATTTTTTTTTTTTACTTTTATGAAGTTGCTGACCTTAAAAAACATAAACTAGTGATATTATTGATAATTATTTAAGTATCATTGTTAAACATTGCATGAGTTTGATGATAAATATAGAATAAAAAAAAAACACAAACTTCTGTTGTTTTTTTTTGTAAAATGGCTGAAATAGGTATGAAAACTTTCTCCAAATAGTAATAAAGAATTTTGTGAAAATTATGAATTTTTATTAAATTATCTTGTACTGATAAACATCTTGTATGTTTTTTTTGAAACTTATTCATTCTATAGAGTTAAAATCAAGTGGTGTGGGATGGTAGTGTTGACTTATTTGTTATGTTAAATCATTATGGGGATCTCTTTTTTAGTTGGAATAGATCACAATTTTGTGCCATTTAGCATCAAATGCTATTGACAAAAATTCATGAATATTCAGAAAAAGAACCCCAAAAAGCTTTTTTTTGTTAAACAACAATTCACTGAAATTTCAGAAAATTCTCATTTACAGTCTTAAGGTTGTTTTTTTTTATTGTCATAAATTACAAGAGATATATTATAGTTTCTATAACTATCGTATGGTTTAAGGCATTATATGAACTAAGCAAAAGTGTGGAAAATTAGCACTAAAAAATATGCCCTTTGTTATAAATTGTTTTACAATCTCTGTGAACTTCTTTTTAAACATTGCCAAAAAAAAAACAATTACATTGGAAGTATTCAAAGTGTTAATTAGTTTTATAAATAAACTTGGGACATTGTAAAAAAAATGTAATAATTTATTAAGGTTGAATCGTTAATTATATAGACCTATTTTTCAGGCATTTGTTACATACCGATTCTGAAGGGTGTTAAAAGATGATAGCTTAAGAACACAACTGCTGTAAGGTTTCACAATTTGCCTAACTATTTATGGCAGACTGATGTTCAAGCTGTGTTGAGCACCTAACTATTGACCTAAGAGTTCCGGGTTATATCTTCGGTGAGAAGCAAGGAAATTTTTTCAAGTCTGGTGTAAGTTCTCTAAATCCACCCAGTTTTAAATGAGAATTTTTTCCGTTTCTTATATATAAGATCAAATCAATACTGGGTACCAACAATTAATAAATACTACAGTACTCATAATTTAATCTTCATCAATTGGTAGGCAATTTTGTGACCAAGTTTTTTTTTCTTTTAGAATTCTAGTTGATTAGAAAAAAAAGCCTGAATATTGTGCTGATATCACATTTGGTTATTTTAATTATGAAAAAACAATTATTGAAACATTTCTTAATTGGTAGCTAATTATTTGTTAAATATTTTTTTTACAGTAAATACAGATATCATTTAGAAAAAAAAAGTACTCAAGATCTTAAATAGAAATATACTTCACAATCATTCCAACTAAACTTACACTTCATAAATTAATATTTTTCTAATCCATTAACTTTAAATCTGAGTTAACAGACCCATAGGGAGTTCCTCAAGTTCTCTAGTTCAGTGGTCCCCAACCCCTGGACTGGTCCATGGATAAAATTCTACAAGGCTAACTAGAAATATTAAATTATTTCCTTTATATTTAAAATCTAAAATATAAATAATCAACTCCCCACCCCAACGGGGCGCGGTGACATTATCAAATGTTGATTGGTCAGCAGCGATAGGTTGATAGGAAAATAGATTGTTTAGTCAGGTAACCTACTAATCCAATCTTAAGAAATGTATACACAGGGTGTGGATAGTAAGGGTATCTTTTATCAGTGAAAGTGACAAAATCCTCACTATATAAAGGAATAAAAAAAAACAGTGTCTTGAATTTGAAACAATTCTTCTTTATTTTCTGCTAAATATATTAAAAAGACATCAAACCATCATGCATCCCATTTAGTCATAAGAAATAAATAATTTTAATTTACTCATAGCAATGAAGCAAATTATATCATACTGAAGCTTTTCAATACTACTTTGTTTAAAGATATATTTAATGTATACTGTGTTAAATGTAGTACAACCAATAATAAAACAGTAGTTAAATAGGTAATATGCTAAATGATAACATACATTTTCATTAAAATCTGTACAATCTTTTTTTTTTGGATTAAATAAATTAAACTTATAAAAAATAATCTATATGAGGATTTAATTTTAGGCTGACTTCCTAATGAATAAACATCATTGAAATATATTTATTAACAAGAACATGCTTATTATATCTCAGTTTCACTCCTCATGTGGAAGTTTCCAAGTTTTATAATTAAAATTGTTAAAGCCTCATCACCAAATAAAGAAAGGTTGTTATAATAACATTATTAATCAGGACATCGTTTCTTTTTGTCTTAAGGCTTGTAAAAATAATTTCTTTGTTTCATCTAAGGTTGAGCTATAAATTTTGAGATCTTCTTCTTTAGCTTGGATTGTGCGCTTCAGTGTGGCCTTTAAAGTCTCGTTTTCATCTCTCATTATCTCAAATCTGTCAGCAGATTATTCAGTTATATTAAAATTATTCACTAAAAATTGTCCATTTACCAAAATGTAAATTCTTACTGTGATTTTTCACTGATGGTTGATATTTTAATAATTTTATTTTGTATTGTGAATGTCTCAACATCAGAAGGGCAGAGAAAAATGGTGAAACAAAGGCAATTTACATTTTGGATACCAAGAACTGAGTCTAAAGGTCCTCAAGGTTGGGTTGTGAGCATTGTTATCACAAAAACAGTTACTGAAACATAGGCAAACAATTACCAAAGATTTCAAATGCAACAAGTATTATGAAGAAGTCCACTTATGAAAGTTGAAAGGGAATTGCTGAGCATAATCTTCTGTCTTAAGCCATGTTTAACAAAGCTTGAGAAATAACTGAACATGTAACATGAAAAACTATACCAGATGAAAATAAGTGTCTTCAAATCAACTGGCTTAGTAAAATCCAGAAGAGCTAGTCAGGAAACAAATCTTTAGAGGACAACTACTTATCTATAGAAATGAATCTCACAGATAAAATGTAGGGGTAATAACGACTAGGATCCACAATTATCATGGACTCCTTGAATAACCAACAAAAAAGGATCAGTAAGAATATCAATGAGGCAGATAAGAATATTCTCATGTAGGAGATTTAAAGGTGGTAAAAGACAACTATGACGATGGAGACAGAAACATTGATTAGGTAAGGCAAAATGGGCAATGGAGACAGAAACATTGACTAGGCAAAATGGGCAATGAAGACAGAAACATTGACTGAGGCGAAATGGGCAATGGAGACAAACACTGACTGAGGAAAATGGGCAATGAAGACAGAAACATTGATTGAGGAAAAACGGGCAATGAAGACAGAAACATTGACTGAGGAAAAATGGGCAATGGAGACAAACACTGACTGAGGCAAAATGGGCAATGGAGACAGAAACATTGACTGAGGAAAAATGGGCAATGAAGACAAACACTGACTGAGGCAAAAATGGGCAATGAAGACAGAAACATTGACTGAGGCGAAATGGGCAATGGAGACAAACACTGACTGAGGAAAATGGGCAATGAAGACAGAAACATTGACTGGAGGAAAAATGGGCAATGAAGACAGAAACATTGACTGAGAAAAATGGGCAATGGAGACAAACACTGACTGAGGCAAAATGGGCAATGGAGACAGAAACATTGACTGAGGAAAAATGGGCAATGAAGACAGAAACATTGACTGAGGCAAAATGGGCAATGGAGACAGAAGGCGAAAAGGGCACACATTCACAATATTTAAAAACCTTAGTAAACAACACACACTTAACAGAAGTTGACTAAATAAGTGAACCACATTAAGTGAAAGTGAGCATGGGAGAGTTTGTTTCACTTCAGGGATGCACTGGTTTGTAAAGGTCCATCTGAAAGGCACACAAAGTATGCTCATGTCAGCAATTTCCCACCATTTGATTCGATGGAAAGTATGTTATAAACTATGGTCCATTAGTGTAAAAAAAAAATTTCCATTGACAATCATTAGATGACTTATGGATATCTCAAATTCTGTTCAATAATGTGAAAAGAAATATTAGCATTTATTATCCCTGACCTTGTTTGCAGTTCACTTTTATCTAGATTTAGGTCACTGTCATCTTTGCTGTCCTCTACATTAATCAAGTCCCTGGCAGAGTTACCACCTCTGGAATTTCCTTTTTTCTTTCCTTTTTATGAAAAAAAAAGTTTTTAAATGGGAAAGAACTATAGAAAAAGTAAACTTTAAAAAAAAAAGAAATAATAAGTAAATTTATTTCTGAACCCAATCCTCTCTCTATTTGCATAGTACAAAAAACAATTGAATTTATTAGTATATTTAGTCATATAAGTAATCTTTCATAGTGAATATTATAATAATGATTTTTACAAGGGTTGATTTATAAGATTACAGAATGGACTAATTTAATTAACAAATCAATGGATTCGTGAATTTAAATTAATGCCAGCAGAATCGTTCTTACAGATAGTCAAAGCCCAATGCTAAATGGGCCCTTAGTCAGAACTCTCATTTTGCTGAAACACAATAAAACTTTAAGTTTAATCTGTTAATATAAAAGTAAAAATTTTATGAACCATCTTGCCACTCAAGATGAGTTTACTCGTTTTAAAATAAATGCTGTAGGTTATTTACATTTTGACAGGCCTGCATTAATAAAATGAGACAGATCTAAATGCAATGCACTATGAGCACTTGTCACAGACAACAGCAGTAGACTATGGACTATCTGACCTGTAATGGAACAATAAAGCACACAATACATACATAAACCAGATATTTCCTGATTTCTCGGAAAAGATTATTGCTGAAGATATGATTTAAAAAGGAAGTCTATAATTAAAAAAGAAATATTTTGACAGTGGAAACTATAACCTCATGTCCCCCATTAGCTTTTAGAATGAAAAAAAAAATAATGCAAAGAGTCAGCTTAATTATTAATTATTGAAATTTATTTCACTTTTCATTGAAACAAATAAATAAAATCTGAATTTCAATGTTTTGGCCAAGGTAAATAATTCCTTATATATGCATTTTATTTTAACATATACAAGATAAACATTTTTATATTGACCTGATAGAATGCTATATATATAAACCAGAAAGAATTGAGGCCAGAAATGATGGGCAAAAGTTAAATAAAAAGTTACTATTAGTTTTACTTTCTTCTTTTAGTTAGAAGCAAAGTTTAGCGAAGTTAACACTGATGCTGAATTTTTATCAGTAAAACAAAATTTATTTTCATAATATTTTAGAGAGCAGAATTGGAAGTTAAAAATCTACTAATAGTGTAGGTGTAAAAAGGGTAAAAATAATACGCTCTTAGTATCAGCCAATAGAGCAAGGGTTGTAATGCTAGGATATGAGTGTGTGTGTATGCAAAAGAGTTCAGGAGAAAGGTATTGAAAATTTTCATTGAGCTGCAATGTAAAATGTTAACTGAGTTAGAATTTTGTCAGTACCAGTAATTCTCAACCTCTTTAAAGTCATGGAACACAATAAACTTACAAAAACACCTATTTTAAAGTGGAGCATGGGTACAGTGCTCAGAAACAAAACAACAAAAAAAAACTTTTAATGTAGAAAACACTAGTGCACTGTTCACTGTCCTTGTTCTTTTGAAATTTGATTAGTTTGTTGGAATTTTTTGTGGATCAATGAAGGTGTATTCATGAAACTTTTGCTAAATAAATTGTCACAGGAAATTTTATACTAGAATAGTATTAGAATAGTAAATGAATATTAACAAAAATGTATTGACTGTAAAACTTAAATTCTGAGGTTAACTTTTAACTTAATTTTCAATCATGTCTAATAGAAAAATGTGTAAAATATTTTGCTTGATGGACTTTGATTGAATAACTTTAATTGTTCTGTAAGCTTGTAAAAATGTATAATGCATAAATGCAAAAAGTTTTTAAAAAGTTGGTAATAATTAAACTTATAATTATTAAGGTAAAAATTCATTACAATTTATTTTTAAGTTAGTGCCCATCACTCGAGGTCAGACAGTCATCAACTAGGTGGGATGTTTTTGACCTCTAATAAATTACATTTTTTAGATCTGAGCTATATTTCCCAACCTTAGATGTATTCTTGTGAAAAGAATGACTGAAAATTTACATTAGCATCTTTGCTTGAATTGAGTTTCAATATAGAGATTGTAGAGCCAAACGTTGAGTCCCAGTATAGAGGTTTTTTTTTTTGCTTAACATAAGTATTGAATTTCTATGTGGAGCCTTAGTAGCTTAACATGAATATTTCAACAAATAACATAAGTAAGTTCCAATTAGAGGTCACAATACTGGTTCCATTTACAAAAAATAGTTTTTCCAATATTGAAATTTATCTAATACCAGTATTCCTGTAATTTTGATATTGAAGCTTTGTCTAGATTTGAGACTAAAAGAAACTATTATCATTTACTCTTACTAGGATATGATTGACAAAGTAATTTGTAAACATGGAACTATGTTTGTTTACACTAGAAAAGATGATTTCTATCAACCTGATGGGTAAAACATTGCAACAATAATTAGTAACTCTGAATAACACAAGGTTTAGTGGAAAAATTGTATTCCTAATAAAAAGCTCGCAAGATTTCCCCCCTACCCCCCCCCTCAAGTGTCACAGCTGGTAGTGCTATTTCTATGAGCTCTTTCAGTAATTCTGCTAGACAAGATTTAGTCCCTAAGTGCTTTTAAGATAAAACTGGCTGTGTCCCACAACTCCTGGGGACTGCATTAAGGCCTAATATCTAGCAAGCTCCCCTGCTAGTCCAAACAAATGGTCTGCCAAATGCTTGCAACTCTAAAGCACTGTATCTACCATTTTGTCAACCTCCCTGCAGTGTTGGCACATGAACAGGAAATCAGGACAATGCTGCTTGCATCTAGGTATTAATGCACTTTACATAGAAATTTGATCTTTGTTCGCCTATATAAGTTAGTTATACTTCATGAAAACCTTTAATGACCAATTTAGCATTCATGTCTCTGCTAACACACACACGATTTAAAAACCAAATTAATCACAACATGCTTTTACAAATGAATTGTAGAAAACATTTAACACAGTAACATGTAGTCAGTCACTCAATCTTATTGAAAACTTGTTCAGGTCTGAGACACATAAGAAAGGTTAGTACACACCAAAATTATTGATTTGTTTTGCTATAATTACAAAATTTGAACTTTAAAAAGGGATTTATAAATATAAAAAAATACGGTTTTCCTAAAATCCAATCTCAAATATTTTTTATCATCAGTTTGATTTGATTTTACGCTCAATATACCAGAGTAAGGAACCTAGTTTGCGACCACTAGTTCTAATGTGCTGATTGTTTAGCTAAACATGATTTTACTTCCACTTTCAGTACCTTCTAAAACTAATTTTCCTAATTTTTTCTCCAAATCCACAGTTAACCTTTTTTGGGCCTGTAATTCAGCTTGTAATGTTGAAATTTTGTGGGTTTCCTCTGACAATCTGAAAAATTATATATTTTCAATGCTTGAATAACAAATTTAGTTATTGAAAAAAGTACCAAAATAAAACCTTAAACAAACATACACTTTTTTAAAAAATCTTAAACCGATGTGGTCATTTGAAATGACCACATCGATAAAGTAAAAAATTAGCTTAAGACCATACAAGATATTAATTAATTGACTCCTAACATTTTAAAATAGAGTAAGTGATTCACTGGTTCTAAAAGTGTGTATTGCGACACAATTAAAATTTATAATTTTAGCATTGAGAAACTATAAATGTATAATTACGATTCCATATCTCATGTTACAAAAGTAAAAGTTTGTAAATCTGCTAAGTAAAAGGGGAAATCTAAATAAATGATGTCATAGATGATTTTTGTCAGTTTTTATTTGCAGGTGGGTTGTGAAAACAAAGCACTTCATGGTGGGACACAAAATCAAACCTGTTTTCATAGTGGTCACAAAGTTTGAGAACCACTGGTGGCAGAAAGTAATATTGCTATTTGCCACCCAACAACTGATTAAGTTTGTTACAAATTTGTTGGGACTTTCTATATTTTCTATTAAACATCTGATAATTGCCTAAAAAGCATAGCGGCTCATATAGATAGATGAATTAGACATAAGCTTAACCCCACCACCTTCTAAAGGGGCTGTCATAACTTTTATTTAGCAGTAGCACGATACAAATTATTAGTATAATGTGCTGCTAAAGAAAAGTACAAATCTTCAAACCATTTTGCTATTCAAGAGGTGTTTACTAGTTTTAAAAGAAATGATATGGGATAGTTTCACATTCTGGTCTGGCAGCCTAGAGTCAAGTTTGACATAACAAAGGGCAATTTAAGCACTTTCTGGGGCCCCATGATAAATGACATTTGGGGGAAGGTGTAAAAGAATATTATTGGCTGATATTTTGAAAGTGGTAACAGTGTTTGCAAAGGCTTTTCTTTTCTGAATCCCCATCTTCAAACTGTTAGGCCATGTTAAACATTTTAGCTAAGGGCAATAGGCGGCAGACGCCTAACCAAAAGTTACACATACAATTGAGAATTCTATCCCGGTACAAGTTTAACAGTAAAAAATTGACACTCTTCTTTTCAGTCTCACAGTGTAACCCACAAGTATAGAAAAAAAATGGATCCCCTACCCATTAAGATGTCCAACATTGTCTTTTTTTTAGAACAATAATGTTTTAAATATCATTTGAGCTAAATGTCTTTCATCTCCGACAAATGACTATTTTTTGTCACACATAACAATGCACTTAACATGAAAAAACAAAGATACTGTTCTTATGAACGCAAGAGTGGCCCCATATCAATAGATTTGATAGGAATTTTGATGACAGATGGGCCCCTCTGCATAGCCTCCCCCAAATATAAGAATGGCTTAGCTTAGAGGTGTCATAGTATATGATAGATACCATTTTTTAATATTTTTCATAAAATGACCTATTTGACAATATTAGTATTTGTTACAATCCTCAACAAAACGTCTAATCAAATGAAATACAAATTTGCATAATTTTTAGTAATCATTTACAAGCAACGTCCTGGTAATGCACTGATTCAAAAGTATGTATTAAAAATAAACCTGATAACTCATCGAGTACTGAAAGTAAACGTCTGGTGGTATTATGACAATTTAAAAAAAATTAATATCTATTTTTTTTTCTCAATGTCTGTATTTTTTTCTGACACAGGAAACAGGTCAAGGCTAAAGTTTCGATACCAGGCAAAAGTAGATACCAACATCCCAGCTCTGCAAAAAAAGGCTTAATTTTACGAACAGAATGAAAATATGTAGCCTTTGCTATGAAATTTACCATTGAAAGGCATAACAGTAGGAGAAGAGGAGCTGAAATAGGATCCCTACTGTTAGTTCCTTTTCTGGGGACACAATTTTTAATGAAACAATACATAAAATGCTGCTTCAATCACTAAAATTCCTCTTGTAACTAGAATACACTTTATAAGTAGAGACATGCAAAAAACACAGGTTAACACACAAATGCTTAATACACAATGAAAAAAATAAACGGTCAGGGTAATTTGTCTTCCTCTGAGATTTTTTTAAAAAAACCGTAATAAGTGATATTTTACTAAAAATGTGGCGGGTTCTTGTGTAAAATCATTGACATTTATGAGGTAGAGATGGTCTTTTTTGTTCTGCGAGTGGTTTGTTAAGATAACATGCAATGAGAAATATTTTTTTTTAATTTTGTAAATTAGTTTTTTTACCTATCTTGTAAGACTTTGACTAATTCTATCATTTTATCTTTCTCCACCTCCACTGCTTTGCTCATTATTTCAAGTTCTTGACATTGGTAGCGTATGGTAGCCAGCTCTTCTGATGATATGCATGCAGTTATAGGTCCACTTGTTAAAAATTGTAAAATAATAAAAACATAGAACAAATGAACCAATAAAGTCACATGCAGCTAAAGGCTACAAATAAAAACAATCTGAAAAATGTACAAAGAGAAATTTGACAAAGTTATTTATTAAAATATATAAATATTTTGTGACAAGAATATGATGACTTACCCAAGAACAGATGCTGTTCTTGTTGACTCTCTTGACATAATTCTAGTAGATTGAGTTCCATCTCTGATTCTAAAATGAATTAATATTTATTAACTATCTTTTTTCTTTCAGAGTGTAAAATGCTACCTTAATTACAAAAAGAGAGTACCCAAATAATTCAAAATGCACATTTTAGTAATTTAAATTTGTTTTTTAACAAAATGATCTTTTCAATTATTAGTTTTCCATCAATAGTTGTAAAAATTATATTTTGATTATATGTTCATCACCTGATATTAGAAAAAGAAAACACACAAATAACATAGTAACCGGCAGTAAGTTATTTATTTTTTGTTTATTCACATATTTCTCAAAAAGTTAAAACCACTTTGTTTAGTAATTTTGAGCTGCTGGTATGAAAATGTTTTGCTGCATTTAGGTGACTATCCCATTAGATTCAAGTATAGACTTCATTATTATTCTTAATAAGTTTTATATAATAACGGAATATAAATAAAATGAAATGGAAAAATCCAACATTAGGATTTCGATGAAAGGTTCAAAAGACCTCTTTGTTTCATTTGCCTTTCCATGCAATGTCTACTACACTGCTAAAATAATAAATAAATGTTGGTTTTACCTACTTCCTGTGGCAGGTCTATCACCTGTTACATTATATTCATTTATGGAGTGGTCAGTTAGAAATAGGGCAGAGTTGCTTATTTGATGTTGAGCATGCTGAAAGAGATAATGTAATAAATAATAAGAAATAAAAAATTAATTCCTGTGATTATAGGCATATTTATTAAAGATGTGGCAATGCTAAAAATTATTATACCTGCTTTCATTTTACCTCCTTTGTCCTTATGGCAAGAACAACCCTTGCCTTGCCATTGTGGCTCATCCGCAGTATACATACCCTGCTGGTCTGGCTAGTCTGTGCTAGTACTAAGACCCTTTTATTCTGCCATGCCAGTAGATGTAGCAGGAACACTCTGTAGCCTAGGTATGGCAGATATGCATAAGCACAGCCATTAAAGCAACACATTATCATGCTAGCAGTAAAAAACCAACTCATTTAAATATATATAATATATATATACAGTGAAATGTTGCTATAATGAAATTGATGGAGACTTGAAATTCGTTCGTAATACTGAAAATTTGTTACACTGAAAAAAGGGGGGGTGGGTAGGGAGGTTCCACGACATTTTCTTAATATGTAGACATAGCTCATTTGGGTATCAATGCAAATATATTGTGTCATTTTACTCATTTCTCCAAAGATATTTAGCTAAATATATGTTACATTTTCTTTCAGTTTATTGCTTATTAGTTTAGCTACTAAGGTACTTACCGCTAACGGACATTGAACTAAGGGGCGTAACTCATTTATTTTTATAAGTTATTCACATATTACTTCCTTAATTTATAAGAAACCTGTGCAATGTGATTACGGCTCTCTTACTAATATTGTCTCATTTATTAAACAATGAAATAATTAAAAAATATACATTAATTTTTTTTTTCAACTGGAATAAATTTTATTATAATTACAAAAAAAGTTCTATCACAAAAAGGGCAGATAAATCACTCATTTATTCTTCACTTCCTGCATTATTAATAAATACAGGTACCGGTGGTTTGTTAACATTATTGATTTTTTAATCCGGCGACCTTGTGATGTTCCCTACATTCACGTGGTTGTCCCATGACGTCTTAGCTCTCTCCTCCCCCTTTCCCACCATTGCTAAAATGCTCCTCTTCTCACACCTTCCCCGTTCATTGTTACGTAATTGTGATGCCCCCTCGCCGTCCCAAGTCGACACTTGACTCAGTATTGATCTGGTGGAATTATTTTTTTTACTATCCTCATCAGTAGAGGTTAAAGGTTACCATAACATCTTACTCCTCTCACACTTCCCTCCCATTATCTAGTAAATGTGAATGTCCTTGAGCTCAAGTTGAGTTTAGAAATTTACCGAATTAAATTTTTTTTTGGTAAGGGAGGAATAAAATATCTGCAAAGGTTATTTTTTTCGCAATACTGAAAATAAATTCGTTACGACACTTTAACAGATGTTATATAAGCGAAAGGGAAGGGGCAAAAAAAATTTGCTGTACTGAATATTTTGTTACACTGACATTGGTAATAACCCCATTTCACAGTATATATATATATAATATATATAAATATATATAATTACTATACATTACTTAGCCATTTTAAATGCTGAAGCTCCATTTCAATTTTTACATGGGACTCTTTCTGTGCAGCTATGCTTTCAGTTGCTCAACAATATTGCTGTCTTGCTGACTTTTGATAGACATGTGTTGCAGCTGCTGCTGTTGCTGGTGCTGCTGCTTTGTTGCTGATGTTTTGTTATGCTCATCCAGTAACTGTTTCAGTTGTGCTTATTTGCTTCTAAAAAACCAATAATGTTTGTTCTTTACAATTTTGATTAAAAAACATTAGACAAAAATAATTATAATAAAAAAATAAAACATTGAAGGTTATGATTTTCTTTACAAATAGTTTGTTTTTACATTTTCTTTAAAAAAAAATAACTTCAAAATAGTACACACAATAGAAATTTTACACAATAGGTATTATACAAAAACTAAATTAAAAAAAACAATAGTCAAAAGTCAATATCTAAAACTATTGTTCAAAAAATCTGTTTCAATAATTTTACAAATTAATAAATAATACAATGATACTTCATACTTTATGGCAATATTTTTTAATTTGTGATGTTTCCCCAGGTCGTCATTGTTGTCTCATCCTAAACTGTCCATCGTCTAGAATGAATGAATATGATAATAATTGCTTCTATTATGGACAGAATAATATTTAGACAAACTATTGACAAAAACTAAATTGTGACTGTTTAAAAATTTTAATGGTCATGTTTTGACAGGGCCTACTGATATTTAAAAATTTTTTTAATATTTTAGTATAATAATTACATTTTAATTAGTTATTTATATCCACTTTTGATAAATAATAAATAAATTGGAAAAACCCCAGGTCGTCATTGTTGGGTCTCTCCTAAACTGTCCATCATCGACTCCCGATCTACTTCTAGAGTCGTCACACCTTTGCTGTTTACTACTCTATTGTTTTCTGACCACCTTGTCCTAAGTCGTCTGTCACCTTGTCAACCATTATTTGCATTACTCCTACTTTTGATATATCTTCTTATCTTACAACGTCGAAGGGGATTGTCTGTCTGTAAATCTACTCTAGTTCCTAACAAGGCCAGTTACATGCTTTGCGGAACGGGGACTCGGCATTCTATAGAAATAGCAATTTATTTCATACTTTGCCTGAAAAATTCAGGCATCCTATACATTGCCTAGGCATTGTATAGAATGCCGGATTTCACACTTTGCCGGTAACATATACATGTTTCCGCCATAAACAACTTGTTTATGATCTGTACATATAAACACCAGCATCATCTTGTTTATAATGTGTACATATTTACACCATCAACAACTTGTTTATATATGTACCTATTTACACCATCAACAACTTGTTTATAATGTGTACACATTTACACCATCAACAACTTGTTTATAATGTGTACATATATTTACACCATCAACAACTTGTTTATATATGTACCTATTTACACCATCAACAACTTGTTTATAATGTGTGCATATTTACACCATCAAGAACGTAATTATAATGTGTAAAATAAATTAAGCATTATTTCATTTCACCTAGCCACCACTACTTATGTTTACGAAAATATCAGTAGTATAATAGAGTTACACTGAAATACACCAACACTTTATTTTATTTGCAAAAATAATTAGATTTCCCTTCGAACTTCGATTTGATTTATTCCCGTCAATCAGCCGACATCATTTTATCAAGCATTTAGTTTATCAAAAAAAAATAAATAAACTTAATACATTGTTTGCTTTATATTAGAAACATTTGTGTGCAACTCGTTCAAAACAAAACATAATAGATTGTTTGCTTTATATTGTAATACTTTTTGCACATGTTAAAATAACAAATACCATGTACAGTTTACTTCCATTCACTACTTGATAAACTGGTCCAGTCAAGCAATCACCATTATAAGTCTTAGCCCGCAGAAAAACTGAGAGAGTTCAGAGAGAGAGAGGGGGGAGAGAGAAAGCAATGACCGTTTGTGGCTAAATGGCGCTGTAGGCCATTATACTTCATGTGGGTTGTTGGAAGTCAACTCTTGCCTCACACCTACGTCTCCTATGTACATTAGAAAAACATTTGTTTTAATATAATTTCCTCCTCTTCCCATTCTGTTTTCTGAACCCTCTTTATTCTTTTTTTTTCCTCCCTTCCCTAATCTGTTTTCACTCCTCTCCCTATTCACATTTATCTCCCCATAATTTTTTTTCATTTCCCCTTCCCTATTGCAATTTTGTTTTTCTATCCTGTCTATTTTAGGTTATCCACTAATTCCAGTTCTATATTTACTCCTCCATTGTGGTTCATTATTCTTCCCCCCCCCCTTCCTGTCTACTTCCTCCCCCAGAGTTCAGAGCATGTGTTGTTGCTGTTTTCTGTGTGTTCACCGCCATTTTAATTTTTTTTATTTCATTTCAAAAAACAAAAGATCGTTTGGAAACATAAGTCCATCAAAATGTTTACCGTTTATTTATGACCTTAAGTTTTACTGCATTAAAAGATTGCAAACACATAGCTGAATATCTATTGTAAAGAAAGATTTTTACACAACTGTAACTTAAAATCCTCGTGTGGAGAGGCCAAACTCCCATCGGGCGCCTCCCCAGGTGGCGGATAGGGGAAAGCTCGCCAGATATGGTGAGTGCCGATGAAATACAATTCTCGGGGCGGACCAAAGCAGGCAACTACTGCCTTGTAGTTAGTGGAGGGATCCACAAAGGCTAAGGGACCTAACCTTAAACAAAGGCAGCGACCCACAAGGCTGTGAAGGGCAACACCCTAGTGGTTGTGCACAGGGCTAACTACCCAGTCATGTAAAAAAACACTAGTTACGAAAGCCAATCAACAATTCAAAAACCGGACTGATTCAAATGGAAACCGACCTTCGCATGATCACGGACATGATTACTGGCTAGCGACTTGGAACGTGTTAAGCCTATACAGAGCAGGAGCCCTAACCCGCCTCACTGAACAGCTTAGAAAATACAAAATAAAAATAGCAGCACTCCAAGAAATCAGATGGAAAAATTCAGACATACTAAAAACAACAGAGTATACCATATTTTATAGTGGAAACACCACAAATACATTAGGAACAGGTTTTTCCGTCAGGAAAAACATCCTCAATCAAATAATTGGCTTTAAACCAACCAATGAAAGATTGTGCAGCCTCAGGATTCGTGGCAAAATGTTCAATATGACCCTAATATGTGCCCATGCACCCACTGAAGATTCAGAAGGGAATACCAAAGAGGAATTCTATGATGCCCTAGAAAGGTTATATGAAGAAGCACCTAGACATGATATCAAATTAGTGTTAGGAGACTTCAACGCTAAGATTGGCAAAGAAACAGTATACAGACAGAAATTGGAAGCTACAGTCTACATGAAGAAAGCAACGATAATGGAACGCGTCTGATTGATTTTGCATCTGGCAAAGGCATGACCATTAGTAGCACTAAGTTTCCACACAAAAGAATACACAAAGAAACATGGAGGTCACCAGATGGGGTGACAAGAAATCAAATAGATCATGTGCTAATAGACAGGCGACATGGTTCAGATATTCAAGATGTCAGAAGCTTCAGAGGAGCAGATGCCGACACAGACCACATGTTAGTCAAAATAAAGTATAGACGAAAAATAAGTATCTTTCACAACACAAAAGCAAAGATAACAAACCAATTTGACTGTGAAAAACTAATAAAAGAGCCACAAACAAAAGAAAAATATGCACAAGAAATTAAAAGCAAACTAGAAACACTAGATATAGATAATACTGAAAATCTAAATAGCCACTGGGAAAAGATTAAACAAACCATAAAAAACACAGCGGAAAGTGTCATAGGGTACAAGCAAAAGAAAAAAAGAGCTGAATGGTATGACGATGAATGCAAAAAAGAAGTGGAAGAACGAAACAAATTGAGGATAATAATGCTACAAAAAGCAACAAGAAAGTCAACTCACGCATACACTGAGGCTAGAAGGAAGGCCACCAAAATATGCAGAAAGAAAAAACGTGAATGGGAAAAGGGAAAACTAGTAAAACTAGAGGAATACTCAAAAGAAAAAGAAACAAGAAAAATGTACATGGCCATCAAAGAGGAAAGTAACGGCTTCTAAGCAAGATCTCAGATGTGTCTTAATAAATCAGGCGACCTGCTTATAGAAAATGAAATGGTTCTAGAAAGGTGGGCGGAATATTTTGAAGAAATGCTGAACATTAAAACTGACAGCGAAAATGATGTACCAAACATTGCAGAGGACGATGGGGCAGAAATAGAAGAAACAACCATAGAAGAAATAAATAATATTATTAAAAAGACCAAAAACAATAAAGCACCAGGAGAAGATAACATAAATGCTGAGTTACTCAAATATGGAGGACGCACACTACACTTAGAAATACACAGGATGGTCAATAAAATATGGAAAGAAGAGATAATGCCAACAGAATGGGAAACAGCCTTAATAGTTCCGCTACACAAGAAAGGTTCGAATCTTAACTGCAACAACTACAGAGGAATCTCACTTCTCAACACTGTTTATAAAATACTAACAAAAATAATAGCCTGCAGAATAGGGAATTTCAGTGAAACAGTATTAGGTGACTATCAATGTGGTTTCAGGCCTAGCAGAGCAACCACAGACCACATCCTTTCCCTTCGAAACACTCTAGAAAAATGTTATGAGCATAATATAAACCTACATCAGCTGTACATAGATTTCAAGATGACATATGACAGCATCAATAGAAATTATCTTTACAAAACATTGCAGGAGTTGTGTATCCCCAACAAGCTCATTAGACTAGTACGTATGACATTAAACAACTCAAGAAGCAAAGTGAAAATCCAGGGGAAAGCTCAAAAGAATTTAAAGTAAACCAAGGACTTAGACAAGAGACTCCCTTTCGTGCATACTTTTCAACTTAACCCTAGAAAAAGTCATAAGAAACGTACAGTTGGATAAGCGAGGAACTATAACACACTACCTCAGAAGTGAAAAAACAAAGTCTATGAAAACAGGAACAATATTTACAGAACCCATCCAATACCTTGCATATGCTGATGACATAACATTGATAGGAAAGCAAAGCAAGGATATAGCAAAAGCATACATAGAATTAGAAACAGCAGCTCAGAAAGCAGGTTTAACAGTAAACGAAACAAAGACTCAATATATGCTGTTACAAAGAAATGAAAAAGAAGGAAGAGAAAAATTTTTCAAAATCAGTGATAGAGCATTTGAAAGAGTAGAAAACTTTAAATACCTGGGATCAACCATAAGTGAGAAAAACAATATAATGATAGAGATAAAAAAACAGAATAGAAGTAGGGAACAGAATATATTATACACTGCATAAAATACTGAAAAACAGACTGATCTCCAGAAAAATTAAAAAAACCATATACAAGACAATGATCCGGCCAGCAGTAACATATGGTAGCGAAACATGGACCATCAGCAAACAAGCAGAAAATATACTAAACACTTGGGAAAGGAAAATATTTAGGAAAATATATGGGCCAGTAAAGGACAATAACGAGTGGAGAAGTAGAACCAATTCAGAGCTGTACGAACTGTATGAAGAACCAAATATAACAGCTGAAATTAAAATGAATAGATTAAGGTGGGTAGGGCACATAGAAAGAATGGAAAACAACAGAGGTCCAAAAACGATTTATAAGACAACACCTAATGAGAAAAGGCCTAAAGGCAGGCCAAGAAGCAGATGGTTGGAGGAAGTGGAGAAAGACATTAAAGCCATAGGAGTGAGAGAGTGGAGGAAGAAGACCATGGATCGGGAAAAGTGGAGAAGTGTAGTATGGCAGGCCAGGGCCCTAAATGGGCTGTAGAGCCAAAGGAAGAAGAAGAAGTAACTTAAAATCTCACCTCACAAACACAAATTCTTTTATATCACATGATTGCTTTAGTCCCTTTCACAGCCACACCCACACACTCGCGGTCAACTGTCTGTTCAGTTATCCCGCCCTCCCTTGCTTTCACTGTTCCTACTATTCCTCACTATTCTTAAAACAGTTCAGTGCAGTATGTCCCTAACGTCAATGTATGAAAAACACAATCAACCTATTCAATTTGCTAACAGAGATGTTCACTTCTCGTATGTAAATGCCTTCGAAATAAATATATACATCTTGAATTTTTGGTATGTTAATGATGACGTCAAGTGGTCCACATTTTAAAAATATTTCTTTTATATTGTGAGATACTCTCGTTGACGGAATTGCTATCACTTTAACGGGTTTTGTAATTATGTTTTTGTATACCTCTTCCTGTTTTCTCGCTTGACTAACCCCTCCTCCTTACTGTTTAGTTCACACTCACTTGAGTGAGTTTTGTGTGATTTTCAGATAAGGCACTCCTTCAGAATTTACTCAACTCTCCTGTTTTTTTCTTGTCCAATCAATGACTTTCACAGCATAACCACTATTTTCCATAACCCATCATTGTTTGTTTACATTCACTACTAATCACATGCGTATTCCACACACACAGACCAACAAGGATTTTATTTGCTATCTATTGATAATTACATCAAAGAGTTCAAGTTCTGTTATAAACTATTTATAGTTTTAAGCACTCTCATTGATAAAAATGATTTTGTAGTGTTTGTACTCTTTCTTCTCTCCATTCTCTCTATTCTGTTTTATCTCCCCTTCCGATTGTGTATTTTCTACACCACTCCTACGTACTCTCTCTTCATCTCCTATTTTTTTTTTATTTATGATCCTTTCCCATTATTTGGTTTCCCATCCTTTACGGTTCTGCATTCTATGTCATTCCTCAATGTTCTTTACTTTCTACCTCCGCTTTCTTTTTTTTTTACTCTCGCTCCTCTTCCAATTCTTCAGTCTCCCTCTCCCTCTACCTAATCAGTATTCTGTCCTCCTTTAGCCTATCATTCATTATTTTCCCTGTCTCCCTTACTTCCGATTTTATTCTGTATTCTCCACGCCTTTCTTATTGTGCATTATCTTTATCCATGCATTCATTTCGATATGTTTTAGCTTACTTATCTGAGCGAGAGTAAACTACTTTCTAATTAGATGTCCCTATTACTTTCTAATGAGATGACACCATGCACAATGACAGTAAGCCATGTCAATCAAAATGGACATACAGATATGTACCTATGGTCGTGTGATCGCGCTTGATCGTCGACCTGGTTTGATCTCCGGTGAGGATCAATGGACTTTTCAGGTCATGGTAAATGTTCCCGTTTATATCTCCCGTGGCGCCTGCACGGCCATTGCACTATAGACTATAGTTGTGATGAAAGAAGGGCATCATAAAAATCATCACTTTCGTGGTGTATAGACATTTTATCTCATCCTTACATGGACTTCACACATCTTTGAAGTCTATGTTACAATAATATGTTTATTTCATTGATCCTATTGACAACTATATGCTATTTTTGTAGTGACCTTCTTTCAACACTAGCATTGTCGAGCCCAGGACTCTGAGACAGACGGTTATGACATTAACTACACAACCTACAATAAAGGAGATAGATAGATAGATAGATAGATAGATAGATAGATAGATAGATAGATAGATAGATAGACAGATAGATATATAAATAGATAGATGGAAAGAGATTAGATAGATAGATAGATAGATAGATAGATAGATAGATAGATAGATAGATAGATAGATAGATAGATAGATAGATAGATAGATAGATAGATAGATAGATAGATAGATAGATAGATAGATAGATAGATAGATCGGTCAAACAGTTACCTTACCTCTACTGTCTACATAGTGTCTATCATTCTTTTCATCTGCCACATTTTTATTATTTTTGTCGTACCACACAACAGAATATCTGTATTCAGGCTTAATTTCTCCAAGTGGACATGCTAAGTTCACATAAGAATTTTGCTCCACGGGTATGATCTTTACTTGCCTCTCATTTGTCACGTTTAGATCTTGTATTCAAAGAAAGAGAAACATTTTATACAAAAAGTGAACATGTTTAAAAAAAATATATAATGTAAAAACTTGACAATAATAAAATGTGTTTTTAAACAAGTAACAAAAAATATTTTTTTTTGTTTTACTATTTTGATTGTTTTTCCCTAATTATATTGCATGACTGAACTGATTTATGGACAATTAAAAGATATAGAATATAATATAATAAAAGCGATTTGGGCGCTGCGTTAAATCGAAAGTAAAGAATTAATACAACAGTATTCCAGTTTAAAATACAATCATGAAAAAAAAAATCGGATATGCCCAAAACCAACAAATAACCTCGCCTGCCGATCAAGCCTAAGGGGATATAACTCTATGCAAATGTTTTGCAGGGTACAGCTAGTGTATAATAGAAACCACTCTTATGCATTAACGGTACATAGGTCGAGACGTTTATCGATGTTTGGGGCAGTGTTTCCTCTACGTGCACATACATTTGCAAACACACGTATTACAGCTGAGTTCACAGAGTAACACAATATTACAGCTGAGTTCAAAAACTGTTTTGTCTAGTTACCTATCAATTGTCTAATTCATTCAAACAACAACATTTTTAGTTCAAATGTACACAAACAATATCTTTTATTGCACACATAATTAGGTCAATTAGAATGAACATTTGCACACATAATTAGGTCAAATAGAAAGAACTTTACACACACAATTAGGTCAAATGGAAAGAACATTTGCACACATAATTTGGTCAAATAGAAAGAACTTTTGCACACACAATTAGGTCAAATAGAAAGAACTTTTGCACACATTATTAGGTCAAATAGAATAGACTTTGTAAATCTACCAGTCTTTCTAAAATCTTAATGTGCTCTAAGCCCTAATGGACTATCTGGGCAGATGAAGTAACTTAAGTAACTTAAGACAGGTACCCATTTAAAGCTGGGTGAATTTTTGTGGGACTTAACACTTGAATAGTCTCCATGAACTGTTTCCATGGCTCTTACTCCTATTGTCCAATTTTCCTGACCCATGGCCGTTTTACTGCACTATCTCACTTTCCACTAGAGCTGCCAATCTGGATACTGTGTTATCCAGATCCAGATATTTTTGGAGAAATCTAGATAGAATTATTGCTATCAAATGATAGATCTGGATGATCTAGATAGAATTATTGCTTTCCAATGATACATCTGGATGATCTAGATATAATTATTGCTATCCAATAATACATCCGGATGATTTTGTTTTCATGTGTCTCTATATGTGTTTATTAAAAACTAGATCTTTTTCACACATTTTCCGGATAGTTCTAAAAAAAAATTGTCCCATTTAGGTGGGCAATTTTCTTAAATTGTGGTCGTGTGGTAAAGTGCTCGACTGTCAACCTGACGGTCCCTGGTTCGATCTCTGGTGAGGACCAACGGATACTTCAGGTCTTGGCTTAAGTCCCCGCTATATCTCCTTGGTGCCTCTATGCACATTTCACTATAGTCTATGGTGGGGATGAAAGAAGGGCACCATAAAAACTGCCCCATTCGTGGTTTATAGGATCTAAGATATATCATCTCATCCTTACAGGGACTTCACACTCTAGAAAATAACTGTAAATCTTTCTACAGTATTTTAAACAGTATTCAAGCATTGTTCAGATCAACTGAAATACCTATAAATGAAATATGATTTTGGCAGATATTTTGCATCCATCAGTATAAAGACATCATACAGTAGTTGCCTAACTGAAGGGATGCGGTATATGGATTGCTAACGAGACAATAGGAAAATCTTCCTTCACATTTATATCAATACAAATTGACTTGAAGTGTTTGATAACAGTTTCAAGTGACATTGTCCTTGAAACTTTTAATATTTTCATTATTAAAAACCAACTTTTTAAACTTGATTGAATTGGACGAATGAAGTGTTCACTATTGAAAGTTAATGGTTATGGTATAAGAAATGTATTAAGACTGTTGCGACAAATCACTTTTGACTCTGATGACTTACAAACTGTTACTTTAAAAAAAATATAATTATGTTTTCAGGGGAATATATTTACCGTCCCCTCATAGACAGCTGCCCGGGAGGTTTACGCCCCTGGCTTCATAGAGCTATTATGACCTTGCTAGTATCTTTCCTTACTGTTATCATTAAGTAATTAGAAGAAGAGAATAAATAATAAACAACATACGAGCTAAAATAATTTGAATTGGATAACTTAATATGGCGACTGTTCTTGTATTTTGATCTTCCTTAAAGAAATTGCTGGCAACACAGATAAATTCTCCTTCGTTGATGGAACTAAAGTTCTGTATCCTCAGGTAACCGCCATCCAGACTGACCCCCTCACTTGGTGACAACAGTTTCCGGTTGTGTAGCCATTTGTAGCTAAAATGAAATAAAAAACAATTATTAAATTAATGATAACGTATAGCAATGTCTGGATATAGGTTAGTGTACATGACAAATGAAAGAAGTAGAGAAACATATGAAGAGTAAAACCAGGTATGGGAATAATTAATGAAAGACAGAAATGACGAATAAAAGAAAGATTAGAAGCCTACAACCTGAGCGTAACTAGTGCTATAATTGTATACCGGGCCATATGAAACATAGCTCATAAATCGAACGTTAAATATAAAAAAAAAATCTTCGTTATTTTGTTTTATTTAAGAAAATGATTCGGAAATATGATTTGGGAGTTAATCTTGTTTTGAAACGGAAATAGAAAGGAAGATAGCAACTACCATTAACTCAGACGATAGATCTATGACACAGACTCTGGTTTACTAGAAGGAGGTCATTTCCATATCACTAATGATGTTAGATTAGTAAAATAGTTTACGTAGGTTGTGGGTTCCCTTCAGCTGTGCAGGTCAATCGCCCGTTGTCCCCAACGTTCGGGTAGTAAATGGCACCGCATTTTGGTTCAGTTATGTGTGGCAGTTTATAGCCGGCTATAGAAAATACAAACCATGAGAAAAATGTAAGTATAATTGGAGTATAAAGAACACAATAACATGGCTACATTAATTGCTCAAGGCCATGAGCAAACTATGATCCACCAACCAGTCATGGAATAATTACAATCCGCCAACCAGTCATGGGAAAACTATGACCTGCTAACTAGTTATGGGTTTACTACGCCAACCACAAGTTTCAGAGTGAAGAACACAGCTCTTGCACTTCAAGTGATGACTTCAGCCTTCAACTTATATTAGTAGTAGTCAACACTTCATCTATTTGCTCCAGACCGGCCAAACCGGTAAAATTTACAAACATAATTATAAATATATATATATACATATATATATATATACATATATATATATATGTGTGTGTGTGTGTGTGTGTGTATGTGTGTTATAGAAACACATATTTATTAGTCATGAAATTTAGTAAAATATAAGTTTGAGCATTGCCCAGTTGCTATATACTCTCTCTCTAACTCTCTGTCTCTCTCTCTCTCTCTCTCTCTCTGTCTCTCGTCTCTCATATATCATCATCATATATAATAATACTCATTTCCAGTGTGCGTTAAATCGAAAGTAAAGAATTAATACAACAGTATTCCAGTTTAAAATACAACCATGAAAAAAATCGGATCTCCCCGAAACCAAAAAATAATCTAGCCTACCAATCAAGCATAAGGGGATATAATTCTATGCAAAGGTTTTGCAGGGTACAGCTAGTATATGTATATGAGAGAAAGAGAGAAAGAAAAAAAGAGAGAGACGAGAGACACACAGAGAGAGAGAGAGAGACAGAGAGTATATATATATATATATATTTATATGACCGTTGGTTTTTATATTGACATACAACGGAAGCAGTCTATTGTCTTGCACAGCTAACACGACACGAGGTGAAGGGGTTAGAGCGAATAAAAAGTTATCGCACATGAGACTCTCTAACTACCCTCTAGTGCTGGTAATGATGCTATGTGATGTATAACCCTCTAGTGCTGGTAATGATGGTATGTGACGTATAACCCTCTAGTGCTGGTAATGATGGTATGTGACGTATATCCCTCTAGTGCTGGTAATGATGGTATGTGATGTATATCTCTCTAGTGCTGGTAATGATGGTATATGACGTATAACCCTCTAGTGCTGGTAATGATGGTATGTGACGTATAACCCTCTAGTGCTTGTAATGATGGAATGTGACGTATATCCCTCTAGTGCTGGTAATGATGGAATGTGACGTATATCCCTCTAGTGCTGGTAATGATGGAATGTGACGTATAACCCTCTAGTGCTGGTAATGATGGTATGTGACGTATAACCTTCTAGTGGTGGTAATAATGGTATGTGACGTACAACCCTCTAGTGCTGGTAATGATGGTATGTGACGTATAACCCTCTAGTGCTGGTAATGATGGTATGTGACGTATATCCCTCTAGTGATGGTGGGGATGGTATGTGACGTATATCCCTCTAGTGCTGGTAATGATGGTATGTGACGTATACAAACAGAAAGCTTTGGTTTTTAAGTCTTATTTAAACAATCCGTTAACTCGTCGACATGAAACATAATTGTAAGTAAATTTCGCTTATAACTGCATGGAAAAGTATAAAATCAGCCCTAAACATGCTATGAAAGGCATTTTGACGAAATATACCTTAACGTCTCACAAAAGCCATGTTTTTATATGACGAATAAAATGTTGATTGTTTGTTACATTATAAATAGTACGTAATAAAAAGTGTCATGTCATCTTAGATCAAAATTTTGAACATACACATTGTTATTTATTTATATTTCGTAATATACATATGTTGTAATGAATTTGTGAACTTTAAATGCTACTAACAGAAAAGTGTGTCGTTGTTGGCGGATTGTTTTATTTTAATGGAAAGACAAAATCAAATTCTTTTAATAAAATAAAAAGGGACATTTTTTGTTGTTCAATACTGACCTTGAGCTAAACACAATGAAATATCCATCAATATTAACAGAACATTGCTCTTGTAGTTTAACCAAGTCATCCTAGCCATAGCTTTCTGTCAGGGTTGCGGTCTAAATAAAACCAACAGTTTGGCCGAATGATACTAGGAAGATCTCTCAAGTCTGTTTAATTATCAGCTTCCGTCAACAACGTGAGTGTGGACTAGTTAACGTTTGGCAGAAGACAGTATGTCTACTTGTTGAACGACTCTCATAACATACTAAAAATGGAAGATTATATTTAGTACACAATAGAATATTGAGAAATGAATTCATTCAGAGAGATGAACAGGCGAAAGCGACGCTGGTGGAATATGTAAACATATAAACAGTACTGTCTGGTATGTAAAATTAAAACAGTGCTGTCTGGTATGTAGAATTAAAACTGTGCTGTCTGGTATGTAAAATTAAAACTGTGCTGTCTGGTATGTAAAATTAAAACTGTGCTGTCTGGTATGTACAATTAAAACAGTGCTGTCTGGTATGTAAAGTTAAAACTGTGCTGTCTGGTATGTAAAATTTAAACTGTGCTGTCTGGTATGTAAAATTAAAACTGTGCTGTCTGGTATGTAAAATTAAAACTGTGCTGTCTGGTATGTAAAATTAAAACAGTGCTGTCTGGTATGTAAAGTTAAAACTGTGCTGTCTGGTATGTAAAATTTAAACTGTACTGTCTGGTATGTAAAATTAAAACTGTGCTGTCTGGTATGTAAAATTAAAACTGTGCTGTCTGGTATGTAAAATTAAAACTGTGCTGTCTGGTATGTAAAATTAAAACTGTGCCGTCTGGTATGTAAAATTAAAACAGTGCTGTCTGGTATGTAAAATTAAAACTGTGCTGTCTGGTATGTAAAATTAAAACTGTGCTGTCTGGTATGTAAAATTAAAACTGTGCTGTCTGGTATGTAAAATTAAAACTGTGCCGTCTGGTATGTAAAATTAAAACTGTGCTGTCTGGTATGTAAAGTTATTATAATCAACAAATGTGGCAGAAAATCACTTATATGATATTTAGCGTGAAACCTAAATTGGTCCTGTATTTTAAATATATTTAAACAGTACCAACATTATTGCTATGACTCGTACTGTACATGACATTTAATATGTCCATTCAGTAATATCACTCGAACTTTTATTTAATGTATTTATGTTCTATAAATTCCACTAAAATATTTAAATTTCCTTTAGCAGTAGGCTAGAGCTCCATCGGAGCAGATTAAGTGTAAAAATTTATCTATTTCTATAACAAGTGCATATAAAAAGTCCACCACAAACTAATTGAGTTATGAAATTTCGACAGATTTAATTCATATCGATAAAGTCGCTTTTTTTTTCATGTAATCTAAAATGTCCTAAATTTAATACCTTGTTATATGCTATAAAAGCCATAATGTTCATACTTTAACGGTAAACTATACATAAATTTGTAATAGATTTAGTTTCAGTAATGTATTTTAAAATGGGCGTTATGAGATGGTAAATTTGAATGTTTACTCTGAATGAGAATTTACCTGTTTAAATTACAGGTACACATCTTATATTGACTGCCTTGTAAAGAACACGAAATATTTTAAGTTATGTAGCGATCACTCTGAGCACTGGCGGCGGAGAAGGGGATGGCAGCGCCCCCTTGAATTTCCAGTCTGCCCCCCCCCCCTAAAATTTTAACTTTTTTAACTTTGTAATTCATTTTAGTTTATATGTATCATTTTCATTTTCATAATTCATTTGATTTATTTCTTAAATTTAATATTTGAAAGAAATTATAATTAATTGACATTTTACAGTAATCACATTATTGAGAGTTGTTGTGGCATATTTTAAAACTAGTTGCAAGTACCCGGCTTTGCCCGGGTTTAAAATAATGTTTTCTGTTTATTTAAGAACCGTAATTTGACGTTTAATTAAGATTTAAAATAAGACGCGTAAAAAAGGGTTTATTTGCATGCAATAAAAGTGTACATTTATCTTAAAGCAATGTGATACACAACATTTTTGGCAGTTCCTGTCTCTCTCTCTCTCCCTCCCCTCCCTCCCTCTTTCCCTCTTGCCCTCCCTGCCTCCCTCTCTCTCCCCTCCCTCTCTCTCCCTCCTTCTCTCCCTCCCTCTCTCCCTCCCTCCCCCCCTCTCTCTCTACCTCCCTCCCTCTTTCCCTCCCTCCCTCTTTCCCTCCCTCTCTCCCATCTCTCTCTATTAGGCATGACTGTAGCAAAAGATGACAATTCCTATGGATGAAGGAATGGAATGTAATAATGTAGTAAGTAATATGATATTTTGTTCCCCGTACCGATCATATTTATAGTAAGTTAGCTATGTGGGAGAGAAACTCGCAAAACCTGGAATCGTGGGTAAAAGTTTGCCAATTTCATGTCTTTGATATCCAAAATACTCTAATGCCACTTAAAGTACCCATTGAGATGGAACGAAACCTATTTAAGAACATACCCCATATGTGTAATTTGTGTTACGTGTACCCAGTGGCGCAACCAGCAAAAAATGCTGGGGGGGGAAAATACATGTTGATGAAGCCAGTTTGACTGAAGTTTGACAGTCTTTTTTGTAACTTTATAACGTAAATTATGTAGTGATGATTTGGCCTGGATGGGGGGGGGGGTGGCTCAAGCCCCCCCCCCCTTCGTGTACCAAATTTCACGTCATTTGGTTGTCTGGATCTTGAGTATTAAGGCATTAGACAGACAGATAGCAAATGCGTCTTATAAGTATAGAGAAGTACTGCCATCTACCGAATGACGGCAAATGTAATTTTTAAAGAAAATACAATTATTTATTATCTTTTCATAAATTACTTTTTGTTTATTGAGTTTCGCGTTTCCGGTTTCATTTTCATCATCATTCATGATAATTATCAGTAATTTTCTGATCTAATTTCACTATTAAATTTGTAAACAAACTGACATTACGAATCAGTTGACGACAGAAGTGCTCAATGGTCATTTTTTTTTTTATATATTATTTTTTAATAATATCGATTAAATACTTGCTACAGAATTACTATATTCTATTATAGAATTAAGGGGGTAAAATTTGTCTTTCGGTCATATTTTGTCTTGCCCCTCCTTAAAATATTTCGTTCCGCCGCCGGTGACTCTGAGAAACATTTCGAAAAAAGTCCCTCATTTAATTATTCTTAAATAGATCTTTCTAATACATCTTGGTCTTAAAAAATATCAAACAAAATTATTCCCGAATAACTTTTTTTTGTAAATGTGCACCAGACCAAAAGTGGGCGTGGACTAGTCTGTTAACGGAAACCCTTGTACAAGAATTCACATTTTTATTGATCATATTTCATTGGCTGGCCTGGGCTCCAGTAAAGTTTCCTCCGTATCAAAAGGTTCGTGATCTAATTTTAAAAGATCTCTAGAATAATTACTCATCCCGCAGACATTTGTTTTTAAACCGCTATTTTTTTTTAAAGCATCTGCTTCATTCACTTCTTAATTTTCATTTTTTTTAAAGCATCTGCTTCATTCACTTCTTAATTTGCATTTTTTTTAAAGCATCTGCTTCATTCACTTCTTAATTTGCATTTTTTTTTAAAGCATCTGCTTCATTCACTTCTTAATTTGCATTTTTTTAAAGCATCTGCTTCATCCACTTCTTAATTTGCATTTTTTTAAAGCATCTGCTTCATTCACTTCTCAATTTGCATTTTTTTAAAGCATCTGCTTCATTCACTTCTCAATTTGCATTTTTTTTAAAGCATCTGCTTCATTCACTTCTCAATTTGCATTTTTTTAAAGCATCTGCTTCATTCACTTCTCAATTTTCATTTTTTTTAAAGCATCTGCTTCATTCACTTCTCAATTTGCATTTTTTTAAAGCATCTGCTTCATTCACTTCTTAATTTTCATTTTTTTTAAAGCATCTGCTTCATCCACTTCTTAATTTGCATTTTTTTAAAGCATCTGCTTCATTCACTTCTTAATTTGCATTTTTTTAAAGCATCTGCTTCATCCACTTCTTAATTTGCATTTTTTTTAAAGCATCTCCTTCATTCACTTCTTAATTTGCATTTTTTTTAAAGCATCTGCTTCATTCACTTCTCAATTTTCATTTTTTTTAAAGCATCTGCTTCATCCACTTCTTAATTTGCATTTTTTTAAAGCATCTGCTTCATTCACTTCTCAATTTGCATTTTTTTAAAGCATCTGCTTCATTCACTTCTCAATTTGCATTTTTTTAAAGCATCTGCTTCATTCACTTCTCAATTTTCATTTTTTTTAAAGCATCTGCTTCATCCACTTCTTAATTTGCATTTTTTTAAAGCATCTGCTTCATTCACTTCTCAATTTGCATTTTTTTAAAGCATCTGCTTCATTCACTTCTTAATTTGCATTTTATTTGAGCTATTTCCAAATGAATTCATGTAATTATATAAAGATAAAGTAAAACAAACAAATTATGTCGTAATGATTGTCGTAAATGTTGTGGGAATTTCCAGTATGATTTGTATTTCTATTTGACCTTCAGAAATACCCAATATTTATTATTGTTTATATTTAATTTTATTTCTGCATTGATTAATAATTGAACATTCATTTTGTTATTGTAAAAGAAACAAAAATAAAAAAATATAAAACATAATTATATACTGAAAACGACACTTTAAAACCGTTACAAGAATTTATTTGACTATTGTAATTCTTTGGAAGTTGAAAAAGAAAGATCAAACTGTCCGACCGAATTTAGCACTCACTTCTCACTATAGAGAAGCGATGAGGCAGAGATATCTTAATAATATAAAACTTTTTCTTTTGACATAAACATTGTTTATATGTTGAATAGCGATACTTTATTCATCTTTAACTTTTTTTGCAAAAAAAATAAATTTTCAAGTAAATCTTCCAAAAGCAGCTTTACCAATCATAAATAAACAACAATAATCAAAGCAAGTATTTTATTAAGTAATGTAGCGTGTTAGGTATTGTAGAGAAATAGTATAGCCTAAGCTTGATGACGCAATTCGGTAGGCTCCGCCCACTGCAGTAGCTATGGCGTCATTCCGCCATCTTGTGTTGTAGTTTATTGTAGATTTTAGTGTATACGTCATTTGGTACAAATGACGTATATTAAACCGACAGTTGGGAGCACATGGTTTGTTTTATAATCAGTCGAGCTCTGGGCATCATTGGATGCGGATGTCTGTATTAGTAGAGTCTAGCTTTGGGCATCGATGTAGATGGATGCATGGTTACAGTTTGCTATTGTACTCCTCCTGGGTTCACCTTTATGTCAGTTTATGTTCAAGTATTAAATGATTGTTTGATGTTACTTCACTGGAGTTAACTTCATAATTTGAGTTGTCTGAATTATTACACCTTCTACAAGTATTATCATTATAAGGACCCGTAACAGGTATCAAGTAATGTATCAAGTAATGTAGCATGTTATGTATCAAGTAATGTAGCATGTTATGTAGCAAGTAATGTAGCATGTTATGTAGCAAGTAATGTATCGACAATAAAGCTACCGCTTCTCTAGTTATGCCACTACATCTCCAGTTTTTAACTATTACTAGAGATCTTATAAGCGTATGGATTATTTTTTATCATATTGAAAGTTAATAGTTAAAATGTCTGTACCAGCAGGTGCTGCTTATTTATTAATAAGGAGAACTTAAACATTTTGTTTTAACTTCCTTAACTGACGAGGTCGTTGGGGTAACGAATGGACACATCAGCAGACGTGCTTTAAAACGTCCTTTCTGTGAGCTTATAGACTTGGTGGTGCCCATCAGCTGTCAAAGTGGCGATTATTTATGGTTTTACCGGGGGATGAACCCTGTACCTTTGCATTGTTGTCGATTCACCTTAAACTTCGCTATCCAGCCTCCAAAACTTATTAATTACATCAAAATTTGACCCATGCTTACTCCATTATAAATACAATTTAAGACTAAGAGGTCAATCTTTTATAACGGGCAAAAAAATATTTGATTTTCAGAAGCATAATATTTATTTTCTACACTGATACGATGACAAAGTTCAAAAATGTTTACGTGATGTCTTCAAAAATGTTTACGTGATGGCTTCAAAAATGTTTACGTGATGTCTTCAAAAATGTTTACGTGATGTCTTCAAAAATGTTTACGTGATGTCTTCAAAAATGTTTACGTGATGTCTTCAAAAATTTTTACGTGATGTCTTCAAAAATCTTACGAATCTTATTTTTTTTTAACAGGTATAGCAGTTTCCTTTGTATACTTCTTTTCCAGCTACATTAACTTTTAATTCTGGTAGATATTTTGGTATCTCTCTGGCTAGTTGAAGTATGTGAAATAGAGGAAATAGACGAAATTAAAGTACAGTTTGTTTTATTCTTTATACTGTGGTGATACAATTTAGTAAGAATTAATTCCTTAATTTTATTGATGAATATTACATAAGTGAAATCAAAGTTGTTTGTTTTTTATTTTAAAATGATATATATATATATATATATATATATATATATATATAGCCTATATATATATATATATATATATATATATATATATATATCCGTCATCACTACAAGTTATAATTATATATGAATTACACTGACCAGATTTCCCAGTTTACCTAAGACCAGTCACTGTCCTCGTCCCAACATCTCAGTAGATAAAAAATATCTACACCTCTGAAGTTCAATCGGAATATTAAAAACATATTTATAAATAACTCACACAAAACATATCCGACTCATTTATTTTAACTTGCTACTCATGACTGTAAGGTTATTATATGTTTACAGTAAATATTTAGAGAATAAAGTTCATTGTACGTTTACAGTAAACAATATCAAATACGTCCTCTACGGTTTACGTCGTCATATTTTTCAGTCTCTATTTATGAACCTTATTTTGCCTGCAAGGAGAGTGAGTGTGAAAGTGGGGGCACTCGGTAAGTCCCTCCTTTAAGCAGTTCACACCAGTATTGCAATAGCGTAGTACAGCTCGTGTGACCGAACATGACGCTAGGCTGGAGCAGGGGGGCACCGAAAAGTTAATCTTTCGAAAAAAAAACTCTTGCTTCTAGACCCAACATGGATAAACCACAGCCCAGGGGCCACGTACGTTGCATTATGGTGTTTGTCCGGCCAGAAGTATATTCTGACTCCACTCATACACTAACTTCATTTAACAGTGACTGGTGACTCCACTCATGCACATCAAAAGCTTTATGTCTACTAACTTCATTTAACAGTGACTGGAACAATTTTCTTTTCTCCCTTTTAAAAATGACGAATATTTCTTGTACGTTAGGTAAACATGCATTGCAAAATCAACACAACTTGAGGCATTAGCACAATATAAGTTATTATTACGAAATTCAAAAATGGGATTTTACATGGAACGGCTACTAAAATAATAGCTCGTATATATTGTCGCTTGTGTTTTCTTTTTTTATAGATTTTAAAATACAACAAAAATTTAGCTTTCCGCAGCCCTGAGTCTGATAATGTTAAATGAAGTAGTCCACAATAATTGCAGAGGTTTTTTTTTTTTATTTTATTATCTTTGCTATAAGCCATTTATAGTTCAGTGAGACACAAGTAGCTAAATGAAATATAAATACCTACTAGTCCCTTTAGACTCCGAACCTAAATGCAACCATCGAAATCTAATTTGACTAATTTTACAAAACCAACGAGTCTCCTTCCCCATATAACGAGCTTTAACAACAACTGGCACCAGAGAGGTTATTTTTTTCATATGAATGATATAGTTGATGACATCTTCACCCCATTCCCCCATGTCATCAACAGTCCGTTAGACATACAAATGCAAAGAAAATTATAATTTTTTACTTGGAACAAAACGTATGCAACGCTGAAATGTTTTGATGAGTTTTTCATTCTTCAATCATTACAATAAATAAATAACTAAAAACGGTGTTGTATATACTAAGTGCAAAACGAGAACTCTGATTTCTTGTACCCGTAGAATATTTGATACGCACTTCTAGCTATGAGTGTTTATGTATTGGAATCTTATGGTTAGATACGTAATTCGTATACGTTTTGAAAATACTGCATTCGTATGTAGCCAACCATCCGTGAATCATTCGATACCCACAGTCTAGCTCTGAGTGTGTATGTCATACAGAAGGTGGAGTACATACAAAGTTCTTGTTATTCGACTATTAAATTACTAGATCAAATGCCCGGTACTCGGACAGGCGAGTATTATTTTTAGCCAAGCAAGAGTTAACTCCCCTTGAGTGAGACTAAAATTTTGGAATTCCCCAGTCTATTTTTAGCCGCGGAAGTTATACACACGCTCGCTTGTATAGTAATTCGCATGGACTAGACGATTATACTGCGCAACAAAAACCATATTTTTGAAAAATCGTCCAGGGTTTTCTGAAGCTTATTGTAGACTAATTTCTTTGATGCTCTGAGTCCGAAAATGACCATGGTTTTGCTCAATCAGGTCAGGATTTTTTGCTACAGAAATAAAAATAAATCGTTTTTTTGTAAAAAAAAAACACATTTTTGCGGATCATCAGCTGATAAACCCCTGACATGTTCAAATTCATTCAGTTTTTATTTACTCCACCAAATTTGATAAGCATAATTATCATAATTTTATTATAACAATGAGCGTTACGTGGAAAGCAAAAGTCTCAGAGTTCAAGGCATAAATCGGCGTTTTCCTTGATTCCCGTGTGTGATAGCCATGGCTTGTCTCTTCAGCGGTTCAGAAGTAGGGGTCCGCCAGCATGACTGCTATGCCCACCTTCCCCTGTACCTCTTCCTCCATTAGGCGGTTGTCCTGATGGAACCTTTCTATCTTCCCATATCGCTCATCAGCTCCCAAGGTTTTTCAGGTAAACTTCTCTATGTGTGAGAATAGGAAGTGCATCTTTTTATACTCAATCGAAAACCCCAGTTTTTGGAAGTCTCTCATCATGCTGCTGATGGAGTCTGGCATGGCTTGCTGCCTTCGTGATTCCCAGGAATTTGTTCACCACCTGCGTATAAACGATTTCCAGGCGGCGCACTCAAGTGTGTTCATGGAAATTTGGAACTCTGTGTCCTTTTTGAGCTGCCACATATGTGGGCCGACGAAAATGCTTTTCGGCCTTTCAGCTTCTCAAATGCTCGGCACAAGTAGTTGAAGCACCTCCCATCCTCTTTGTCCAGAGCGCGTGCGTAACTGTTTCATTAACCCAAGATTCATGTATAGCGATGGGACCAATATCTTCTCCCGGTCAGCAAGAGGTTCGTTTAAGATGTATCTCGCTCCCAGGTACCAATTTCTCTCGCGCCGGCCACTCTTTTCTTTGCATAGTAGCTGGGCTCTGTCGCAACTGTCCCACATACATATAAAGCATGGGTACTTCGTGAATCCGGACTGGCTGACCAAGTAGAATGTTCGCCATCTTTCAAGTCGACGCAGATGATCCATTGGTGCTGCTCTTTATTGGTTTTGTCGAGCACATACTTCACTGCTTCACATTTATCTTCAAGAGTTGTGGAGTGTGCAAGTTGGATTGAGGTTGAACTGGCTCCATTGTGGAGAACTACACACTTCAAAGAGCGCTTGCAGCTGTCACTGACGAGTCGCCAATCTATCGGATCGTATTGAGGACCCGCCGAGTTTATCAAGAAGACCGGCGACATCTCGGCAGTACACAAGGTCTTCTTTCCTGACAGAAGTGAGTCCATGTAGTCCTCATGTACTTCTACGGAATAGTGATAAGCGCGTCCCGGCCAAGCAGATTTTCTTCTTTGAGTCTTGAGGCCAACAGCTAGGAGGAATTATTCGTTAAGCCTGAGATCCCTGAAACTGATCATTAAGCCTACATTGTGAGAACGGCCGCAGCACCGTGTGATTCATACTCCTCTTCTGCATCTCCTCCCGCGTCTAAAGTGGAAGGGCCTCATCGTCGCTGTCAGGGAAGATCTCTGAACGCTGGTACAGGAATTTCTTCGCAGTGAGCAGCTGGACGACGGGCAGATGGAAGGTCGGGGTATTAGAGGCTGTGCGCAATAAAGTGCTGATGCATTAGATAATCAAGTGAAAATCCAGATTGAGCGATTTGTAAAACATAATATAATCTTCTCTGTTATTTGTACTCTGTGATTATTTTGCTGCCAATCTTTATGCAGCTAGACTTAGAGAAATGATTGGAGCTCAAACCCCGTGATATTAGATGATAGCTTCATCAGGTCATCAGGTAGGTCTATGGTTGTATCTCAAGAAGTTGACCTGACCGAGCAAAATCAATGTGATATTCGGACCTAGAACACCAAAATTAGTAGAATCAGTTGAAAAACCCCCTGGCGATTTTTTGGCTTTACCCAGTGTTATGTATTAGATATGTGAGCGAATTATCAACTTAGTCAAACATGACCATGTAAGACTGTTAATTTTAATATGATGATAAGTATCCTTTAGATTGGTCATTTTTTTGGCCAAACTTTCCAATAGACAATTCTCTCCAGATCTTTGGTGTAGTCGAATTATTGTTGAGCATTAAAGACTGCTTAAATACAGTACATAAATCACACATGCACACAGTACACGCACATTATACATGGAAAATCATAATTATATTTTCTTAAAAAAACGTTTGTTTATTTACTAGCTGTACCCTCCATAACATGAGATTATGTACTTAATATTTTATGTAAAAATAGTTTTGGGGAATCCCCTCAAGCAAGGGGCCCCTCTGGACTTTCGATTTTGGACCCCCTCCCCTACCCTACGTACGCCTCTGTGTTCAGATTTGACACATATTTAAAAATTTTTTTTTTTTTTTTAAGTTATGAAATACCTAACTAGTTGTTGTTTCTTTTTCTTACAACATCCTAAAGGATACATTATTTCAATTCAAAAAAAAATTCAAAGAGATCTAATTAGTAACTTTTCATTAAAACAACTAAAAGGATACATTCTAAAAAAAAAAAACAATAAAAAAATTCCCCTAAGAGGAATCGAACCTGGATAGTCAGCATTAAAATAAAGATAAATCCAAACAGTTTATCCATTCAGCCACCACAACACACGAACGAAAGGGAATTTTCAATGTACTATTAAAAAAAAATTGCTCGATTATTTTTTCACTTCCGTTTATTACTATTGTTTACGTTTGAGAATGTTAAAATGCTATCTGTTGTAATAAAAACTACAATAATTTGAATGATATTATATGTTAATTATTACCTTTTAGTATTTGGGACTTTAACATTTCATAATAAAAACCGCAGAATCATAACAAAACTGTAGATTTTTCAAAAACATTTCTCGAATCGAGGACGCGGGAATGACGCCATTTTGAATTTTTGTTTTCCGCTTTCGATTTAACGCAGAGAGTAAAATGAATAATATGTATATAGATATAGGCCTATACTTATTTTTTAACAAAGGCACATTTTTAAATGTTTTTATTATTTAATAATTTAAGTTCTTATTTACGATCATCACATAACGTAAAATGAAATATTAATTAGTTTAATGTATATTGTTACAACAGTGTTAGATGCAAAGATTTGTATGAATTACTGCGTGACTGCTTTGTGAAGACCAACTGTTATTTATTGGTATTTGTTTTGTTCCAGCTGTGGCTGCTTGTGACTGATACTAAAAACGAATCAACATTAATTTATTAACCGTAATCTACAGTGTAAACTTCCTTTTCTCACTCTCTTCTCTCTTGATCTGCCTTGTTTCTATCTCCCTTCTTTCTATCTAGTCTAGCTCCTCCCCAGACACGCCTAATTACACAGATGGTAAAACTACCAAACCCGTCATTTGCAAACCACTCCCATAACCCTCCACCTAAACAGCAATTAAGTGCAGTTACGGTAACCTTGGGCGAAAGCAGGTGGCATTACACAACTGTCTGCTAAAATATTCCTGGTACATTAAAATTGACCAACACCGTCGAGTTTCGTTCGTTTCCTGGGGTCACCTGAGGTCGAAAAAATCACTCAGCACAGGTAGAAAGTTTTGTATTTCGGAGGTTAGCACCAGGCAAGACATCAGATTTAGTGTGTTTAGCATCGAAAGCGTTAAACATTCATATCCGACAATCACTAAATTTAAAAGGGGTAAAATAAACAACTCGAGGTAGTAAAAAAAAATCCGGTGTTAAAACTTAAGCAAACACCGGGACAGAAAAAGGGCGTAAAATGGGTGTGTCGCCGTGTTTCCAGTCTAATTAAACCATACAATGAGCTTTAATATAAACATTCTAAAGTTTTTGTTGGTAAAAAAAAAAGGGAAAAACTAGACAAAATACTTTCCCTCCATCTTTGGTTTTGAGACAACGTTTACTTTTAGTACAATTGAGTTAAAGCGACAAAAGTTGTCGTTAGCAATTTTGTGTCGGGAAAAAATGCGACTATTCGTCCATAGCAGCAAGCCTGTGAGAGACTAAGCTCGTTAATAGCATCAAAAGGTTTACAATCTATTCCGTATCCATGGTCAAAATAATTTCCTCCATATTTTAAATAACAGAAAATTTGTAACAACAACTTTAAATTTTAAATAATAATGAAACCACTAATAATGTTTTTCAGGGTGAATATTTATTTGACAATCTTGAGTTATAACTATTGAAGACTACGACTGTCATGTTTGAAGATAAATTATGGTTTGTATTGATATGGCGGAAGACATTTTCTGCTGCAATAATTAAAACAACGAAACGTTTAAAAATAACACAGACATGCAACAATAAATATTTATATTTATACATATATAAACGAATAAAATATTGAAATTAAGATTTAAAAAATCCTGAATAAATACATTTTATAAAAATGTACCACAAAGTAAAATAATTCCTTCATTAATTATACATGTATTGAGATTGTATTTATATATATTATTCCAGGGGAAGGCACAAATGCACTTTTTTTTTATTTAACTGTTGATGCCATACATTATTTATTTGTATTGACATAAATAAATGCATTTGAAAATTCAAACATTTTAACAACAAACACAATAAAGGTTTCGATTTTAATTTTTGTTTTTGTTAATTTGGCTTTCTATAACTTGATTTGGTCTTCAGAAATGTTCTTGGCATAAAGCTTTTTTCTTATATCTGGCAACTCTTGTTGGTTTATAATCTTCTGCCACTGAGTGAATTTTTTAAATTAATGCTTTATTAATTCAGACCCCTGATAAAAAGTATGATTTTAGAGCTTACAATGATGGAAACAGAGTTTTTAGATATGCATGGTTATCAGACTATTCACCGTGGCTTGTATGTTAAAAGGTGTCTTTTGCGTGTTGTTTCCGCAAAGAAGTAATTTGAGCAAATCAGGGGGCATTTGTCATCAAACCATGCACAAAATTTAAAGATTTGAACGAAGATGCGATTAGCCAGATGCAAAGCACATAACATAAAGACTAATGAAGATGCAAACAAATTTCATTGGAAGCCAAAGCGGTTTCTATATATGAGCAGTTGAACTCATTATTTAGAAGACAATTTCAAGAAAATCGTAACTAAATGGGTCCTATCATTTCTTCAATCCTATTCTGCGGCATGCTTGATTTAGCTCTCCGTGGAAAAGAATTAAATTCTGGTAATTTGTTTTGATCTGGTTCTTGGTAATCATTCGTCAATTGGTTCTTGTGCTACATTTGTCAATTGGTTCTTGTGCTACATTTGTCAACTGGTTCTTGTGCTACATTTGTCAATTGGTTATTAAGCTACATTTGTCAATTGGTTATTGTGCTACATTTGTCAACTGGTTCTTGTGCTACATTTGTCATCTGGTTCTTGTGCTACATTTGTCAACTGGTTCTTGTGCTACATTTGTCAACTGGTTCTTGTGCTACATTTGTCAATTGGTTCTTGTGCTACATTTATCAACTGGTTCTTGTGCTACTTTTTTCAACGGTTCTTGTGCTACATTTGTCAACTGGCTCTTGTGCTACATTTGTCAATTGGTTTTTGCGCTACATTTGTCAACTGGTTCTTGTGCTACATTTGTCAACTGGTTCTTGTGCTACATTTGTCAATTGGTTCTTGTGCTGGCATTTGTCAACTGGTCTCTTGTGCTACATTTTTGTCAACTGATTCTTCGCTATCGGTCAGTTGGTTCTTATAGGCATTCGTCAATTGGTCTTGTGCTACATTTGTCAATTGTTCGCAGTGCCACATTTCGTCAACTGGTTCTTGTGCCGCATTTGTCAATTGGTTATTAAGCTACATTTTGGTCAATTCGATTCTTGTGCTACATTTGTCAACTGGTTCTTATGCTACATTTGTCATCTGGTTCTTGCAGCTACATTTGTCAACTGGTTCTTGTGCTACATTTGTCAACTGGTTCTTGTGCTACATTTGTCAATTGGTTCTTGTGCTACATTTATCAACTGGTTCTTGTGCTACTTTTTCAACGGTTCTTGTGTCTACATTTGTCAACTGGCTCTTTGTGCTGGGCGGTTTGTTTAATTGTTTTTTGCGCTAAGATTTGTCAACTGGTTCTAATGCCAATGATTGTCAACTGGTTCTGTGTGCTACATTTGTCAACTGGTTCTTGTGTTACATTTGTCAATTGGTTCTTGTGCTAAATTTGTCAATTGGTTCTTGTGCTACATTTGTCAACTGGTTCTTGTGCTAAATTTGTCAATTGGTTCTTTACTACATTTGTCAAAAAACAAAATGGGAAAATGGCGGTCACAGAAAAATTCCTCGGATATATTCCTATATTTGTTGTTTGTTTAGTTATTATTCCAAAAGTTAATCAAAGCAAGAAGCTGTGACCCAAAAATTGCAGCAGTGAATTTAGTTTTACTGGCAGTACAAACATACATTGAATAATTCTTGACTACATTGGCTGTTGATCGACAGAATTGTGATGAGAGGTATAAGGAAATTTTATAGTTACAAAAGGTGTTGACATTCAACATTCACGACAAGCTGGAAGACAAATGAACAGGGAAAATCCAAAAGTTGATTTGCCTGAGGATTATTTTAGAAAAACAGTTTTTTATACCCTACCTTCATTCTATTATATCATCGCTGAAAATTCGTTTTTGAGTAGAAAATAAACCAGCATTTTCCCTTTTAGTTTTGACTCCCTTTTTGATGACAAAACTAGAAACTCCCATTTTAAGGATCAAGCCAGGGCTATTGCTGACAATGCAATCGAGGAGAGTAAAACCTGGTATGATATATGGAAATGTAAAAGTAGTAAAGTGAAAAAAACAGAAACAATGACTCTATGTGAGGTTTTAGATGAAACATTTTTTTCCCCATGATTAAGATGGCTTTTTTGACAGTCTGAGAAGTTCCTGTAAGGATCAGATGAAATCTCTTAGATGCTATAAACCAGTAATGGGACGGTTTTTATGGTGCTCTTCTTTAATCCCCACCATAGCCGATATTGCAATGGTCATGGAGGCACCACGGGAGATATATCGGGGACTTAAGCTGTAATATCCATTGGTCCTCACCGGAGATGGAACCAAGGACCCTCAGGGCGATAGTCGAATGCTTTATCACACGACCATCCGTCCCCCTGGCTCTTCCAGTAACAACATGCACAATCGAGAGATCATTTACTACTCTAAGATGAGTAAAAGCGTGGCTATGCTCAACAACTGGTGCTGATCGTTTATCTGGTTTTTGTATGATAAGTATCAAAGATTTAAAGAAAATGTTATCAATCGATTTGAACAAATACCAAGACGTTTACAATTTTTTTAATTTTTTTTTCCAGAATAAATAGTTTAAAATTACAATATCATTTCTGTATCAGTGTAATTTATAATTTTATACTTTATTTTAATAGCATAGTAACTGTTCGACACTGAAACCATTATTTAAAAAATTACAATAATGTAATCAGTTATACTTGCAGATATAAATAATTCTTTTTTATGTTTGATATATGCACATTGTCTTCAATGTAATATACTTTCAGGAAATTCTAGTTCAGTTTTATTGTGACAACTTTTATAACATTTTTCTCCAAACGTAGGTAGTGGTGGGGTGGCAATTGCCCACCTTGCCCCCCTTGAATACGTCCATGTATATATATATATATATATTACACTCACTCAACAACAGTAGCAAGCAAACCCAATTCATGCAATTAAGACACACGGCTCCCATTACTAGAAAATATATCTAAAAATACCTCAGACCCCCCCCCATCCCACCTCTCCAATCGATTCTCCCCCATTCAATCCAACCCTTACTCCTACCACCATCACCATCTACATAAAACCCCTACCGCTCCCCACTACATGCTAAACCCCTACCCGAAGCCCCTCTCCCCGCCGTACCACAGCCATTCCTTTCCCAACCAACCTCCACATCCTTCGTCCATAGTACCCTAGGTTAAGGCTGCCATGTGGTATAATTATGTATGTGTTAGTTCAATTCACAAATAATGACAATAATTACTTGTTGCTTATATGAACTAATGTGAAAGACGTCTCATTCGTGTTCGGTTGGCAAGTTGTCCGAAACAACGTCATGAAATCAAAAAACCTCAAAAAATTATCTCACCAAAATAAAGATAAAGTTTGAGAAATGACAGAAAAAAAAATTTCGAAATACACATCTAGTGTACGGAAAGTGGTCTGTTTTTAGGAACATACATACAGATAATACTGTGACATCTCTTTCTTCTGCAGATTATGTGTGCAAATTTGAAATTATGTGTTTTTGGTTTCAACTATTTATTATTAGTATTATCATTATTGTGACAATCTTTTCAGAACATAGAATACAATATAGTAGGCCTGGTAATAGATATGTTTGTCTTAAACAATTGAAAAAGGGTAATAATATATGTCAGTCTGCCAGATTTCAATTTTACAAGAGTAATCGTTCGAAACTTGGGTGGTTTTCAAAACATCATGTCAATCACTGGTCATTTCCTAGTCAATCCCTACTTAGGTATGTATGTAAGTATGTAGGTATGTAAGTATTTAGGTATGTACGTATGTAGGTATGTAAGTATGTATGTATGTATGTACGTACGAAGTATGTAGGTATGTAAGTATGTAGGTATGTAAGAAAGTAGGTATGTAGGTATGTAAGTATCTAAGTACTTAAGTATGTATGTATGTAAGTATGTAGGTATGTAGGTATGTACGTACGTAGGTATGTGAATACATATGTATGCATGTAAGTACGTAAGTATGTAGGTATGTAAATATGTAGGTACATAGCTACATAGGTATGGAGGTACGTAGATATGTATGTAAGTACATAGGTAGAAGATATGGAGGTACGTAGATATGTATGTAGGTACATAGGTAGAAGGTATGGAGGTACGTAGATATGTATGTATGTAATTATGCAGGTTTGTAGGTTAATAGGTATTTAGGTATGTAAGAATGTAGGTACGAAGTTACGTAGGTATGTAGGTATGTAAGCCTGTTATTACTGAGGTATGTAGATATGTAAGTACTGAGGTATGTAGGTATGTATGTACGTAGGTACGTAAGTATGTAGGAATGTAAGTACGTAGGTTGATTAATACTTACTCTGGACATCGTTTAGAGCAGCAATAATCTTTTTTTACATAGTAACAGCCATCCTGTGAGAATAAAATGAGTATTCATATGAACAATTAATTACGCCCATAACAAGTAATTATATTTAGCCTGAACATATTTGGCGACTTCTACATTATAATCATAGTTATATTGTTATGGCTAGTACTTTTATCCTTTTTTTTTCAATAAAAAATGAATTAATTTTATGGTGTTTGCAAATCTTAATATATTGATTATCATTGATTTTAACAAGTATATATTGATACTCATGAGTTTAAAAAAATCAAAGCTGTTATAAGCAAGGAATCCCAACATATATTCTAGTTAGGATGATTAGTTCCCAAACAAACTTTTTTAACTGAAAACCAAATTATCGATTAGTTATAAAAAAAGTTGATTCAGACATTGGAGTGCTAAACTGCGTACTGAGTCTGTGTCTATAGAGAGTTTTGACAAAATATGGTTCATTTTTGTCTAACATAAACAGTTGGTTTAACCGACAGTTTTTATAGAATCATTTTATAGATTGCCGATGAATTTTATAGAATACCGTCCATTTGTGGAGCTTTGTAATAATTTGGCGTTGCTTCATACTTTACCTCAGGCATGGTATATCATGTCTTACAATTGAATAGAATTTCAAGGTGACAAATGTCCTTACTGAAAATATTTCTAGAGCAAAATTAATCAAATTGAAATTCAACATAACAGATTAATTACGGGATATTATTACTATTTGTTTTAGCCAGAGGTGTACCTATGGTGAAGGGGGTCAAAATTCGAAAGTGCCCCGAGCCCCAACTTGAGAGGGCTCCCAATTTTTTTTAATTAAATATTAATTACATTATCTCATGCCATGGTGTCGAATGTCAAAATGCAGGGGCCCCCAAAGAGGCCAAGCTCCAGGGCACATAAATCCTTAGGTTCGGCCCTGGTTTCAGCAAAGAAAACTGGATTGAAATTTGTGAAACACACTCAAGTATTTTTATATGCCATTCATAAACACTTTTATCAATTAGTCTGGCTCTTACAACTCAAAAACTCTTGACCTCTTATTATGAATTTATTTCTCAATGTCTCACTGTTGACGAACTGATAGAAAGACCAGTACTCTGCAACCTTTTTAAATCCGCGGCACGCTTGGACAGTTAATTAAATTTGGAGGCACGTTTAACAAAAAATGACCGGTATTAACGCATACAAAACCAGTAAGCCATATGAGGGCCGCGGAAACTTGTCATCTCGACTTTATTAGAGAGACTGTTTCCTTTGGCGTTCAATGCGAACTAGTTTGCCATCTTCTAATAGAGTAATAGCGATTTGGGTTCTGCGTTAAATCGAAAGTAAAGAATCAATACAACAGTATTCCAGTTTAAAATACAATCATAAAAAAAATCGGATCTGTCCGAAACCAAAAAATAACCTAGCCTACCGATCAAGCCTAAGGGGACATAACTATATGCAAAGGTTTTGCAAGGGTACAGCTAGTAATGATAAATAGCTAAATTGTATCAGTTATTGTTTATTATTTAACCCTGAAGTCCGTAATTTCTTAGTTGTTGTTATTTTTCTCGTATGAGCAGAGACGAAAACTTGCTTCCCAACAGATTACAGATTTAACCATTTAGTTCTGTGTCAATTATAAAAAGAAAAACAAAAGAAACGGTCGTTTTCCCCGCGAGGTAAAATCATTGTGCTCTTCAACCACTGTTAAACAGTTTTCAATTAGTTTTATGTTCCTTCATGAAAATGTATAGTGGTCCTTTAGACATTTAAGAACCACTGAGATAATAACAACATTCACTTAGAATTCGCTAAATTTATTTTATTTGAACAAAGCAAATTATAAATGAAAAAAAAATGATGTCATCGAGTGTCTGAATTTCACAATAATATTAGAATATCTACACTGTACCACATTTATGTTATAGAGGCCTACTTTAAATACGTTCTGATCTATCTCACAGGTGTGCCTTAGAGAAATCTTCATATTTAAAATATATGATGAAAATTCAGCGGGTACATTCAGTCTGTACATTCTGTCTGTACATTCAGTCGGTCAATTCAGTCGGTACATTCAGTCGGTACATTCAGTTGATACATTCAGTAAATCAAAATACGACACTGAAAACTGTCTAGATAATATTAGTACATGTAATGCTTTTTTTAGCTTTTACATTACTACATACTAGAAGACCTTGATCGGAAAATATTATTTCATATATTGGAGAAGCTCTTTAACT
>JAGDYQ010000218.1:523019-655853 GCA_021962125.1 Bulinus truncatus | reverse complement strand
TAAATAATACTAGTTGCAAGTACCGGGCTTTGCCCGGGTTTAAAATAAGTTTTTCTGTTTATCTTTTGTTTTCTCCCTACCCCCCCTCTCCCTCCCTTCCTCCCTCCCTACCTCTCCCTCTTTACCCCTCTCTCCCTTTCTCTTTCCCTCCCTCTCCTTCCCTCTCTAACTCTCCCATCTCCCTCCCTTCTTCTCTCACCCCCGTCCCCCCTCTCTCCACCTTCCTCCCTTCCTCCTCCCCCTCTCTCCCTCCCTCCCTACTTTCTCCCTCCCTTCCTCTCCTGTCTCCCTCCCTCTCCCTCCCTCTCTCCCATCTCTCTCTCCCCATTCATCCCTCCCTCATTCCCTCTCTATCCCTCCCTGCCCCCTCACTCTTTCTCTCTCTCCCTCTCTCCCACCCTCTCTTTCCCTCCCTCCCCTCTATCTCCCTCCCTACACCCTCTCTCCTTCACTTCTTTTCTCTCTCCTTGCTCCCTCTCCTTCTCTCCCCCCTGTCAACCCCCTCCCTCCTCTCTCTCCCCCTGCCCCCCCCTCTCTCTCTTTATCTCTCTCTCAATATAATATATATATATATAAATACTTATTATTATGGCTTCACACTTCTTCTAAAATCCTTCTTCATTCCTTTCTTTACCTTCCTCAAACTGTACATACAAATCAGGGAGCATGAAAAAACAACAACAATTCTTCGCAGCACAAAGGAACTATACAGCACCAGCGCGCAAGTTCTATTCGATCATTGGGAAATGACGTCACAGAGGAATTTTATTTATGGCGCCGTCGAGATTAATTTAATATAGTAAAATACTAAAATAAAAAAAAAATAATTACAATTAAACTACCCATCGAGATGAAACGAAACCTGTCCTATAACCTTCTCCATGTAATTATGTGTATGTGTAACAAATTTCACGTTTTTTGGTTATCTGGATCTTGAGTTATAAGGGAACAGACAGACACCCTCCCTCTCACATCTCCCCTCTCCCCCTCCTTCTCTCCCCCTGTCCATCCCCCCTCCCTATCTCTATCCCCCTTCCTCCTACCCTCTCTCCCTCCCTGCCCCCTCTATCTCTTTATCTCTTCCTCCCATTTCTCCCAACATCTCTCTCCCTCTCTCCCTCCCTAACCCCTCTATCCCTCCCTTCTTTTTCCCTCCCTCCCCTCTCCACCTCTATCCCTCTTCCTCCCTCCCTCATTCCGTCTCCCTCCCTCCCCCTCACTCTTTATCTCTCTCCCTCCCTCTCTCCTACCCTCTCTCTCTCCCTCTCTCCCTCTCTCCCTCCCTCCCTCTCTCCCTCCCTCTCTCCCTCCCTCCCCTCTCTCCCTCCCTACCCCCCTCTCTCCTTCCCTCTCCCATCTCTCTCCCCCTCCTTCTCTCCCCCCGGTCCATCCCCTCCCTCCCTCTCTCTCCCCTCCCTCCCTAACTCCCTCCTACCCAGCTTTCCTCTCTCTCCCCCCTGCCCCCTCTCTCTCTCCTTATCTCTCCCTCCCTGCCACCCTCTCTCTCTCTCTCTCTCTATCTCTCTCTCTCTTCTAAAATCCTTCTTCGTTCCTTTAACTTCCTCAAGCTGTACAAATAGGGAAGCATGAAAAAACATCAACAATTCTTTGCAGCACAAAGGCACAATACAGCACCAGCGCGCAAGTCCTATTCGATCATTGGGAAATGACGTCACAGAGGAATTTTATTTATGGCGCCGTCGAGATTACTTTAATATAGTAAAATACTAAAATAAAAAAAAAATAATTACAATTAAACTACCCATCGAGATGAAACGAAACATGTTCTATAACCTTCTCCATGTAATTATGTGTATGTGTAACAAATTTCACGTTTTTTGGTTATCTGGATCTTGAGTTATAAGGGAACAGACAGACACCCTCCCTCTCACATCTCCCCTCTCCCCCTCCTTCTCTCCCCCCTGTCCATCCCCCCTCCCTATCTCTATCCCCCTTCCTCCTACCCTCTCTCCCTCCCTGCCCCCTCTATCTCTTTATCTCTTCCTCCCATTTCTCCCAACATCTCTCTCCCTCTCTCCCTCCCTAACCCCTCTCTCCCTCCCTTCTTTTTCCCTCCCTCCCCTCTCCACCTCTATCCCTCTTCCTCCCTCCCTCATTCCGTCTCCCTCCCCCCCTCACTCTTTATCTCTCTCCCTCCCTCTCTCCTACCCTCTCTCTCTCCCTCTCTCTCCCTCTCTCCCTCCCTCCCTCTCTCCCCTCCCTCCCCCTCTCTCCCTCCCTACCCCTCTCTCTCCTTCCCTCTCCCATCTCTCTCCCCCTCCTTCTCTCCCCGGTCCATCCCCTCCCTCCCTCCCTCTCTCCCCTCCCTCCCTAACTCCCTCCTACCCAGCTTTCCTCTCTCTCCCCCTGCCCCCTCTCTCTCTCCTTATCTCTCCCTCCCTGCCTCCCTCTCTCTCTCTCTCTCTATCTCTCTCTCTCTTCTAAAATCCTTCTTCGTTCCTTTAACTTCCTCAAGCTGTACAAATAGGGAAGCATGAAAAAACATCAACAATTCTTTGCAGCACAAAGGCACAATACAGCACCAGCGGGCAAGTTCTATTCGATCATTGGGAAATGACGTCACAGAGGAATTTTATTTATGGCGCCGTCGAGATTACTTTAATATAGTAAAATACTAAAATAAAAAAAAAATAATTACAATTAAACTACCCATCGAGATGAAACGAAACCTGTCCTATAACCTTCTTCATGTAATTATGTGTATGTGTAACAAATTTCACGTTTTTTGGTTATCTGGATCTTGAGTTATAAGGGAACAGACAGACACCCTCCCTCTCACATCTCCCCTCTCCCCCTCCTTCTCTCCCCCCTGTCCATCCCCCCTCCCTATCTCTATCCCCCTTCCTCCTACCCTCTCTCCCTCCCTGCCCCCTCTATCTCTTTATCTCTTCCTCCCATTTCTCCCAACATCTCTCTCCCTCTCTCCCTCCCTAACCCCTCTCTCCCTCCCTTCTTTTTCCCTCCCTCCCCTCTCCACCTCTATCCCTCTTCCTCCCTCCCTCATTCCGTCTCCCTCCCTCCCCCTCACTCTTTATCTCTCTCCCTCCCTCTCTCCTACCCTCTCTCTCTCCCTCTCTCCCTCTCTCCCTCCCTCCCTCTCTCCCTCCCTCTCTCCCTCCCCTCTCTCCCTCCCTACCCCCTCTCTCCTTCCCTCTCCCATCTCTCTCCCCCTCCTTCTCTCCCCCGGTCCATCCCCTCCCTCCCTCTCTCCCCTCCCTCCCTAACTCCCTCCTACCCAGCTTTCCTCTCTCTCCCCCCTGCCCCCTCTCTCTCTCCTTATCTCTCCCTCCCTACCTCCCTCTCTCTCTCTCTCTCTATCTCTCTCTCTCTTCTAAAATCCTTCTTCGTTCCTTTAACTTCCTCAAGCTGTACAAATAGGGAAGCATGAAAAAACATCAACAATTCTTTGCAGCACAAAGGCACAATACAGCACCAGCGCGCAAGTCCTATTCGATCATTGGGAAATGACGTCACAGAGGAATTTTATTTATGGCGCCGTCGAGATTACTTTAATATAGTAAAATACTAAAATAAAAAAAAAATAATTACAATTAAACTACCCATCGAGATGAAACGAAACCTGTCCTATAACCTTCTCCATGTAATTATGTGTATGTGTAACAAATTTCACTTTTTTTGGTTATCTGTATCTTGAGTTATAAGGGAACAGACAGACAGACAGACAGACAAACAACAAATGCGTCTTATAAGTATATATATACATATATATATATATATATATATACATATATATATATATATATATATATAAATGCAATAATATTTATCGATCAAGGTCTTCTAGTATGTAGTAATTTAAAAGCTACAAAAAAAAAAAGATTACATGTACTAATATTATCTAGACAGTTTTCAGTGTCGTATTTTGATTTCCTGAATGTATCAACTAAATGTACCGACTGAATGTACCGACTGAATGTAAAAGATAGAATGTACCGACTGAATGTACCGACTGAATGTATCAACTAAATGTACCGACTGAATGTACAGATAGAATGTACCGACTGAATGTATCGACTGAATGTACCGACTGAATGTACCGACTGAATGTATCAACTAAATGTACCGACTGAATGTACAGATAGAAGGTACCAACTAAATGTACCGACTGAATGTACCGACTGAATGTACCGACGGAATGTACCGACTGAATGTACAGATAGAATGTACAGACAGAATGTACCGACTGAATGTACCGACAGAATGTAGCGACTGAATGTACCGACTGAATGTACAGACAGAATGTACCGACTGAATGTACCGACTGAATGTACCGACTGAATGTACCGACTGAATGTACAGACAGAATGTACCGACTGAATGTACCGACTGAATGTAACGACTGAATGCACCGACTGAATGTACAGACAGAATGTACCGACTGAATGTACCGACTGAATGTACCGACTGACTGTACAGACAGAATGTACCTGCTGATTGTACAGACAGAATGTACCGACTGAATGTACAGACAGAATGTACCGACTGAATGTACCAACAGAATGTACCGACTGAATGTACCGACTGAATGTACAGACAGAATGTACCGACAGAATGTACAGACAGAATGTACCGACTGAATGTACAGACAGAATGTACCTGCTGAATGTACCGACTGAATGTACCGACCGAATGTACCGACAGAATGTACCAACTGAATGTACAGACAGAATGTACCGACTGAATGTACAGACAGAATGTACCGACTGAATGTACAGACAGAATGTACCGACTGAATGTACCGACTGAATGTACCGACTGAATGTACAGATAGAATGTACAGATAGTATGTACCGACTGAATGTACCGACAGAATGTACCGACTGAATGTACCGACTGAATGTACCGACTGAATGTACCAACTGAATGTACCGACTGAATGTACAGACAGAATGTACCTGCTGAATTTTCGTCATATATTTTAAATATGAAGATTTCTCTAAGGCACACCTAATATTGTCTCGTGGTACACCGACTGCGGAACTGTGAGATAGATCAGAACATATTTGAAGTAGGCCTCTGTAACTTAAATGTTGTACAGTGTAGATATTCTAATATTATTGTGAAATTCAGACACTCGATAACATCAATTTTTTTATTTATAATTTGCTTTGTTCAAATAAAATAAATTTAGCGAATTCTAATTGAATGTTTTTATTATCTCAGTGGTTCTTAAATGTTTAAAGGACCACTAGAAATGTTCATGAAGGAACATAAAACTAATTGAAAACTGTTTAACAGTGGTTGAAGAGCACAATGATTTTACCTCGCGGGGAAAACGACCGTTTCTTTTGTTTTTCTTTTTATAATTGATACAGAACTAAATGGTTAAATCTGTAATCTGTTATGAAGCAAGTTTTTGTCTCTGCTTATACGAGAAAAATAACAACAACTAAGAAATTACGGAACTCAGGGTTAAATAACAAACAATTACTGATAAAATGTAGCTATTTATCATTACTAGCTGTACCCTTGCAAAAACCTTTACATAGAGTTATATCCCCTTAGGCTTGATCGGTAGGCTAGGTTATTTTTTGGTTTCGGACAGATCCGATTTTTTTCATGATTTTATTTTAAACTGGAATACTGTTGTATTAATTCTTTACTTTCGATTTAACGTAGAACCCAAATCGCTATTATTCTATTAGAAGATGGCAAACTAGTTCGCCTTTATTGCGCCAAAGGAAATAGTCTCTCTATATAAGTCGAGATGACACAAGTTTCCGCGGCCCTCATATGGCTTACTGGTTTTGTATATGTTAATACCGGTCATTTTTCTTAAACGTGCCTCCAAATTTATTTAACTGTCCAATCATGCCGCGTATTGAAAAAGGTTGCAGAACAATGGTCTTTCTATCAGTTCGTCAACAGTGAGACATTGAGAAATCAGTTCATAATAAGAGGTCAAGAGTTTTTGAGTTGTAAGAGCCAGACTAATTAACAAACGTGTTTGTGAATGGCATATAAAAATAATTGAGTGTGTTTCACACATTTCAATCCAGTTTTATTTTGCTGAAACCAGGGCCGAACCTAGGGATTTGTGTGCCCTGGAGCTTGGCCTCTTTGGGGGCCCCTGAATTTTGACATTCGACACCATGGCACGAGATAATGTAAATTAATATTTCATTTTAAAAAAAATTGGGGGGGGGCCCTCTCAAGTTGGGGCCCGGGGCACTTTCGAATTTTGAGCCCCTCCACTCTAGGTACACCTCTGGCTAAAACAAATAGTAATAATATCCCGTAATTAATTTGTTATGTTGAATTTCCATTTGATTCATTTTGCTCTAGAAATATTTTCAGTAAGGACATTTGTCACCTTGAAATTCTATTCAATTGTAAGACATGTTATACCATGCCTGAGGTAAAGTATGAAGCAAAGCCAAAATATTACAAAGTTCCAAAAATGGACGGTATTCTATAAAATTCATCGGCAATCCAATCTCTGAATCAACTTTTTTTTTTATAACTAATCGATAATTTGGTTTTCAGTTTGTTTGGGAACTAATCATCCTAACTAGAAGACATGTTGGGATTCCTTACTTATAACAGCTTTGATTTTTTTAAACTCATGAGTAACAATATTTACTTGTTAAAATCAATGATAATCAATATATTAAGATTTGCAAACACCATAAAATTAGTTCAGTTTTAGTGGAAAAAAAAGGATAAAAGTACTAGCCATAACAATATAACTATGATTATAATGTAGAAGTCGCCTATTATGTTCAGGCTAATTATAATTACTTGTTATGGCCGTAATTAATTGTTCATATAAATATCCATTATATTCTTACGGATGACTGTTACTATGTAAAAAAAGATTATTGCTGCTCTAAACGATGTCCAGAGTAAGTATAAAGCATACCTACGTACTTACATACCTACATACTTACGTACTTACATACCTACATACCTCAGTACTTACATATCTACATACCTCAGTAATAACAGGCTTAAATACCTACATACCTACGTAACGTCGTACCTACATTCTTACATACCTAAATACCTATTAACCTACAAACCTGCATAATTACATACATATCTACGTACCTCCATACTTTCTACCTATGTACCTACATACATATCTACGTACCTACATACATATCTACGTACCTCCATACTTTCTACCTATGTACCTACATACATATCTACGTACCTCCATACTTTCTACCTATGTACCTACATACATATCTACGTACCTCCATACATATCTACGTACCTCCATACTTTCTACCTATGTACCTACATACATATCTACGTACCTACATACATATCTACGTACCTCCATACCTATGTAGCTATGTACCTACATATTTACATACCTACATACTTACGTACTTACATGCATACATATGCATTCACATACCTACATACTTACATACCTACATACGTACATACATACATACATATTTACATACCTACATACCTACGTACGTACATACCTAAATACTTACATACCTACATACTTACATACCTACATACTTCGTACGTACATACCTACATACTTACATACCTACATACCTAAGTAGGGATTGAATAGGAATTTACTAGTTATTGACATGATGCTTTGAAAACCACCCAAGTTTCGAACGATTATTCTTGTAAAATTGAAATCTGGCAGACTGACATATATTATTACCCTTTTTCAATTGTTTAAGACAAAAATATCTATCACCAGGCCTACTATATAGTATTCTATGTTCTGAAAAGATTGTCACAATAATGATAATGCTAATAATAAATAGTTGAAACCAAAAACACATAATTTCAAATTTGCACACAAATCTGCAGAAGAAAAGATGTCACAGTATTATCTCTGTATGTATGTTCTAAAAACAGACCACTTCCGTACACTAAATGTGTATTTCAATTTTTTCTGTCATTTCTAAACTTTATCTTTATTTTGGTGTATATTTTTGAGTTTTTGATTTCATGACGTTGTTTCGGACAACTTGCCAACCGAATACGAATGAGACGTCTTTTACATTAGTTCATAACAACAGTAATTATTGTCATTATTTGTGAATTGAACTAACACATACATAATTATACCACATGGCAGCCCTTAACCTAGGGTGCTATGGACGAAGGAAGTGGAGGTTGGTTGGGAAAGGAATGGCTGTGGTACGGCGGGGAGAGGCTTCGGGTAGGGGTTTAGCATGTAGTGGGGAGCGGTAGGGGTTTTATGTAGATGGTGATGGTGGTAGGAGTAGGGGTTGGATTGAATGGGGGAGAAGCGATTGGAGAGGTGTGATTTGGGGGGGGGGCGGGGGTATTTTTATATATATTCTAGTAATGGGAGCCGTTTGTCTTAATTGCATGAATTGGGTTTGCTCGCTACTGTTGTAGAGTGAGTGTAATATATATATATATATACATGGGCGTATTCAAGGGGGGGCAAGGTGAGCATTTGCCCCCCCCCCCCCCGCCCTTACCTACGTTTTGGAAAAGATGTCATAAAGTTGTCACAGTAAAACTGAACTAAATTTCCTGAAAGTATATTACATTGAAGACAATGTGCATATATCAAACATAAAAAAGAATTATTTATATCTGCAGGTATAACTGATTACATTATTGTAATTTTTAAAATAATGGTTTCAGTGTCGAACAGTTACTTGTCACAACCCAATTTGAACAACTCGTGGTCTAGGGGTACATTGCCGAGAGGTTAACCCAGGTCCTCATAGGTTGGACATACACATTAATATTTGTATATATATATGACATATACAATCAATAACTCTGTTTAAATAATAAAAATAATAACTTTAATACCACTTTATAACTGACTATACAGAAAAAAATAGGATTTATGTGACGATATCCATCACCCACAATAGTTAAACTAAAACAACATAGAATCTAGTATATGACTCAAATAATATTACATTCAATAAATAGACTAAATTATAATAGATCAGCTATTACATTATACTGTCAGGTGGTCCTTCAATCCTGGGCCGTACAGGTCTAAGATCCCTCCAGAACGGCTGGATGTCAGGGCTGTTACGGTGCACTTCAGGCAGAGCAATTCACGCCAAGTACGACTCACAGGTTACATTGAATTCAGGGCCTACATGTTACAAACAACATCATGTACGATATAACTACACAATGCTACTTCTATATTACAGTATACAACGTATTGTCTAAACTATACAACATACCTCCAGAACGATCAACCTATCACACACACACAAAGGGCTTGATTTACCGCCGGCAATGCCAGGGATATCCCCGTCACTGAGACCTGTCATCCCCGGCTCTGCTTTAGCTAATATATCCCAGCCGGGGATGAAATCATAGACGTTTATTCCCGGCTCTGCAGAATTGGTTTTTTCTTAAATCGAGCACTGCACACACATCAACATCTTCATGTAAATACACCGGTTATATAAAATAAGACTTATATGAAATATGGCGAAATGCAATATAAAATAACCGTACCAAACTATGTGTTGTACGTCACTTGCCGCTGTTCACTAACAGAGCGCCACAAGTTTCGTTTTATAACATGCGCACAAAAATGTGCACACCTCCTTTCAACCATACCCGCCGACCTGAACTCTATGCTATCTTGACATTACTATGCTATTAAAATAAAGTATAAAATTATAAATTACACTGATACAGAAATAATATTGTAATTTTAAACTATTTATTCTGGAAAAAAAAATAAAAAAAAATGTAAACGTCTTGGTATTTGTTCAAATCGATTGATAACATTTTCTTGAAATCTTTGATACTCATCATACAAAGACCAGATAAACGATCAACACCAGTTGTTGAGCATAGCCACGTTTTTACTCGTCTTAGAGTAGTAAATGATCTCTCGATCGTGCATGTTGTTACTGGAATAGCCATGGGGGACGGATGGTCGTGTGATAAAGCACTCGACTGTCGACCTGACGGTCCTTGGTTCGATCTCCGGTGAGGACCAATGGATATTACAGCTTAAGTCCCCAATATATCTCCCGTGGTGCCTCCATGACCATTGCACTATCGGCTATGGTGGGGATTAAAGAAGGGCACCATAAAAACCGCCCCATTATTCTAAGAGATTTTATCTGATCCTTACAGGGACTTCACACACTGGAAGAGCCAATGCTGTCAAAAAAGCCATCTTAATCATGGGGAAAAAAATTGTTTCATCTAAAACCTCACATAGAGTCATTTTTTCTGTTTTTTTTCCCTTTACTAGTTTTACATTTCCATACATCATACCAGGTTTTACTCTCCTCAATTGCATTGTCAAATGCGTAATAATCAGCAATAGCCCTGGCTTGATCCTTAAAATGCGAGTTTCTAGTTTTGTCATCAAAAAGGGATTCAAAACTAAAAGGGAAAATGCTGGTTTATTTCTACTCAAAATCGAATTTTCAGTGATGATAAATAGAATGAAGGTAGGGTATAAAAACAGTTATTCTAAAATAATCCTCAGGCAAATCAACTTTTGGAATTTCCCTGTTCATTTGTCTTCCAGCTTGTCGTGACGGTTGAATGTCAACACCTTTTGCAACTCTAAAATTTCCTAATACCTCTCATCACAATTCTTCGATCAACAGCCAATGTAGTCAAGAATTGTTCAATGTATGTTTGTACTGCCAGTAAAACTAAATGCACTGACTGCAATTTTTGGGTCACAGCTTCTTGCTTTGACTAACTTTTTGAATAATAACTTAACAAACAATAAATATAGGATATATCCGAAAAATTTTTCTGTGACCACCATTTTCCAATTTTGTTCTTTGACAAATGTAGCACAAGAACCAATTGACAAATGTAGCACAAGAACCAATTGACAAATGTAGCACAAGAACCAGTTGACAAATGTAGCACAAGGACCAATTGATAAATGTAGCACAAGGACCAATTGACAAATGTAGCAAAATAACCAGTTGACTAATGTAGCACAAGAACCAGTTGACAAATGTAGCACAAGAACCAGTTGACAAATGTAGCACAAGAACCAATTGACAAATGTAGCACAAGAACCAGTTGACAAATGTAGCACAAGAACCAATTGACAAATGTAGCACAATAACCAATTGATTGACAAACGTAGCACAAGAACCAATTGATAAATGTAGCACAAGAACTAATTGACAAATGTAGCACATAACCAATTGATTGACAAATGTAGCGCAAGAACCAGTTGACAAATGTAGCACAAGAACCAGTTGACAAATGTAGCCCAAGAACCAATTGACAAATGTAGCACAAGAACCAGTTGACAAATGTAGCACAAGAACCAGTTGACAAATGTAGCACAAGAACCAATTGACAGATGTAGCACAATAACCAGTTGACAAATGTAGCACATAACCAATTGATTGACAAATGTAGCGCAAGAACCAGTTGACAAATGTAGCACAAGAACCAGTTGACAAATGTAGCCCAAGAACCAATTGACAAATGTAGCACAAGAACCAGTTGACAAATGTAGCACAAGAACCAGTTGACAAATGTAGCACAAGAACCAATTGACAGATGTAGCACAATAACCAGTTGACAAATGTAGCACAAGAACCAGTTGACAAATGTAACACAAGAACAGATTGACAAATGTAGCACAATAACCAATTGATTGACAAATGTAGCACAATAACCAGTTAATAAATGTAGCACAAGAACCAATTGACAGATGTAGCACAATAACCAGTTGACAAATGTAGCACAAGAACCAGTTGACAAATGTAGCACAAGAACTAATTGACAAATGTAGCACAAGAACCTATTGAAAAATGATTACCAAGAACCAGGTCAAAACAAATTACCAGAATTTGATTGTTTTCCACGAAGTGCTAAATCATGCAAAACGCAGAATAGGATTGTAGAAATGATATGACCCATATAGTTACGATTTTCTTGAATTTGTCTTCTAAATGATGAGTTCAACTGCTCATCTATATAAACCGCTTTGGCTTCCAATGAAATTTGATTGCATCTTCATGAGTCTTTGTGTTATGTGCCTTGCATCTGGCTAATTGCATCTTCGTTGAAATCTTAACATTTTATGCATGGTTTGATGACAAATGCCCCCTGATTTGCTCAAATTACTTTTTTGCGGAAAAAACACGCAATATTTGCAAAAGACACCTTTTAACATACAAGCCACGGTGAATAGTCTGATAACCATGCATATCTAAAAACTCTGTTTCCATCATTGTCAGCTTTAAAATCATACTATTTATCAGGGGTCTGAATTAATTAAGCATTAATTAAACAAGCAATTAAGCCTGTTCCATTCTGGACACAGGACGTGTTAGCGCATTTTCATGTTATGTATCAGTACGTTTGTTATCTTTCAGTAAATATTTGTACATTTTGGAAATGTTTATACGGGAAGTAAGTCATGTTGAATAACTGTTACAAAAATAAATAATGATTACGCCCCTTTTGGTTAGCTTTTATTATTTATATTTAAAATATAAGCAAAATGGTACATAAAAAACTCTTATATTTTGGCCCTGAGAGCTCAAATCGCGAAATGGACTTTTGATGTACACTTGGCAGGCCAAGACCTACACAATGATATATACATCATGGGTCTAGGACTTATAGTTGCTGAGATATAGGGCGGTCCATTATTAATATAGCTTATATAGTAAAAAACGGTACTTTATAAGGCCCCTTTTACGGCCCTGAGAGGTCAGATCGCAAAATGGAAAAAAGGCCTTTCTTGGCAGGCCAAGACCTACAAAATGATATATACATCATGGGTCTAGGACTTATGGTTGTTGAGATCTAGGGTGATGACGGACGGACGGACGGACGGATAGACAGACAGACAGACAAAACGGGGACAATAGAGCATTTTTTTTCGAAAATGCTCTAAAAATTCACTCAGTGGCAGAAGATTATAAACCAACAACAGTTGCCAGATAAAAAAATCTGAATGCTAAAAACATTTCTGAAGACCAAATCAAGTTATAGAAGGCCAAATTAACAAAAACAAAAAAATTAAAATCGAAACCTTTATTGTGTTTGTTGTCAAAATGTTTGAATTTTCAAATGCATTTATTTATGTCAATACAAATAATTAATGTATGGCATCAACAGTTAAATTTTAAAAAAGTGTATTTGTGCCTCCAGCGTGGAAAAATGTCTAGCGACAACCATATACAGTCGATTCCGCTTAATTGGCACACATCGGGACCGAGGCTTTTTGTCCCAATTAAGCGGATGTCCCAATTAAACATACAAATTTACTGTTGGCTTCTTGGTTTGGTTTCTTTGAGATTTGTCCCAAATAAGCGGCTGTCCCAATTAAGCGGTGTCCCAATTAAGCGGAATCCACTGTGTGTGTATACATATATATATATATATATACATATATATATATATATATATATATAAATATATGTATATATATATGTGTGTGTGTGTGTTTGTGTGTGTGTGTATAAATAAATATAATCTCAATACATGTATAATTGATGAAGGAATTATTTTACTTAGTGGTACATTTTTATAAAATGTATTTATTGAGGATTTTTAAAATCTTAATTTCAATATTTTATTCGTTTATATATTTATTATACATATAAATATTTATTTTTGCATGTCTGTGTTATTTTAAAACGTTTCTTTGTTTTAATTATTGCAGCAGAAAATGTCTTCCGCCATATCAATACAAACCATAATTTATCTTCAAACATGACAGTCGTAGTCTTCAATAGTTATAACTCAAGATTGTCAAATAAATATTCACCCTGAAAACCATTATTAGTGGTTTCATTATTATTTTAAATTTAATGTTTTTGTTACAAATTTTCTGTTATTTGAAATAATATGATCTAACAATCAGCTTATTGAAACAAAGAAGATGAAGGAAATTTTTTGGACCATGGATACGGAATAGATTGTAAACCTTTTGATGCTATTAACGAGATTAGTCTCTCACATGCTTGCTGCTATGGACGAATTGTCGCATTTTTACCCGACGCAAAATTGCTAACGACAACTTTTGTCGCTTTAACTCAATTATACTAAAAGTAAACGTTGTCTCAAAACCAAAGTAGGAGGGAAAGTATTTTGTCTAGTTTTTCACTTTTTTTTTACCAACAAAACTTTAGAATGTTGAGATTAAAGCTCATTTTATGGTTTAATTAGACTGAAAACACGGCGACACACCCATTTTACGCCCTTTTTCTGTCCCGGTGTTCGGTTAAGTTTGAACACCGGATTTTCTTTTTACTACCTCGAGTAGTTCATTTTACCCCTGTTAAATTTAGTGATTGTCGGATATGAATGTTTAACGCTTTCGATGCTAAACACACTAAATCTGATGTCTTGCCTGGTGCTAACCTCCGAAATACAAAACTTTCTACCTGTGCTGAGTGATTTTTTCGACCTCAGGTGACCCCAGGAAACGAACGAAACTCGACGGTGTTGGTCAATTTTAATGTACCCGGAATATTTTAGCAGACCGTTGTGTAATGCCACCTGCTTTCGCCCAAGGTTACCGTAATTGCACTTAATTGCTGTTTAGGTGGAGGGTTGTGGGAGTGGTTTGCAAATGACGGGTTTGGTAGTTTTACCATCTGTGTGATTAGGGGTGTCCTGGGAGGAGCTAGACTAGAAAGAAAGAAGGGAGATAGAAACAAGGCATATCAAGAGAGAAGAGAGTGAGAAAAGGAAGTTACACTGTAGATTACGGTTAATAAATTAATGTTGATTTGTTTTTAGTATCAGTCACAAGCAGCCGCAGCTGGAACAAAACAAATACCAATAAATAACAGTTGGTCTTCACAAAGCAGTCACGCAGTAAATCATACAAATCATTGCATCTAACACTGTTGTAACAATATACATTAAACTAATTAATGTTTCAACTTAAATTATTGATATAAACATTTTAAAATGTGCCTTTGTTAAAAAAATAAGCATACATATAAATAATAACGGTGTGGGTTCTGCGTTAAATATAAAGTAAAGAATTAATACAACAGTATTCCAGTTTAAAATAGTTAAACGTAAACAATAGTAAAAAAAAATCATGAAAAATCGGATCTGTCCAAAACCAAAAATAACCTAGTCCACGGATCAAACCTAAGAGAATATAACTCTATGCAAAGGTTTTGCAGGGTACAGCTAGTAAATAGATAAACGTTGTTTTAAGAAAAGATAATTATGATTTTCCATGTATAATGTGCGTGTACTGTGTGCATGTGTGATTTATGTACTGTATTTATGCAGTCTATAAGGTTCAACAATAATTCGACTACATCAAAGTTCTGGAGAGTATTGTCTATTGGAAAGATTTGCCAAAAAAGATGACAAACCTAAAGGATACTTATCATCATATTAAAATTAACAGTCTTATATGGTCAGGTTTGACTATGTTGATGATTCGCTCACATATCTAATACATAATCGTCTTGTCTGGCGTACGTACGAGCGAGCGTGTGTAAAACTTCCGCGGCTAAACTGGGGAATTCCAAAGGGAGTTAACTCTTGCTTGACTAAAAATAATACTCGCCGGTCCGAGTACCGGGCCTTTGATCTAGTAATTTAATAATCGAATAACAAGAACTTTGTATGTCCTCCCACCTTCTGTATGACATACACACACTGTGGGTATCGAATGATTCACGGGTGGTTGGCTACATACGAATGCAGTATTTTCAAAACGTATACGAATTACGTATCTAACCATAAGATTCCAATACATAAACACTCATAGCTAGAAGTACATATCGAATATTCTACGAGTACAAGAAATCAGAGTTCTTGTTTTGCACTTAGTATATAAAACATCGTTGTTAGTTATTTATTGTAATGATTGAAGAATGAAAAACTCATCAAAACATTTCAGCGTTGCATACATATTGTTCCCAGTCAAAAAATTATAATTTTCTTTACATTTGTATGTCTAACGGACTGTTGATGACATGGGGGAATGGGGTGAAGATGTCATCAACTATATCATTCATATGAAAAAAATAACCTCTCTGGTTCCAGTGGTTGTTAAAGCTCGTTATATGCGGAAGGAGACTCGTTGGTTTTGTACAATTAGTCAAATTAGATTTCGATGGTTGCATTTAGGTTCGGAGTCTAAAGGGACTAGAATCATCATATATAATAATACTCATTTCCAGTGTGCGTTAAATCGAAAGTAAAGAATTAATACAACAGTATTCCAGTTTAAAATACAACCATGAAAAAAATCGGATCTCCCCGAAACCAAAAAATAACCTAGCCTACCGATCAAGCCTAAGGGGATATAACTCTATGCAAAGGTTTTGCAGGGTACAGCTAGTGTATTTATAATTCATTTAGCTACCTGTGTCCCCCTGAACTATACATGGCGTATAGCAAAGATAATAAAATAAAACAAAAACCTCTCCAATTATTGTGGACTACTTCACTTAAAATATTTTTTGTGAGTTATAATAGAATATTTTTTGACGGGAGCGGGTGGGATTGGGAAAAATTTTCGCGGGAGCGGGTGGGATTGGGAAAAATTTTCGCGGGAGCGGGTGGGACTGAGGGGGAATTTCTTTTGGGAGCGGGTGGGACTGGTTTTGAAAACGCGGGAGTAGGTGGGACTGGGTGTGATTTTGACTCCCGTGCAGCTCTCTATATCAGACTCAGAGCTGCGGAAATCTAAATTTTTGTTGTATTTTATAAACTATAAAAAAAGAAAACACAAGCGACAATATATACGAGCTATTATTTTAGTAGCCGTTCCATGTAGAATCCCATTTTAGAATTTCGCAATAATAACTTATATTGTGCTAATGCCTCAATTTGTGTTTATTGCAGTGCATGTTTACCAAACGTACAAGAAATATGCGTCATTTTTAAAAGGGAGAAAAGTAAATTGTTCCAGTCACTGTTAAATGAAGTTAGTAGACATAAAGCTTTTGATGTGCATGAGTGGAATCAGAAAATACTGCGGGCCGGACAAACACCATAATGCAACGTACGTGGCCCTTGGGCTGTGGTTTGTCCATGTTGGGTCTAGAAGGTGGAGTTTTTTTCGAAAGATTAACTTTTCGGTGCCCCCTGCTCCAGCCTAGCATCATGTTCGGTCACGCGAGCTGTACTACCCCTCCTTCAATACTGGTTGAAACATCAAGTAGAACTTGCAAGTACCCCACTTTCACACTCCCTCTCCTTGCAGGCAAAATAAGGTTCATAAATAGAGACTGAAAAATACGACAATGAACGTACAAAAAAACGTACAATGAACTTTATTCTCTAAATATTTACTGTAAACATATAATAAATAACCTTACAGTCATAAGTAGCAAGTTAAAATAAATGAGTCGGATATGTTTTGTGTGATTTATTTATTAGTATGTTTTTAATATTCCAATTGAACTTCAGAGGTGTAGATATTTTTTTATATACTTAGGACAGTGACTGGTCTTAGGTAAACTGGAAAATCTGGTCAGTGTAATTCATTTATAATTATAACTGGTAGTGATGACGGATATATATATATATATATATCATTAAAATAAAAAAAACAAACAACTTTGATTTCACTTATTTAATATTCATCAATAAAATTAAGGAATTATTTCTTACTAAATTGTATCACAACAGTATAAAGAATAGTACACACAGTACTTTAATTTCATCTATTTCCTCTATTTCACATACTTTAACTAGTCAGAGAGGTACCAAAATATCTACCAGAATTGAAAGTTAATGGTAGCTGGAAAAGAAGAATACAAAGGAAACTGCTCTACCTGTTAAAAACAATTAAGATTCGTAAGATTTTTGAAGACCACACATGAACATTTTTGAACTATGTCATCGTATCAGTGTAGAGCATAAATATTATGCTTCTGACAATCAAATATTTTTTAGCCCGTTATAAAAGATTGACCTCTTAGTCTTAAATTGTATTTATAATGGAGGAAGCATGGGTCAAATTTTGATGTAATTAATACGTTTTGGCGGCTGAATAGCGAAGTTTAAGGTGAATCGACAACATTGCAAAGGTACAGGGTTCATCCCCCGGTAAAACCATAAATAATCGCCACTTTGACAGCTGATGGGCACCACCAAGTCTATAAGCCAACAGAAAGAACGTTTTAAAGCACATCTGTTGATGTGTCTATTTGTTACCCCAACGACCACGTCAGTTAAGGAAGTTAAAACAAAATGTATAAATTCTCATTATTAATAAATAAGCAGCACCTGCTTGTACAGACATTTTAACTATTAACTTTCAATATGATAAAAAATAATCTATACGCTTATAGGATCTTTAGTAATAGTTAAACACTGGGGATGTAGTGGCATAAGTAGAGAAGCGGTAGCTTTATTGTCGATACATTACTTGCTACATAAAATTCTGCATTACTTGCTACATAACATGCTACATTACTTGATACATTACTTGATACCTGTTACGGGTCCTTATAATGATAATACCTGTAGAAGGTGTAATAATTCAGACAACTCAAATTATGAAGTTAACTCCAGTGAAGTAACATCTACAATCATTTAATACTTGAACATAAACTGACATAAAGGTGAACTCAGGAGGAGTACAATAGCAAACTGTAAATATGCATCCATCTACATCGATGCCCAAAGCTAGACTCTACTAATACAGACATCCGCATCCTATGATGCCCAGAGCTCGACTGATTACACTGGTTTACAAATTTTCATTTTGTGAAAACTGCTGATATGCAAATAAGTGTTTCTTATGCAACTTTTTATGCTGATTCCAAATATGTAATCCAAATTTTTGTATCACGTCAGGATCTTTTGCAGTTTGACATTTAGTAATGTAGAAAAAAGTCAATTAAACCAACAACAAAATGTACTTCGGTCATGCAGAAAACTATTGATATATACAAAATTATTAAAAAAAAGCAGATTTATTTTAATTTATTGTCTTCTACTGTACGAATTGTCTTTTAAGTGATTTGCGCTTATGAGCAGCGCCAGGATTGTGGCGTTTTAATGACCAGCAATAGTCGGCCATCATATTCGCGTTCCATCGACCTTGGTATCGACTCTCCATTGCACAAATGTCTTGATGGAATCTTTCACCCTGCTCTTCACTGTACGCACCAAGATTTTCAGGAAGTAGTCTACATGGGAGTCCAAAAAGTGCAACTTTACACTCATGCGGCAACCCAAAGCCTGAAATTTGGCTATCATGTTCTCAACAAGACTTTTGTAATTGTCGGATTTAAAGTTTCCTAAAAAATTGTTGACAACATCTTTGAAGGCATTCCAGGCTTGTAGCTCAACTGTGGCCAATTTACATGAAAATTCCTCATCAGTCATTACTTCTCTGATCTGCGGTCCAACAAAGATACCTGCAGTCAATTTCGCTTCACTTAAATGGGGAAATTTTTCTGCCAAGTATTGAAACCCAGAGCCAGTATGGTTCATATTCGTGACAAAAGCTTTCATTAACCCCAATTTTATATGCAGCGGTGGAAGGAGAACTCGATGTGCTTCCACCAAAGGCTTTAACTTTACACTGTGGCTTCCTGGAGTGAATTCTTCTCTCGCTGGCCACACTTTTTGGTATAATGCTCAGAGTCTGCTCTGCTATCCCAGAGGCACAAAAAACATGGAAATTTTGAATACCCTCCTTGGAGTCCCAATATGATGGCTATGACCTTCAAATCTCCACATATCAACCACTTGTGCTGGTCATAATTCAACGAACTGAGCAACAGTTTCATGTTTTCATACGTTTCTTTTAATGTTACTGAGTGTGCCACTGGAAGTGATGATATTTTATTTCCATTAAATAGAAGAACTGCTTTCATACTGCGCTTTGAGGAATCAATAAACAATCTCCACTGATTAGCATCGTAAGCAATTCCCATAGATGTGACAAGGCCTTCAATATTATTACAATATAACAATTCTTGCTTACTTGAAAAAAACTGTACAAATTCTGTCTCTCGACATCTGTACACACTTACGCTAGTATCAGGAGTGAGAAGGTTTCGTTCTTGTAAGCGGGATGCAAGCAGTTCAGCTGATGACTTTGGAAGGTTTAGATCTCTAACTAGATCATCAAGATCTTCCTGAGTAAAAAGTTTTGGTGTGACATCTTCTTTAAAATCAGGATCAAGAACATCACTACTGTCTTCAGAACTTGAGCTGTCATCACTTTCAAAGTCATCCAGCTGAGTAGGAGGTGTGGGCACAGGAATGTCTTCGCAATGTTCTACAGGCGAACTCCACAATTTAAATAAAATAGCTTTAAACCGAAACAGCGCTAAACGAGACAGCGTTAAGCGACGTCTTATTGTACATTTGTTTCCATGTCAACTAGTTCCCATGATTTCATGTAAACGTGACATTTCTTGCGTTGGTTTTTTTTTTACGTGATTGTTCTGACCCTTGTGATAAACTTTTGTCAATAGTATTAGTATTTGGTTTTATACTGACATTTTCTTATTGATTTTTTTTTTGCTATTCTGAAATAACAGCAATAGGATCAATATTTATGCGTCAAACGCGCAATAATGACAATTAATCAGCAGCCCTAGATATTGCATGTAACAGCCCATGATCTAGAAATTTTAATATGAAAACAATTTAATATTTTGGTTTCTTTTTTATTCAAATAGGCTGATGTATGGAGCTTGGGGTGTGTTTTTCATGAAGTATTCTCACGAGAGCCACCTTTCAGATTTCCTAATAAAACACCTAACCTTTCAGGAATAGTAAGTTGAACATAATCTTTTCTTTAAGGATAGAAATATAAAGAAATGCTGTATCATTGTTTTATTATAGCAGATCTTCTATGGATCTAAAAAACATAAAATATATACAACTTTTCCATTGTATTTATTTAAATTTAAAGCACTCTGTGTTAAAAATTACGCTTTGATTAATTACTTATTGTATTAATAAATTTGTTTAGATTACCATAAAGATAGAACTAAATTTTATTAAACAGATATTGATTAATTATATACATATTCATAACTTTATCGCTAGATTCCACCTCTGCCATTGAATATTAATTTGAAAATAGGAAGTTTAATTTCTGAGATGTTGAAGTTACACGAGGAAGAAAGACCTTCTGCAGGGCAGCTTTTCAATTTTATAAAACAAGTAAATATGTTATTTCTTATGGATAGATTTAAATTAACAAAGCAGTTCTATAACTACTTTAAAATGATATTATAACAATAATGATACTAAAATATGTTTCTCAAATAGTCGCTTGCATCTATTGTTATTTATGAATTAAAATTTGAATTTCTTTGTTTGTGTTTCAGAATTTGGTTTCAGGGATCTATCACAGGGCAGATTACAAGCCTTTGAAAAAGTTAACATTAGACACTTTGTCAGTCAGAAAAGCTGTTGATAGTTATACTAATTCGTCTCTGTCTACTGAGAGTAATACTGTTCTGTCTTTTGAAGGTATAACTGATATCACCCTGTCTATTCAGGATAATACATATACATCTCAGTGGTCTGATAATCAACAAGGACGATGCTGCTGCTGTTGTTATATAATCTAACACACTAAGGCGTACAATTTTATCTCTGACACATCCACACGCACACACACACACATATATAAATAATAGAGAGTTTTCATTTTTTAAATTGAGATTTTAAAATATATACCTTACATTAATGCATGTGGGCAATCGTTGAAAGTTTTAAATAAGAATTTTGTAGCATTTTAATTATTTCTTTCATTTAATTTTTATAACGATTATTTAAATTTTTTCTAGGTAAAAATTTACTGTTATTATTGTCAATTGCAAGTTTGTAATTTTTTTTTAAAGATTTTATGTTTTATATTTAAGTACTTTTTCCTTAAGTTGGATCAAATTCGTGACGAATAGCTGACAAATAAGTTCATTTTTATTTTTTCATTGTATTACAAAATAAAATGTGTATACTTCTTCATATATATATATATACATATATATATATATACATATATATATATATATATGTACATATATATATATATACACATATATATATATATATACATATATATATATACATGTACATATATATATATATATATATATATTTACATATAAAAAGTTAAAAATGGTGTTAATATAAATGTTTAATATGTTCCAGATGGTAGACAAATATATATTTGCTTTTTTATGGCTACTTATATTTTTTATCAATGAATGTCGCAGGAATAAAACGTTATTTGTCTTTTTTTTTAATTTAAATTTTGTTTTTTAAATCATTATTTTGCTTATCGATATTTACTATTAATTATCTTTTGGTCTATGTTACGGCCTCTGTCTGCCATACAACCGAATGCAGATATTGGCTGACCAATGTGAACATTGTCTGGGTGTGTCCGGCCAATGTCCAAGTAACTGTAAGGAAGGTATCGTGTGAAAGAGATAACATCAATTACGAGCTTTTTAAACATTTAAGCACAATAAATATACTACAAAAACAGATATCCACTAGGCGTGACCGACATCTTTTATTAATTTAAACAGATTTAGTTGACAATCGTAGGTCATTTGATACTTGACATAATTAAAACTTTATTTGTTTTTCTTTGTTATCCCTACTATACTGAGCGTTTTTTTTTCAAATTTTACCGAGTAAAAATATAACAGACGATACAGAGCAACAGTATAAGAAAAAGTTACCCATCTTTGTTAACATTGTAGATGTAGCAATACACGATATTGTAAGACATTAACTTTGCTTCATGCTCCACTGATACTTTGAGATAGGTTTCTTTGTCCTATTTCACTGCAAACTGAAAGATGAAACACATAAATGATAGCAACTTAATATTGTTTTGACTCCATATTTATAGATTTGCAGTTTTCGCTTTAAAAATCAGAATTCCTTAAATTTGCACAAATCAGAAACGTTATTTTTTTATAAAATCAATGGGCACATCATGTTAAATTAGGAAATCTATCCATAAATAAAGTAAATAGTTCAGTAGTTGTTTTGAATAGTATTAGATATTAACAAGTAAATTAATAAGTTCACAGACAGTTAATTATATATGTACCCCTTGTGTGCTTTGACAGGCGTCAAGATATTTTAAATGATGACTATGATTAGACGCAATATCTCACCTTTTCAAATAATACATTTTAATAAATGGAAAAAAAAATTTTGTCGTTCAAACGAAGTGCATTTTAATGCCCATCTTATACACGTTTTTTTTAATATTACGCAAAGGCTTATGATTTAAAAAAATACATCGAAAATCATAGAATACGGCGACACTAAAAATTACGTTGAGCTGAAAATTAATAAATTACTTACTTCCCCTTACATTTTTTAGGTTCATTTCATTTATTGACTGCTTCCTATTCAATATTCCTTGTCAGTCAGTCTGTCCGCCCCCCCCCACACACACACACATTCATCTATCAATGTTGAATTTAGTAATATTTCAGTTTTACTGCAGAAATATGTTTGAAAATGAGGGGTATCAACATTTGCTGTATAAGCATCCTAAAAGTATTATCAAAAGTATTATCGACTAAATTATCTATTATGTCTCAAATTATTGTATGTAACAAACATAATCCAGAGCGCGATACCCGGGCAGTGTAATGGTAATTCGAAATGTAGGCCATAAGTCGAAATGTAGACCATAAGTCGAAAGGTAGGCCAAAAACATTTAGCCAATATCTGTCTCTTTCGTAAGACTGGTAGGAGGCCGTGTGTTGATTTTTCGTCACATTTTAAGCGAGTGGATTGATGGCCTTTGTTTTTGAAATTACTGTATCCAAAATGAACATGAGGATAGATGTCCCTACCATGTTACTGAATAGCATCTCCTGCGGGAGGCCATGATGCTGTTTACAGGGACAGCACACACCTCCCTTACTCAAAAAAAATTGTTACATCATTTTTGGCATGTTAACGTTTTTTCAAACATTTGATAGAAAAGGAGTCCCCTGTCATTCGTTCAGTTGGCACCCCTTACCACGCCCTGGTATGGATATTGTTTATGAAACCACTTCTACCTGCTGTTCGTCTGTACGGGCTGCAACATCCTTTGCCCGGTCCTGAATTTGTTAAAAAGGCTACTTAAGATAACACACAAAATACTGAATGCTAAGAGGCCCCTCATATGTGTTCGGATCACACCATTCCAAAGTAATTGATAAGAGGTTTACTATCTCAACCTTTATCAAGAGCTAATGGGCAACTATGAAACGTGACGTGTGTTGCGTTTGCACCCATTTAGAAGGCCCTGTTTATAATAATATTTTATAACAGCTTCTTATGAAGATGTACATTCTGCTGCGGTCTATTTCACTCATTTCTGATTTGTTTTGTCCGCTTTTTTTTAAAGGGGGCGCGTTCGATAATAAGCATATTACCTCAAGAGACCAAATGGAGATGGTTGTATATGTTACGCACCTCCCTTTAGCAGCCGCCCTAATTCTCACCTCAAGAGATCAAATGGAGATGGTTGTATATGTTACACACCTCCCTTTAGCAGCAGCCCTAATTCTCACCTCAAGAGATCAAATGGAGATGGTTGTATATGTTACACACCTCCCTTTAGCAGCAGCCCTAATTCTCACCTCAAGAGATCAAATGGAGATGGTTGTATATGTTACACACCTCCCTTTAGCAGCAGCCCTAATTCTCACCTCAAGAGATCAAATGGAGATGGTTGTATATGTTACACACCTCCCTTTAGCAGCAGCCCTAATTCTCACCTCAAGAGATCAAATGGAGATGGTTGTATATGTTACGCACCTCCCTTTAGCAGCAGCCCTAATTCTCAATATAAGTGTTCTTATTTCAAGATTGAATATATTTTTAATCAAATAATTTTTTAGATTACAATATTAGTATAAATTATATTACTAGACATTAAAAGCACGAGTGATATACATATAGCCTACTTATACTAAATATATTTATCACTAGCTGTAAACTGCAAAACCTTTGCATAGAGTTATATTCCCTTACGTTTGATCAGTAGACTATGTTATTTTTGGTTTTGGACTGATCAAATTTTTTCACGATTTTCAATACAAATTAAAGATGCAATATATTGTAGAAATAAAAAAAAATATTTAAATGGCATTATTTAACATTTTGGCCTTGGGGATAATTGTTTGAAAACTGAAGACTATATTCAAAAATGTAGACCAAAAGAAAAGCAACTATCGAATCGAAACACCGGCAAGACGCCATTTTGAATTCTTGTTTTCCACTTCAGATTTAACGCAGAAGCGAGGCCGCTATTATTATATTAGACTAGTTGATAAATGTAAATAAATTTAAAAAAATATTATTCTAAATAGGTACCACAAACTGATTTTTTAAAATGGTTTTACAGCTTTTTTCAACATGAATAATGCAAGAACTCAAGAATCTAAGATGGTGGACGTCAAATTTATCACTATAGCTTAAACAGTTTTAGAGATATACATTTTTGAAAATGTGACTTTTTAATTTTTTCTTTTCACCTTCAAAAGTGCCATTTTCGCCAAGCGTTATCTGCAAAAGTATTTCCTGTACACCAAATCATTTACATTCAATACAGTCACAAGAAAACATAGAACAAACTCAATTTTTTTTCATGGGTGTAAAATTATAATATCATTAAAATTAATAGCACTGAAAATGGGTTTTCATCATTTTTTAGAAAAAATAAAAAGGGAGATACATTTTCAAAATTCGTGACATTTAAAAAAATCATAATAAATATTGTAATTAACACACATAAGAACTAAATACATCAATCTGCAGTGTAACTTAAGCTCTATACATGCAATTAGTTATAATATCTTAAGATTATTTATGATCAATATAATAAAGGTTAGAAAGAGGTGGGGTAAAAAAAAACTAAAAAAATTGCTCATTTTCAAAAATTTACAAAAAAAAACTATTACATATATATTCAACATTTATACATGAAAATGTAAGATATACATAGTTCTAAACTATAAAATAGTCGTTAGATCAAGTACTATTACATATATATTCAACATTTATACATGAAAATGTAGGATATACATAGTTCTAAACTATAAAATAGTCGTTAGATCAATTACTATTACATATATATTCTACATTTATACATGAAAATGTAAGATATACATAGTTCTAAACTATAAAATAGTCGTTAGATCAATTACTTTTACATATACAGGTCAGGGTTGGATAAATCCATGCATGTAAAAAATCAATAAAAATACTTTTCACTTGGGAAAAATCCATTATTAAGTATTATTTGAAAAGTTATATTAGTAACAATACTAACAGTAACATTAGATGCAATCATGCATACATTTCAATTATATTCTAATTTTTTCATAAGTCATGGAAAGCAAACAAATAATTTACGCATTTTACCACTACAGGAGCTCACCTAAATAAGTGTAACTTTCAAAATTTAAGTAATTTTACTTTTAAGTTAATGTAAGCCAGCGGCGTAGCGTGGGTATCAGCCGCCCAGGGCGGAAGACGATTTTGCCGCCCTCTCATTTAGGTATTTCAAATTAATCTATACATTTTTGCCACCCCCCCCCCCCCCTAAAAAGTAATAAAAAGTGCCGCCCAGTGCGGACCGCACCCACCGCCCCCCTAGGTACGCCACTGATGTAAGCATGTACCATTTAAAAGAAGGAAAGGAAGGAAAAGAGGAAGACAAAAGAGGACATGGGAAGACAACATCAAAGAATGGACCGGCCTGTCGTTCGTCGACTCCCAAAAAGCAGCTCAGGACCGGAGTAAATGGCGGGAACTGGTTTTCAGTCAACAATGGTGCCCGAACGACCCACCCACGGGTTAAGGGATAAAAGAAGATACCATTTAAATTAGTTATTAATGTACCATTTAATTGATCAGCAGGACCGGATTTAGACGTCATAAGGCCCTAAGCTATTTGGGAGATAGAAAAGTTCCCTTAGCCCTACTGGGCCATTGGGGCAGATGAAGTTAAGCATTCTTCTGTTTCTATAACTTCAACATATGAAGAGATTGTGTGGTTAGCACAACGCACAGCCGCCTTTACTTCCCCAACTTACGTCAGGTACACATTTAAAGCTGGGTGGAATTCTGGGACAACTTTGCACCAGATGACATGTCGACAGTCGAGTTTCTACACCACTCGGCCATCCGTCATGATGATATGGGGCCCTTTATAATTTCAGATATTAAATGTCAGTGCCAAATATCTAAACATGTATGATAATCGCTCACTCGAACAATTTGTTAATGGCCTCATAAAAAAGTGGGGGTTCTAAGCTATAGCTTGTGTAGGTTATATATAAATCCTGCACTGTTGATTAGCATCATTCCCTTCTTTTTTTATTTCATCTTTCAATACCCCTCATAGTAATAAAGGTTTATTTCTGGAGCTTTTCAAAACACATCTGTTTTGTTTCAATTCATGCTTACTTAGAGATAATGTACTGTTTTATTGATCATTTAGTGATTTTAACTCTAATTTCTTCTTGATAGAGTACTACTATTTCATCAAGGACATTTTTTCCAATTATTGACCCTACCATTAAAAGTTTTATTTGTTTTAAATGTTTTATTATGTTTTCATCTATTTCTCTATTATTATTTGTTTATCAAGAGTTTGAATGTCTGTTGTTTACTTCATATAATTATAATAAATTAAAAACATGAATGAAAAGTTCATTAGTTAATCTCTGTAGTTTTGAAAGAACAGACTCCTTAAGGGGACTGTGTATATTACTCTTATTCACTCCAAAAGCTGCAAGGCTTTTAAATATATAACCCACATTAAAAATTGGTCCAAATAGGTTACATAATAAACTGCTGATATGGTATTTAAACACATAATTTTACTTTAATATAGGACTTTTATTTTCTTTTTCAAATATATTTTTAACTATTTATAGTATATTTCATAAATTGCCTTTTTTTCCTACTAATAAAGTAGCTATCTTGTAGTCATTCCGGCGACTGCATGCAGAGTGGGAAACTCCGTCGCTATAAATATTCTATGACGTCATTTCCAGATGGTAAATTTTTTTTGCAGAATGGGAACGCCGTCGCTATAAATAAAAAACCTCTATTACATCATTTCCCGATGGAACAATTTTTTATTTTCCTACTAATAAAGCCGAAATGAACTTGCGGGTGGATGGTGTATCGTGCCACATCAACTTGCCTTTGCGCTGCAAAATCGCATAATGAAGTAGTTATTTTTTACTTTTCAGTGCATTTTTATAAAATCTTTTTTTGATGCTTCGTTTTGATTTTAATATTGAGAACATTATCACTCATATCTTTACCTAATAGTGTTTAGTTTGGTTTGGTTTGGTTGGTTTGGTTAGCGTGGACGGGTTAACCGTAATTTGTGACGGGTTTGGCTTGGTTGGTTTGGTTGGTTGGCTCGGTTGGTTTGTTTGGTTGATACTTTAGCAGGTTTGGTTGGTTGTTCAGTTTGGTTGGTTTGATTAGTTGGTTCGGTTGATTTGTTTGGTTGGTTGTTTGGTTTGTAAAACGAGTAAAGCGTAATTTGTGAAGTATGAAATGTAGATCATTTCTGCACAATATGAAGGTGGCATAAATAAGCATCTAAATTACCTAATTAATCGTATTTTAAAATTCAGTATTTAAATTGATTAGGAAGGGGTTTCACATTACACCTAGATTTCCCGGGCAACGCCGGGCTTAATATCTAGTTTCCCGATATTTGTTTTTGTGCTGGAGTCATTGCTCAAGAAGTTAGATGCACTGGTAATGAAGGTGTTAGGTGGTTTTATAATATTTTAAGTACGTTAGTCAATTTGATTTAATATTTAGGCTTAAATAAATCCTTAATTAAATGCAAACTTACTACACAAACAAACATATATAAATATATGAATGCGTTTTTACAGCATCTTATATGATATTTTAAGTGATATTTTCAGGGCATTCTTTTTTTTACTTTTATGTCATATTTTGGTCTTTTTAAAATTTGACATAGCGGTTTGTAAATAACTTAAATTTACAAATCTAAATTAAATCGTAAATGAAAAATAAATTTTTAACAAAAGAAGGCCTAAACAAAGGAGCAGTACCCAACAATATAATGCATGTCATGAAAAATATATGGTTGACCGTTGACTGGCGATGTTTTTCAGTTTGGACGAAAGCCAAAAAAAAAAAAAACATACGTCAATACATTGCTAACATATTTAAGATATCACAAACTACAAGAATAACTATAGTGCACTATTGACAATCATTGTATATATTTCAGGAAAAAAGGTGCAGCGAAGATATGTTCCTGTTTCAGAGAAACAAAAGTACACTTTTTAACAAGAAAAGATGCAAGTTAAAAAAAAATGTTATATCTATATTTTAAGGTTTCAGTTTACCTTTCATCTGTAAACGTAAATTTTGATTTTTTGATGTGGTTGGTTATTAGAACGAGAGACACGTCAATAGACATTTATTTGTTTTGATTTTTAAAGTCCTTTCTGTGGGCTTACAGACTTGGTAGCGCCCATCTTCACTCCTAGTGTGATTGAACCCCGCACCCTTTGCATGTGAATCGAGCTCAACATCGACTTCGCTATCCATCGCCATACATTTTTAGATTTTCCAAAGCTAATGCTAAAATCATAAGTTGATATTAGGCTAATCAGGTATGTTGATATTGATAAAGAAGAACAAACACAGATGCCACAGATGCCAATGAATGAGTTAAATAAAAATAAATGTCTGTAAATAATTTTAGCTTTATCTGATTTAAATCTTAACGATAGTAAAAATTAACACACGTGAAGTACACCAGGAAGTAGCATACACCATGGATGGCTTCCTGGTTAAGAAAAGCTTTTGACACCAAAGTACCTTGTGTAGGTAAATCATCTATTTGTGTCCCCTGCATTAGCTCGTCTTAGTTTCCGTTTCAATCACTCGAACTTTTTTTTATTTTATAAAGCAGAGCCTCCATCAGAAAACCCATAAAAGGCACAAGGCACTTAGCTGCCTTGCTATTATTATGATATTTAAATAAATGTGTGTCCCTGTAAGTATGAGATGAAATCTCGTACATCCTATAAACCACTAATGGGTCGGTTTTGATGGTGCCCTCATTTCATCCCCACCATAGCCGATAGTGCAATGGCTATGGAGGCACTACGAGAGATATGGAGGGGCTTTATCCATGACATGAATTATACATTGGTCCTCATCGGAGATCGAATTAGGGCTTAAATATTTCAATCTAAGCAAAAAAAAAAAAGATAAAATATCATGTTTGAGAGGTCACTTGCGTAGCGAGGGGTGGGCAAGGGGGGCAGCTTCACAAAGGAGCGCAAAATGGTATATTTTATATATAATGTGAAGGGGGGCGCTAAAAAAGGTATTGTGCCCCCCCGGGAATGAGTTAATCTCGCTACGCCACTGGATGAGGTAACATACATTTCTAATATTGAGAACAAATGAAATGAATGAATGGTACGTGAATAATGTTCAGACTACAGAATATGAATCAAAGTATCACACGGGAATTGTAGCAGGCAAACACTTCTTTAATTCTATATTCAAATTTAGAACAAAAGGCAACGTTTTTTTTTTAATTTATCCAATGATGAAAACATGATCTCAAAACAATGGCATCTAGAGGTAGTTACCACAACTATAAATGACTTGCAACCAAAATATATTTTTTATGGTTCCGTCGAAAGTCGAACGTCGAACTACAATTCGTCGCTTTATTTAATTAGATGTCGCAGTACAAAATGCTTGAATAATTTTTAGATTGCTAACCCCATCCTGTGGGGGCCATTCAAAGCTCTGCAAAAATATATATATTTTTTAAGTTATATATCAATATACTTTTTTGTTATCAAAATGTATTTCTTATATAGTTTTACATAATGCAAAAAACTACTATAATGGTGTTTCGATCATACATAATAGGCTAAAAGGATAAATCCAAGACTATTAATTTCTCAAGAAATAAAGAAAAAGTTAATACGTTACTCCCAATATATGGTATATATATATGTGTGTGTGTGTGTGCGCGTTTGTGTATTCGTGTCTTCGTGTTTTTGAATCTATTCTTTGCTTATCTATACAGCACCTCGTATTGGGAAAATATCCCTTATGCCTTCCAGACTATTAACATTAATTAAAATATAATATATTATATATGTTAAGACAATGCCCTGTTCCGCTTTTAGTTTCGCATTCTGTAATTCAGTTTATCGTTGTAACCTTTCCACATAAGTGAATATAGAAGTATCGTAAAAGAAGTCAACAATATACTTTTACAGGATGTTATGGGAACTTCCTCGTATGATTAAACGTAAAATACCATTGACTTAAAAAATAAAAAAAATATTTGAGTGGGATGTTTTCGTTAGCAAAAAATGAAGTCGCTGAGCCCTATAAATACATGTACATTCTTTTATTTACTCAAGAAGATGAGAAAGGTAAGTTTATATATATATATATATATATATATATATATATATATATATATATAGAGAGAGAGAGAGAGAGAGAGAGAGAGAGAGAAAGAGAGAGAGAGAGATAAATAGATAGGATATTTAGATAGATAGAAAGACAAATAGATAGATCTATAAATAGATATATAGATAATAAATAGATAGATATATGATAAATAAATGATAGATAGTCATTTTAGCATTGTTTTGGTATTAGGGATTTAAATTATTTAATACATTTCTCAAAATGCGGTTTGCGACATACTAGTGGACCACAAAATATTGTTTCCACAAAATGGCCAAAGAAAGCGATAAATCAAGGCATATTTTTTCTGCTCCGAAGGTTCTCTCTATATATAAGTTTATATAGATTCTAGAAACTAATTTAGTGGTTCATAAACCTAAATTTTTGTTTCACATAAGATTTAAGTTTTGGTTTCGCTACTTGCCAGATGAACATTTAATTTTGTTTAATGGTCTCACCTGCAAAGAAAATCTATTTAGATTGGACAATTAATACATTTTAATTCGAGAAAAGAAAGAACAGTTTTTGCTCGATTTAAAAACGAATCCTTTGATTTTTAACATCATTCTCGATTCTAAAAACGATTCTTCCTCTCATTTGTTTACAAGGTAGTACGCTATAATTTCATCTGTTTACAAGGTAGTACGCTATAATTTCATCTGTATAGACGCTTTAATTTCATCTGTTTGCAAGGTAGTCGCTATAATTTCATCTGTTTGCAAGGTAGTCGCTATAATTTCATCTGTTTTCAAGGTAGTCGCTATAATTTCATCTGTTTACAAGGTAGTCGCTATAATTTCATCTGTTTACAAGGTAGTACGCTATAGCTTCATCTGTTTAGACGCTATAATTTCATCTGTTTACAAGGTAGTACGCTATAACTTCATCTGTTTAGACGCTATAATTTCATCTGTTTACAAGGTAGTACGCTATAACTTCATCTGTTTAGACGCTATAATTTCATCTGTTTACAAGGTAGTACGCTATAATTTCATCTGTTTACAAGGTAGTACGCTATAATTTCATCTGTTTACAAGGTAGTACGCTAAAATTTCTTCTGTTTGCGTGTTGGTGAAATGTGTGGAGCCAATGTGATCATTGTGTGCTGTAACATATTACCAACTATTGTTATGTTCGACATTAATAAATTAATTCATTATTACATAAATTAAGAACCATTGACAGCATGGCCATTTGTTTGACTATCAAAGATGTAATGTGGCAATACATGATAGTTTCTGTATGACTATTCTATGGAAGAAATGTGTGATATCACCTGTTCACTTTATGGTCGACTTACATCAATAATACTTCCACTAATAAAGTACGACAGTAATACATTTTGTGACATATCTAAAGCATTCAACTTGTGTACAAAATGATACCAATGAGTACAAGATCGCTCGTCATTAGATGTGTTAATGTGTCAGAGGGTATCCACTATTTAAAGGCTAGAATAGTTTTAAGATAATACTTGACGTTTGTATGTGTTGACACAATACATGCATTATAACCCGAGAATTCGTTGTTGGTAAAATTTAAGGACAGAATAACAGAAATTTAGATTACGTCAAACCTTGAGAAATCTATTTTAAGATGATTTCGGTATGGTTTTTAATAGAAAATATAAGAAATAGTTCACGTGTAGACCTTCCCTACATAATCTAGTGGCCGCCAATTAGTAAAAAGTTATTATATGAGCACTGATGACCAGTGGATTATAGTATTTTAAAAAGTTGATATTGTAATGGTAGGCTTTAGATAAAGTAAGTAGTTCGGGGATATTCAATTACGTAATCTCCTAAAATATATTTCTAGTAATGAATGTCTTTCTCCATTTCTTTAAAATGCAGTTTTTATCTACATAGCTCTTAAAATAGAATAGAGATATACATGGTGTGTAGTTCTTAATAGCAGACCATCATAATGTTTTTTTTTTAATTTGTTGTTTTTTAAAATAAAGTAATTCTCAAACGATCTCTCAAACTAGTATTCTCAAAATGGTATGTAAGAAAAAATGCATACTTTGCTGGCCTAAATAGTAGACCTAATACCTGTGTGTATGTATTCACAATCAAACCAATTTTTAAGTTTTTCTTTATTTCAATCTTAGATTTATTTTCTATTAAGGCTTTAAATCTTTTAACGGGATCATTACCACCAAAGAAAATACAAAACCATGGCTCATGAATACAAAGTACTGTCAAAACTAGGCGAAGGAGCATTTGGAAAAGTTTACAGAGCTCAATTTCCTAGAGGAAAAGAGGTATTTGTGTATTATTTATAAATATGAAATCATTTATATATATATATATATATATATATATATATATATACATAATATTCATTTCCACTCTGCGTTAAATCAAAAGCGGAATACAATAATTCAATAAGGCGTCATGCCCATATTTCGATTCGATATTTCTTTTTAAACATCGACAGTTTTAAATTGTTTCTGTGGTTTTTATTATGAAATTTAAAAGTTCCAAATATTAAAAAGTAATAAAATATTAAAAAGTTATAATATCATTCAAATTATTGTAATTTTTATTACAACAGATAGCATTTGAACATCTTCAAACGTAAACAATAGTAATAATTGAAACTCTTCGACGATAATACTAGCGAGCGTTTTTTCGTATCTAATTTCGTAAATAAAGTTTTTTTTTTTTTTAAAGTAGATATAATATAAAAAAATAAATAAATTCTGCATATTTCTATACAAATTAAGTTCACAGCTATTATAATATTTCATTTTTTTTAAAATGAATAGGGTTTTGATTTAAATAATATTATATAGGCCTAAAACTAGGTCAAGTGGAAGTGAAAAAATAATCAAGGGATTTTTTTTTTAAATAGTACATTAGAATTAATTACTCGATTGTGTGACGTGGTGGCTGAAAGGATAAGAAGCTTGGTGTTATCTATATTGTTATGCTGACTATCCGGGTTCGTTTCCTCTCAGGGACATTTTTCTTTTCTATTTTTTTCAGAATTTATCCTTTTAGTTGCTTTAATGAAAAGTAACTAATTAGATCTCTTTGACATTTTTTTATTGAAATAATGTATCTTTTAGGATGTTGTAAGAAAAAGAAACAACAACTAATTAAATTCTTAATTATTTCAAAATCGAAAGTCCCACCGGTTCCCATCTTGAGGGGAGCCCCCCCCCCAAAATTAATTTTTACATTAATATTTATTAAATATTTAGTACATTATCTCATGTCATCATATCAAACGTCAAAATGAAGGGGCCCCAAAAGAGGCCAAGCCCCCCGGGGCCGCCAAATCCCTAGGTGCGGCACTGGCTTTACAATAGTCAATTTATGCAAAGGCTGTGCAGGGTACAGCTAGTGAAATAATAATTTCAATACATACAATTATTGGTCTCAAAAGCTCTTTGGTAAAACTTTCGGCACAATGTATTTCTTTGTATTCAGAAGTTTGAAAAGCAGTTCGAAAAGTACCCTTGGGGAATCAGACCCCAATTAAATTATGAGATAGCAAATATAGGCCTACTTTTGATGCCCTGTGATAAGGTACATTGATAAGCCAGAGTATCTTAGGGCCGTGTGTAACGGTTTATTAATGAGCACTAGAAACTTTAAGCTGTTAATTGACGCTTGTAAAAATTAGACCCTCTAATAATATTCGATACTAGCTGTACCCTGCAAAACCTTTGCATAGAGTTATATCCCCCTTATGCTTGATCGGTAGACTGGGTTATTTTTTGGTTTCGGGCAGATCCGATTTTTTTCATGGTTGTATTTTAAACTGGAATACTGTTGTATTCATTCTTTACTTTCGATTTAACGCACACTGGAAATGAGTATTATTATATATGATGATGAGGGGACCTTCTGCCCTCTCCTGAAGAATGCATTCTTCTTTTTTTTTATATCTCAGCCAGTAGATTGAGGCAAACAGATATGAAATTGAGTGGGCCTAATTAATGTCACACAAATCCACAAATTAACATAATTAGAAAATTAATTAAAGCATATGAAAAAAATACGTTTTGTATTTCAGACTGCTATCCTTCTAGCAATGATTTTACTAATCATGCCATACATGTTTCTTATATGTTACTAAAACCAGAAATTGAGTTCACTTTAGTTAATAGCTATGCTCTAATTTAAATAGTGAATTGTATTTACTTAAATATAAAATAAAACATTTCCTAATTTGTCGATTAATTTATTTTTTTCTAAAACAATTGAAGTACGCTGTAAAGTGTGTGGATATTTCATCTTCAAGTGAATTTTTAAAAGTTCTTCAAGAACCTTTGTTAATGGACACATTGGAGCACCCTCATATTCTGCACTGTTTAGATTACGCCTCAAAACGAAACGAACTTCTTATGGTGGTGTTCTACTGTCCTTTAGGAACATTGAGACAACTTATAAACAGAAGACAAGTTAATGAACGTGAGGCCCTCACAATGTTCACTCAAATGGCTGATGCTGTTATGGTAAAAAAAAAATATTAATCCAACTAGTAATTCATAAAGATAAACATTGTATTAGCTTAAAAAAATCAATACCTAACATAATTGTATATTTTATGTTTTTGCCATAAATCTGTTTTTATAACTTGTTAATGATCGTAACTTTATGTGTGTCCTCGAATCTTAAAGCTTACAATTTTAACAATTTTGAGTCAATGAATATACCACCTTGAAGAATAATGAAGATTATTACTTTTTTTTTAGAATAATACGCTTTTAATAAAATGCACTATAAAAGAAAGTAAAAATATAAAAATTTTCTACATTATAAAGCAGCTAAGTTTGTCCGGGTCGCTTCCGTCCGTGTGGGGAACCCGTTATATAAATAATCTATGACGTAATTTCCCGATTTTTTTTTTCGCAGAATGGGATCGCTACGCTATAAATAAAAATCCTCTACGACGTCATTTCCCAATGGTATATTTTATCTATAAATAAAAGAAATAATATATGTAATTCTGCACTTGATTTCACGGAAATCGGCTGCGCATTTGACGAACAAAATGGCGGTGCTTTAGCACAAGCATTTTTTCATAACTATCTACGTTTGTGAAAACAAAACTTCCTACTTTTTTAAAACTTGCAATAGATCGAAAATTCTTTAGATTGGAGGTTTACGCATCCAATTGTAAAATTTTTTATTAATTTAAATTTATACTATTTGTAAATATTACAAAGTATTTATTTTTTACTTTTCAGTGCATTTTTATATAAGCTTTTTTTTAATGCTTCGTTTTGATTTTAACATTGAGAGAATTAAGTGTAAAACGTAACGGGTGACATAAATTAGCACCCATATCTTTACCTATTAGTGTTTGGTTTTTTGTTTGGTTTGGTTGGTAGGTTTGCTTTGGTTGATTTGGTTGATTTGATGGGTTTGGTTTGTTTGGTTGGTTGATCGTTTTTTTTGGTTGGTTGGTTGACGGGTAAAGCGTAATTAGTCACAGATTTGGCTTGGTTGGTTGGATTGGTTGGCTCGGTTGGTTTGTTTGGTTGATTGGTTAGCTGGTTTGGTTAGTTGGTTTAGTTGGTAGTTTGGTTTGGTTGGTTTGATTGGTTGGTTCGGTTGGTTTGGTTGGTTGGTTGTTTGGTTTGGTTTGGTTGGTGGTTGATTAGCGTTGACGGTTAAAACGTAATTTGTGACGTAGGAAATGTACGTAATTTCTGCTCATTAGGAAGGTGGCATAAATCAGCACCTAATTAACCTAATTAATCGTATTTAAAAATTCAGTAGTAAAATTGATTAGGAAGGGGTTTCACCGAACACCTAGATTTCCCGGGCAACGCCGGGCCTTATATCTAGTCTTTATATAAATTTAAAAAGCGTGCGCAAATTCAGTATACCAAACTAAATATGACATTTTAAAGCTTATAGAAAAAAAGCGTTTAACAGAAAAATATTATACATATTGAGATGGGCCTCGACAAATTTATAATTAGTGATGATAATTTATATTAATATCTCAATGATATGAAGATTTTTTTTTTTACTTTTGCATTTTAATAAAAAGTTAAAAAAAATATATATATATTTCATTTTTTCAAATAAAATTTTTATTTTGTTTTTAATTCACAGTACTTACACGCCAAACAAGTTTTACACAGAGATTTAAAGCCTGATAACATTCTTCGTGATGAGAAGGGAGACATTAAAATTGGTGACCTAGGCATTGCAAAGTGAGAAAAATCAATCTGACTTGTTTATTTTTTTTTTAAATGTACAGAGTTTGCGCTACACAGCGAAATCCTTTTGTAGAGCGTGCAATAATAAATAGCGTGTAATGAAGAAAAGTTTTTTCAATGTATCTTATATGCCTGCATAAATTCATTTGGGCTTTTAAGGTAAAGTTTTTTGCGTTATAGAACACATTTTTGAAAAGGAAATTACGTTCTATACAGCCTTTCAGTACAATTCAATTTAAGGTGCGTAATTTGTCCCTTCGTCTATTCACCAATATCCGAGATATATATACAGCATCACTATGATGTGGTTATGAATCTAAACACTTATTTAATACAGTCAATTATCCAAGTAGAATTAATACAAGTTGGGTGCTTATATATATATATATAAATACACTCTTTATTTCAATATTTATACAATCCAGCCCTGACAAACTGGTTAGCTTTCAATACACATAATAGCCGTAAGAGACCTCCAGCGGCCACAAGATAACACAACTACAAGGTGACTAGCTGAGTTGTGATGCGTGTGCATTATCTGTAAATATAACAAGACACCTACAAAGATTTTGATCTAAAGCAAGAGAAACTAATTACAATGAATACCGTGTTTTAAAATGTATCTACCCGACAATCTCTAACCCCACACCTACAAATGATTCTGCCCTATAGCCAAGAGATTCAAGATTCAATCTTAATCATTTATCTTTAAAAGTTTTAACACTACCCTCTTTGTCACATCAAACGCACAACAAAGTAAAAGTAAAGTTCCATTATACCTCTAAAGGCCCGCTAGGGCAGATGAAGTGTAGAGTTCATCAGTTTCAATAACCTTGGAGTATAAAGGGAATTGTGTGGTTAGCACAATGCCCAGCCGCCTTTACCCCCCCCCCCAACTTGAAGTTAAAGCTGGGTGAACTAGTGACCTGAAATGATCTCAAGGTTCTCACTGAGACTCGAACCCGGGACCCTCCGGTTAACAGTCGAGCGGTCTACACCGAGCGACCACACGTCCCCCACAAAAAAGTAAAACCATGAATTTTTTTTTAGAAACGTTTGTCGTTCTTGCATGTTTAGCCTGTATATCAAAATCTATAATTATTTCAACCAAAGTTTATATCCTGTCTGCTCGTTCCTATGTTTAATATTTATTTATTATTATTTGCTTTCACAGTTCATCTCATAATAAATCAATAATGCTCACAGTTGTTGAGATATTAGTATGTTAGTTATGTCCATTGGGTAGTTAGGAGTATTTATATTGTTGCGAACTTCCCAAGCTCTCTCTAGGTAGGAACTAAAGAAAACGTGGGTTCGTTAGTTGAATAATAAGATTTATTCACAGTCTACAATGTACAGGTTATAATAGTCCAGACGACGAAAACAAAACAACAAAGTCCATTATGCTTACAACTAATCCAGTTACGAGTCTACGTGTTATCGCTGGCGATGTGCTGATAACGAACTCGCGGCATCAACAGACCTGGGGGTTGTCCACTTCTTCTGTCCGTCCTAGTAGTCCTGTTCGACTTGTCCTCTCGTTGTCACTTGTTCCTTGTTCGTCGTTCCTTCGTTTAATAATCACAGCACAGCTCATTTTATAGGTAGTCCCACCCACGCTAAATCCATCGTTTTCCCACCAAAATGGAGGGTGAATGTCATTGCGTTGGTTGCAGTAAAAATAACATTATTTCATCACTTGTACTAAGTCGTGATTGCATCATTCATCTCAGGGGGTGGGGGTGAAGCAGAGTTATAACAATATCTATAAATAAAACTGTAAATAGGAATATGATAGTAGTGACATCATCACTCCGAAAGTTCTTCAACGATGGCCGTGAAATTTGGGACACAGAACTGCACTAAATTACTCGGTGTATTTTTATATACTTATCTTATAGATATCACACCTGTTGTATTCAACAAATTATACTTAATTATTCGGTTTTGTAAAATTATCTTTTTACTTAACTTTACTTTTTTTTTTTTTTTTTAAAACATGTAAGTTAAATCTAAACTCACAAAGTGCTAATTAATATTTCGACTAAATATTTTATTATTAATCAAACGTTATTGTATATCTTTTAGTGATTACTCTTTTCATATTGAGCGGAAACTAATATTTATTTTGTCAGTATTTTTATAAATAATTTTCTTTTAAACTTTTTTCCTTTATTTATAGCTTTAAATGATTTATAATTATTTTTCATAAGTGCTTCTTGATAAACATAATAAGTTTAGAAAAAAAGAGGAAAAAAACACCGCACGGCCGGGTACAGCTTTTAGAATAATATTACAAGGAAAAAAAAATATTGGTCATTTCTACTTAATTTCGCTAAATAATCTTTGAGTTTTAAAAAAAAATAACCCAACGTATTCGGCTTGTCATTTATTGAAATAATGACTATGAGGAGCACAAACTAAATGCATGAGATTTAAATGAACATTCATAGAAAAATTGAAGTAAAAATGTTCTTTAAATTATGAAATATTAGTTGGAGTTTTAAATCGAATATTTTAATTTATATGAGTTACATAGTTCGGATTTTCTTTTTACTATTAAAGTTGCTTTTGTTATAATTACAGAATACGGACACTTATCCCAGCCCAAAACCCACAGTATGATACGATTTGCGGAACTTATTGTTATCGTAGTCCTGAAATAGTAGCTCATCATAGATACAGTTGTAAGGTTAGATACAATTTAATGAAACTGTTAAATTTAAAAATAGAGATTCTTATTTGAAATTTTAAGATGTCAGGAAATAATATGCAATTTACATTTTTTTTAATTTAGAGCAGCAATCAATGATTCACATTTTTCTTTCTAGTTTTACTTTTAACAACAAGTAAATTAATGCTAGAAAAACTTTTATCTTGAACACTTTTTTTGGTAGACTGATGTCTAGAGCTTAGGATGTGTTTTCTTTGAGCTTTTGACTCGACGACCTGCATTTCAGAATGAAGAAAATGTTACTCAACAAAATGTATGCTTTTTTTCTGTTTATTTTAATTTTAATATTAGTTAAAAAATGCAGCAGTGTAATCTATAGTTCATTGTATCAGAATTTTATATTTTTCTTGCTCTATGGAGCAAAGCGTAATTAACTAGATAAACTGAATAAAAGCATTATACAGTAATTATTATCAAACACTGCTAGAATCATTCGCCGCCATCTTTATCAAAACAGACTCATAGCAAACGAAAACATTTTCCAGAAATACATTTTTATAAAGCTTTGTTTAATTCTAAAAATGAGAAAAAAAAATATTTTTGTGAAGCTAACAACAAATTATTTACCCTAATAAGTCATATCACTTCTTGTTGTGTCGAGTATAAACATTTAGATTCTCACGTGGCAATCAATTCCCCCCCCCCCAGACCAAATCATCAATACGTATTTTACTATATAAAGTTACTAAAAGACCGTCAAACTGTCTTTTTTCTATATGTGAGTCCAACCCCCCCCCCCCAGCATTTTTTTCTTAATCATGTTTTTATGTACTCTAATTACGAAATTATTTCATTATCCCCCGTCGCGGTAAATTCTGTATCTTTTTAACCGCGGAAATGAGGGAATGTTGTACATAAAATAACATTATAATGTCAACTGATTATTGTAAAAAAAAAAAAAAAAAAGCCACATTTAATAATACAATTATGTGTGAAGAAAAAAGTAATATTGAACTATTTCCAATTTAAGAATTTAAAAAAAATGGTGTATTAATATAGATTACAAAAAGATGGTAACTGTTTCAGACCATGACGGGAGGGCTGGATCACAGCAAGCGTGTTGTTTAAAGTGGGTCAAGATGGATCACTGATGAAGTCTTCACCCGTCAGCTATAGATGTTTAAAATGTTTCGAAATAAATTTCGCTTTACAGAAAACATACTTCGCTTTGTCATTGTGTCCGTATCAAAGATTGTGTCAGTATCAAAGATTGTGTCGATTGTGTCAGTATCTTTCCCCCTTTCTTTGCGGCGTATGATACGACGAAGGACTACTAGTTGTTTATAATCATTAAATGTTTTTTTTGGAACCCATGCATGTGCGTTCAGTTATTGAACAGTGAGAGTATTTAACAATATATATTTTGAGGGAGAGAGATAGAAGGCTACTAAAGTTTTTAAATGTATGTTTGACACATGAAATATTTAATTTGAAATTGACCCGTTTTCCATTTCTATAATAGTGTCTAGCCTTACCAGGAAAGCTAAAAACACGTTGCGAATTGCGACAACTGTTACAACATATGTTACATTGGGATCAAGACAGTAGAATTGAAGCTAAAGATGTCTTGTTTCTATTATTGGTATGTTTTTCAATTCATAATATAACGCTAATTTATGATTTTTGTGCATATGTGTAATTATCAATTATTTTTTTTTTTCATTTCATGTTAGAATAATTTTATATTTATTTTGTGAATAATTTTATAAGCTTTATATGTTATTTCTGTATACTTCTATACTAAGGTGATTCAAAGAAAACCATATAAAAGGATACCATTAAAACACAGAGAGAGCATACATGTTGACTGGCCGAAACTTAGAAGAGCAATTCAAAGATTTAAACATTAATTTTCTGAATTTCTGCATGCATACTGACATATAGCTTGTAACAAGTATTTACTTGTACCAAATGTGTGTGCATTATACATGATTATAAGATATCATTTATAAGTTTATACATATCATACATAAGAGCAACGTCTAATATCTCCACTAGCATTATTGGCTAACCTAGGTAAATATTTTTTTTTTTATTCTAAAGAGATAAGTAAAATTGAAAAAAAAAAAAAATCATTCAAATGTTACATTTTATGCTGAATGGGTATTTACGCAATAAACAAACTATTGACCTTCCTCTTCCCCTTATTTGGAAGATGAGAAGGGGAGATAACTTTTTTTTTCCAAATGCTATACAAATTTTCTAAAATCTAGCAATTTTTTTTTTTTTCAATTTAAAATCCTTTTCTGGGAATGAAGTAACATTTTATTTGCTATCAAATAAATTTTTACACACCGGTTTCATTTGCTTAAATTGAATATTTTAAAGGAAAGTCTAATAATATTTAACTTTGGTTTAACTGGGTTTATGATATGTTGAAAGTGTTAACGATAGATTTTTAAAGTACATGTATTACAATACCCATAGATATATACCAGGTTACCTTACAGTAGCTAGAGAATAAAATAGACAAGAGTTGTTAAATTTTTTATCTTTCACTCACAACAAATTTTTATGTACATATTACAAAATAGCTGCATGTGTTGAAAATACATAGGTTATGGTAATCGATGCCTTTTTTAAATTTTTGTTTGAGAATAAAAATAAATAAAAACCTAATACATTTTGGCACTTAGGGCCCACCGAGTCCCAAAACTTGACCCCAAGCTGAGTCTAAAATAACGCCCCAGTCGAAATGTTAAATTTCTTCTAAATTTTTTTATAGTAACACCCATCGTTAAGCTGGCAAATTTTCAAGATACTTAATTACCGAAGTTACGATAAAATAATTAATAAAATTGTCATTTTATTTATAAATCTCAATGTGATCATTTTAATGATCCGAATAAATTTATAAGTAATTTTCCCTTTTTTTAAAAGCAGTACTCACGTTTTTTATATCTAAACAATGTAAGGATTGAGAATTTTTAACAATATTTTTACTAAGTTCATATAGTATTATATATGTTTAACAAGAGCAATTAATAAAGAGTTTATTGCTTAATATTATTATTAGATATACCATAAACACAGCTAGTTTTTTTTTTTTGCTTTGTAAAGATGTCAATGCGAACATGTTCTATGTTGTACTACCGTATAAAAAGAAATATGTCTTACTTTTAGGCTTTTTCGTGATATTTTTAAATAACATAAATTTTATTTCTGTGATACGTTTTGTTTTCAATTAAAATGTTAACGAGCGAAGTTTCACATGCATGCGACTCTTGTGCTAGTTTGTTCTTTTTCGTTTTACTTTCACTAATTGTGCATAAGTTGTTTTGTTTAACTAAACAATATTGTAAAGTTAAAGTATGTTATCTTAAAAATAATTATAATAAAAACAGTATAATGACAAAAAAAATAGTATATTATCTGTCAGCTAGCATATAACCCTTTATATTGAATTTTGTAATTATTAAAAAATATTGAAATAAAAACAATAAAAAAAAAGTATTTTTTTTTTACAATAATAGAATTGTTTTCATCTTAATATGATATCAAATAAACTCATTTATCATTTATCATGGTATTAGTAAGTCTTTCAAATTATTGTTGTTTATGTTTTGTTCTCCCAAAAACTTGTGTAAAATACTATTTGACATTTAGCTGCATAATACTACATATTATATGTCAGCAGTGAATGAAGACCTAATGCTATTTATCATTTTAATTAAGACAGAATCAAAATTATCAATATTATGTAAACAAATATTCATAAGCAAGAATATTTTTACGACTTTGTCTCTATAAGGTAGGCACTAAAGGACACGTGGTTTCGTAAATACAAGATTCATTCACATTCTATATACAATGTACAATTTTGTACATGTTATGATAGTCCATGCAAAACTACATTATATTGGCACTACCCTTAGTCCAGTTGAACGAGTTAAGCGTGTTATATCAAAACGAACTCGTTCAACAACAGATTTGGCGTTCTACAGCGATAAACTCTGAACTGTTCCTAAACTCACCTGCTCTGTGGGTCTTTGCTATGAGAGGAAAAAAAATGTATACGCTTGTATTAAAGTCGTGATTTCATTATTGATCTCAGTTGAGGAGAGGGTTGACGTAGAGTTAAAACGCTGCCCCTCTTAAGTCTGGTCATCCCGAACAGAAATTTCACTGGTGTGATAATCTGCAGCGTGCTGTATCTCTTTGATGATTTATACACAAAAAAAAAAAAAAATTAAGATGCCAGACTTATGTTAATGTTCCTTTAGAAGCATGGATATAATGAGAGCACTGATTTCGAGGTTGGCAGAATTAGGCAAAGGTGGAACCTGTATGTGTTAATAATAAAATTCGTTATCATATCTTTTGATGATAGAAATAGTAACCATTACCAGTACATATGATACATGCAACGAACTGAATAGATAATGTTCTGTGGGGGCGAATGCAAGTAAATACTCTGAAATGAAAATGACCAAGCGTATTGCCTATTATTCAATTTAACGTAAAATGAGTTCTCCTTTAAGTAAGTTTATTAAAATTTTAGTCTTATTAGCTACACTATGTGGCGTTTGACTTTCGACCGGAGGGGTCCCGGTTCGAACCTCAGTGAGAAACTTGGGATTGTATTATCTTCTTGTGAAAGGCCCCAAGCCCACCCAGCTATAATTGGGTGCCCGACTTGATGTTGGGGAAGTAAATCCGGCTAGTGAGGGGGGGGGGGCTGTGGTAATCTAACAATCCCTTTAACGCCATGTTTATTGAAACTGATGAATTCTACATTTCATCTGCCCGATGAGCGTGTAGTTCATCAAGGGGACTTTACTTACATTGAAAACTTGTTAAAGACCTTCAGATCTAAGATTTACTACTATCAAAATAGAAGAAAGACTCATGTTGACTTTATATTTTACACAATATACTGTTACATTTTAAACAAAAATAATATTCGTAGTTCATTTGGGTATACATTTATTTGAAAAAACTTAGTTAAACACTACTGATAACGATACATTTAATAGCAAATGAAATGAAATTTAACTTGATAACCACGTGTTAAATCTCGACACATGACATTAAAAAGTTTGAAAATGAATGAACTTTCTTATGTTATCATACATGTATTCATATCTTCTGGCATCTTGCAATGTCGATTAATATGCACAGGGTATATTTTTACAAAATGCAAAAAGCGACGACAAAATTACTGTAATTGGCAGATTTAACCATAAAAAAATGTCTATTATGATAAACAAAACTCAAGGACTAGTTGTAACATTTTAAAAATAATGTCTATTAGATATAAAACCTGCCTGTGACTTTTTTTCATAATGTGTCAAATTTATTTAAACAAGATGTTTTGTTCTCGTACTGTGCAGAAAAATACATATTTTTTTACTTATTTGACAAAAGTAACAAAATTTATATCCAAATAAATGGTGTAAAAGTACATGTAACTTCTCTCACTTTATAATAATTATATTCCTACCATTATAAAAAAAAAACAATTTTAAAGGTACGCATTTATGTGTACTAACTAAACTCAGTGTAAATTGTATGAGTATTTTTTTTTAAAAGGTTAAAACTTACAACGGAGAGAAAGACAAACGTTTAGATTATTACCAAGTCAGTGAGTAGTGATAGTATTTAATTATTATAACTCGTAAGCTAATTAGAGATTGAACTAAAATGTTGAATCGCATTGTTTAATTGATCTGGATTTGAGTTTAATTTTAAACCTCTCTTAGTATGCGAAAAACACCTTTTTTTTTTTTACAAAGATTACCATGAACGTTTTGTTTATTTTGTTATTACTTGAATGCTGATAATAATAAATACATTTAGAAGTTGAAAAAGTAGGGTTGCAATTGAAACATTAGTGACAAATAACCAAATAAAAGATTAAGTCTATGACATAAATCATAAAAAAGTCATATTTCTGTTGTTCTCTTTTTATAGCTCAGTGGAAAATCGTTAAAACAGAATCGAAAGATAGTGTATTCGGTTAGTATTAAAGTGAATATTTGTATTTGTATTTAATTATATATCTATCTACCTATTGTCTATAGTAGAACGGAAGATCGTGGTTAAGTGGTTAACAGTTGACCTCAAGGTCCCTGGATCGTTCGGTGAGGACCAAAGGATGTCTCAGTTCATGGTTTTAGTCCCCCACTATATCTCGCGTTGTGCCTCCTTGGCCATTGCACTATTAGCTATGGTGGGGATAAAATAAGGTTACCATAAAAACAGTAACATTAATGGTTTACACCATATACTAATGAATATGAATGTATAACATGAAATCCTATAACTTATCATATTAGTGAGAAATATCGATTTTCTAGGCATTGTTCGATTATATTATGCTTCCAACAGAAATCCCAATTTTTTTTATCCTTCTAAGATATGTAGAACTAGTTCTTGTCTTCACTAGTTCTTTTTAAAAGTATTTCCGAAAATCCTTTAGGTCAACCAGGACTTTATGTCCTTATGTTTTTTATATACTCAGTGTTATATAAGTTATAGGGCAGTATTTCTGTATTGGAGTAGGGAATAGAGAATATCGGTGGATCAGATTGTTATCCAGAACGGAGAAGTATTACTTTTTTCAGACTTTTTATATAGTGAAAGTAAAGTTCGTGATAGATGAAGTGTAGAATTCATCTGTTTCTATAACCTCGACATACGGCAGGAATGGTCGTGCAAACCAAATGGCTTTCACAACATTAAATTAATTTCGACCGCCTCGATCATTACAGTGAGGTAATGAAAGCTAATTTAGGAGAGGTAACATAAAATCATGCCATAAATATTATTTAATTCTCTCCATATATATATATATATATATATATATATATATATATATATATATATATATATATATATACATATATACTCAATTTTAATACAATTAAATCTATTTATATCAAGGTCAAAGTAGAAAGGAATAGCTTGTGAAACCAAAATTCTAAAGCTTTTATTTCAAGAATTTTTAGCGCATTTTCGAGAAGTCGAATGCGCTATTGTCCCCGTTGTTTCTGTCTGTCTGTCATCACCCTAGATCTCAGCAACCATAAGTCCTAGATCTTTGATGTATATACTTTTTGACTGTCTTGGCCTGCCATTCCTGCATCAAAAGTCAATTTCGCGATCTGACCTCTGAGGACTGGGCATCAGTGTTTTTTTTACCGTTTTTTACTATATAAGCTATATTAATAATTTTGTAATTTTCATGGCCCCATTCTACACCTTATACGCTTTTGTGGCGCACCAAACGAATGGGTTATTGAACGTAAGTGAAACATAATTGGCAACAACAATTTATCAAACAAGAATTGACGGAGTTTCCGGACGATTAAACGACTACAATTTCGAATGTTTCAATTATGAGTCCTATTTCAGTGACCACAAACTACTTCTAGTTAGATTTAAGAGAAAATAATTTTTTTTTAAATATAAAGAAACGTCTTTTAATATTTTTTTTCAGATATATGCATTACACAATTGAATTTATAAACATTTCCAAAGTGTACAAATATTTACTGAAATATAACATACGTACTGATACATAACACAAAAATGCGCTAACACGTCCTGTGTCCAGAATAGAAAAGGCTTAAAATGCTGGTTTTCTCATGCCTAGTTTATGGCCACATAACAAATCGAGTAAATCAACAGGGGCTCACGTCGAATTTGAAGGGGGGGGGCATAAATTTACTTAACGTGTGAGAAAATTCAAAAGGGCCCCTGGTCTGAGTAGAGCAATCATTAAAGTCAAGGTGATATATTAGCTAAAGCAGAGCCGGGGATAAATGTCTATGACGTCATCCCAAGCTGGGATATATTAGCTAAAGCAGAGCCGGGGATAAATGTTTATGACGTCATCCCAAGCTGGGATATATTAGCTAAAGCGGAGCCGGGGATAAATGTCTATGGTTTCATCCCCAGCAGTGATGTATTAGCTAAAGCAGAGCCGGGGATAAATGTATATCGTTTCATCCCCAGCCGTGATGATTTAGCTAAAGCAGAGCCGGGGATAAATGTCTATGGTTTCATCCCCAGCAGTGATATATTAGCTAAAGCAGAGCCGGGGATAAATGTCTATGACGTCATCCCCAGCAGTGATATATTAGCTAAAGCAGAGCCGGGGATAAATGTCTATGACGTCATCCCCAGCAGTGATATATTAGCTAAAGCAGAGCCGGGGATAAATGTCTATGACGTCATCCCCAGCAATGATATATTAGCTAAAGCAGAGCCGGGGATAAACGTCTATGGCGTCATCCCCAGCAGTGATATATAGTAGCTAAAGCAGAGCCGGGGATAAATGTCTATGACGTCATCCCCAGCAGTGATATATTAGCTAAAGCAGAGCCGGGGATAAATGTCTATGACTTTATCCTCTGCAGAGATATATTAGCTAAAGCAGAGCCGGGGATAAATGTCTATGGTTTCATCCCCAGCAGTGATATATTAGCTAAAGCAGAGCCGGGGATAAATGTCTATGACGTCATCCCCAGCAGTGATATATTAGCTAAAGCAGAGCCGGGGATAAATGTCTATGACGTCATCCCCAGCAGTGATATATTAGCTAAAGCAGAGCCGGGGATAAATGTTTATGACGTCATCCCCGGCAGTGATATATTAGCTAAAGCAGAGCCGGGGATAAATGTCTATGACGTCATCCCCAGCAGTGATATATTAGCTAAAGCAGAGCTGGGGATAAATGTCTATGACGTCATCCCCAGCAGTGATATATTAGCTAAAGCAGAGCCGGGGATAAATGTCTCTGATTTTATCCTCTGCAGAGATATATTAGCTAAAGCAGAGCCGGGGTTAAATGTCTATGGTTTGATCCCCAGCAGTGATATATTAGCTAAAGCAGAGCCGGGGATAAATGTCTATGACGTCATCCCCAGCAGTGATATATTAGCTAAAGCAGAGCCGGGGATAAATGTCTATGATTTTATCCTCTGCAGAGATATATTATCTAAAGCAGAGCCGGGGATAAATGTCTATGGTTTCATCCCTAGCAGTGATATATTAGCTAAAGCAGAGCCGGGGATAAATGTCTATGACGTCATCCCCAGCAGTGATATATTAGCTAAAGCAGAGCCCGGGATAAATGTCTATGACGTCATCCCTAGCAGTGATATATTAGCTAAAGCAGAGCCTGGGATAAATGTCTATGACGTCATCCCCAGCAGTGATATATTAGCTAAAGCAGAGCCGGGGTTAAATGTCTATGGTTTCATCCCAAGCAGTGATATATTAGCTAAAGCAGAGCCGGGGATAAATGTCTATGACGTCATCCCCAACAGTGATATATTAGCTAAAGCAGAGCCGGGGATAAATGTCTATGACGTCATCCCCAGCAGTGATATATTAGCTAAAGCAAAGCCGGGGATAAATGTCTATGATTTTATCGTCTGCAGAGATATATTAGCTGAAGCAGAGCCGGCGATAAATATCTATGACGTCGTCCCCGGCTGGGATATATTAGCTAAAGCAGAGCCGGGGGTGATAGTTCTCAGTGCTGCTTTTATCCCTGGCATCCCCGGCGGTAAATCGAGCCCTGGACTAGGTTAAGGGGGAGGAAGGGCAGATAACCTACATAAGAGAAGGGGTGTGTTGGGATGGGGGGGGGGGCGAAAGCAGTTGGTACTTTTTAAGCATTAATATCTATGATCAAGTATGCCAATGCTTTTGTCCAAAGAATTCGGAATATGCAGTTCCTGTGTCTCCACAGACCTGATTAAAAAAAAAGACTTTTTGCAGTATAATATTGATATAAAAGGCAAATAAATACACTAAGTAGATCGAGCTTCAACAAACGCAAAATTGAATCAATTATTGTTTGGTTAACAAGTGGCTGGAGCGGTTCCACTTAAATATATTATATTAGTGATGATGTGTTTTTAATTTCCTTATATCTTTAGTGCCTGAATCTCTTCATTGTGATTCCCATCTGATCACTTTATAAGAGAGCTAAAATTTCTAAATCTGTGTCACCTGATCTGCAATTGGTCCTTCGAAAGATGACATAGGCCACATATAGCCTCAACTGATATTTTCGCCTCAATGCCCAGACATATCTCTGCACAAGGCGTCTTACATAAATTAAGAATGGCTACGTCAAAGTGTGTTTATGTTTGTATTTTAATCAGAGTATTCAGTGCTTTGGTCAGGCTAATATGCTTCTTTAACTTATTAGAAAGTTATTGTTGAAATGAAAAGTAGGGTCATGGTCAAGGTCGTCATTGTCCCGTCAGATGTCTGTCATCAATGAGTGCTATACATCAAGCAAGATTTGCAGACATTCATCCCTTCTGATGTATTTCATTCAGTTGATTTCACAGACAATATTGGTTTCATCTTCTGTCCCTGGAGTTATACGCTTGACATCAGACCTGCAGCAGTTGATCATTTTTACCCTCGCAGATTCCCTCCTCAACACAGCGCCTTTCTAGAGTCCATCCGCTCCTCCATGTCGCCCTCCCATTCCCTCGCCACTTGGATGGTTTACATGTACTCGTGCCGGACTTGGAAAATTTTCTCTTCACTCTTAAAGTTTTATTTTTGTTGTTGGATATTGAACTTGTGTTCAGACTAACCATAAGAGCAATTTAACACAAGTCTTTTATCTCCGTGGAAAGCTTATTGAAATATTTTTTTTTAAGTGCCTTTCATTGAAAGTTTTAAAATCGAAAACTGTATCAGAGCCGTAATAAAAAAATTGACTATAAACTTATAAAACAAGGTATTGGCCTTACTAACAAAGTAATAATGTTAATTTTGATATTGTAAAATTTGCCAGATCTCTGGTACAAGCCATCATTATCTAATTTTTCGTATTCAAATTTCACAATTCATGATAATTCATTAATGTTAAAAAGAAAACAAAAAACTGAATTATATTTTTAATTCTTTTGCAATTGACTTGCTTTTTATTTTATATTTCAAAAGTTAAATTGATTTTAAATTAACCGGAATTTTTACAATTTAGTTTTTACAAGGTAAATGTAACTGTATAGTTCATTTTTTAGTCATTACTTTATATTCAAAAGGAAGAAGTCTAAAGTAATTTACAATAGTTACAATATTTTATTAGAAATAAAAGGTTACCATTAAGAGATGCAAAATAAGCAATAACGTGTCTCTAAATTACAATCTGTTTTACAGTATATGAAATGAGTGTCATCATTTACATCACAACCTGATCATAATTCATGTATACACCACGACCATAATATCTGTACACATCAAGTCTCCTACTTATAATTACATGTACATATTGACTTCATCATAATACATGTATACATATTGACTTCATCAAAGTAATACATGTATACATATTGACTTCATCACAATACATGTATACATATTGACTTCAACATAATAAATGTATACATATTGACTTATCATAATACATGGCTGCTGAAGTTAATACTTCATCATAATACGTACACATATTGACTTCAACATAATACATGTACACATATTCAATTTCATCATAATACATGCACATGTATTGACTCTAACATAATACATGTATACATATTGACTTATCATAATACATGTACACATATTGACTTCATCAGTAATACATGTACACATATTGACTTCAACATAATACATGTACACATATTGACTTCATCATAATACATGTACACATATTGACTTCATCATAATACATGTACACATATATTCACTTCCTCATAATGTACATGCACAATATTCACTCTATCAAAATAATGTATACATATTCACTTCATCATACATGGATACATATTGACTTCCACATAATAAATGTATACATATTGACTTCAACATATACATGCATAAATATTGACTTCATCATAATACATGTATATATTTTCACTTCATCATGACATCTACCCATGAAGACTTCATCATCATCTAAACACAAATTGACTTCATTAGATATATATAAAATAATGTAGCGATATTCACTGGGTCCTGCTCAGAGAGTACCTACTGATGGATAATCAGGAGTCTAAGATTAGCCTCCCTCAAATTTAAATTGAATATTTCATTTTTAAATAAATAACAGTATGCGATGATTGTTTTTGTTAGAAATAGATAAGCACATTAATAGACAAATTAAGAGTTTATTATCTTGCATGATTACATCAAAACTTTATTATCACACATGTAAACATGATGACTTCATCATTATACATCTACACGTATAGACTTCATCAACATACATATAGACATTTAATTAATGTCAGTTTTTGTAACTTTTGCAATTACGTTTGATGTTCATGTTTGGTTTCTATGGCGACTTATACTGTCAATGTTGTTCATCTACTGATACTACCACCTAAGAACCATGTCGATATGAATGTAATTATGTCTATCTCATGTGACATTATAATCTCATATTAATTATCAATATCAGCTGAAATACAAGTGGAATATTCTTCATTAAAACATAGGTTTATTTTTTTTTTTTATTTTTTACTGGAAAAAATCATATAAAGGCGTATTATTAATCTTGTGCAGATTTGTTTTAATTAATATAATTTCAATGAAAGACTTAGTACAAATATTATAGATAAAGTTAAAAGACAAATTTTTAAGTTTTAAATGTATTAGCAAACAATAAACTAACAAACATTATTAGCTGAATGTTTTATTTTCCACACTATTAATGATTACAACACTTTTTATCTGACTGTATTAGTGACTTTTATCTGACTGTATTAGTGACTACAAAATCTGACTGTATTAGTGACTCATATATCTGACAGTGTTGATGCACATATCTGCCTGTATTAGTGATTCAAGAATATAACTGTATTAGTGAATAACAATCTGACTGTATTAGTGATTCATATATATGACTATATAAAGTGACTCATGTGTGTGACTGTATTAGCCATTAATTTATCTGACAGTATACAGTGCCTGATATATCAATTTATAAAGTGACTCATGTATATACCTGTATTAGTGACTCATATATCTGACAGTATACAGTGACTCATGTATAATTAACTGAATGAGTGACTTACATATCTGACTGTATTAGTGATTCACATATCTGACAAAGCTTGACTCACATATCTGACATTGAGTCTTTAAATAATTTTGAATGAATTTTGAATGTGAGTATATATACAGAAAATGCTAGTTGTTCTGGAAAGTGTTAGAAAAATATATATTTTTAGACGGTTCTGGAAGGTTCTATGAAATGTCTAGAAGGTTATAGAAGCTTCTAGAAAAACGGAAAACTTGATGAAGGTCCAGGAAATTCTAGAAAACTTCACCAATGCATTTCAATTGAGTTATAACATCAAATGTTATAAGATCAAGTGTTGCGGCTATATAAATATCATTCATTTAGTTATGACTACTAGGTCGAAAACTGTTGTTCATTTAATTGGTGAACCATCTGAAGATTTTTCTGAACGAGTTCTTCCAATAGCGACAAATGTTTTGAGTGTATACTTTATCACACAAAATTAATAAAGTGTCCAAGATAGATGGCTTGATGTCGTGCAAAGACTGTTGAGCATCTAGGATAAATCTTGAATCCCTAAGGCTGAAAAAAGGCTATTATTAAAAAGTTAAAGTACTTATTGACAAGTACTGAGAGGTTGAGTAAAATGCTAAAAGAGAAGGGTATGTTCAACGTGCAAAAGAATCTGACTTTGTTAGCTTCACATCATCCATCTTTGACATCGCACACATCAATGCTCACACTATGATCTAAATTGAAGAAGACAGGCTTTTCTTGCAAGACCAGAGAACTGAACGCAAAATGGTAATGGGAACTGAAGAAAAAACATTGGCAAAGAAGGAACAGCGAACTCAAAAAACGGAAGAATTGGTTGCTTAAAAGATTTGCACAGGAAAAGGGAAAAGATGTTGCTGTAATCCATAACCATGCTAACCTCTCAGTACCAAGCAGTAGTGATTGTTCACAGAAGGAAGACGAAAAAACCAATTATTTCCAGTGGCGAAGAAATCGACATCAATTCTGCCTAAACGACGTCGCTTGAAAACTATGGATGTTGTTTCGCCACAGGTAGCCTCTGCTCTTGATAGCAATGGAATAATTGATAGACAGGCAGTTCAAATCCTTTCGTGACGAGAGTTGGTGATGCAGAAGCAAAGGATATTGCTTTGTCAAGGAGTAGCGTGCAATGAGCCAGAAAAAACATTAAAAGAAGTCATCAAATGTTGTTCAAATATCCAACAAATGAAAGACAATTCAAGATATTTGCAACGTGAAGAATACAAAGAACTTCTAAATCTAAATCTTATCTTCCTGGGATGAATTCCCCCCCCACACTTTGGGGTGCGTTTTCGTGTTCCAGAGCTTATCATCATGCAAGGTGGATGTCTAAAATAATCTACATCATGAAGATTTATCTCTTCCGTCATCGATTAAAGCTAACTAAGCATGAAGCATGCAGAATTCTGTATCTTTGTATCTTTGGTTTACATTAAAGCTTGGATTAAATGTCTCATTCCAGCAGACACATCTCTGAATGATCTGGATTTCATCAAGCTTATTATTGATTATTAAAATGTTCTTCCTCCATTTCTCAGATTGCATTGAAAACGATTGCTGGACATCTCTGGTACTTTAGTGCAGAACTCATTCCTCTGGTTCTCTTTCTCAAGGTGTCTCAGTGGATGAGAAAAAAGCCTTGCTGCTTGCTTGAGTCAATTCATGGAGAAATCTTCTGATGATCAGAAAGAAGGAAGGTGCATCCGCAGCACAAATGATCCATCAGCACTTCATAATGTGACATTAAGGATTTTGTGACCTCGTTATCGCTGCTCTTCTTTTAATGCTCTTCTGCTTCCCACAAATTTTCTCATGATGCTTCCACCTGGCAACAAACTCCATCCTTTCAGAAGGCAACAGCAGTGGTCGCTTCCTTGAATGTTTTCTTAATGACTGTGCCGAGCGGGGAATAGCACTTTAGCGTCATCATTTCCCTGTGGGGGTCGTGCCCCACCCCGCTTAAAAAAGAAGTAACAGAGGAAAAATAAAGAAAATGTAAAGGTACCCCCCTTGCTGGGTATTGATGTATCCCTGCTTACTTTGACCTGGCTATGGGCCTGACAGTCAGGTTAATGTGTCATGTAACTAGTTGTAACGAATGAAATATAGTTGTCACCATGTAACGGTTTGTAATGAGAAACTCAATTCAAGTTCCATGGTTCATAATAGTTTATTAACATTACAATAAAATATAAACAGTAGAATAAATCCAATATGAACTGAATTATCACTATGACTAATAATCTCCTTAAGTCAATGAATAAACACTTATCAACTTTCCAATAAACTCAACTCAATTAACTGAACTCATATACTCTGATTCACTGAACTAAACTTCCTAAACTGACTGTCTCTCTAACTGAACTGCCGTATCATACAAACAGCCTCTTATATATTATGCATGCATCATTACTCGAACTTTCTACATCCAACTAAATCGCACTTACTAGACAATCATATTTTCTATAAACATAATATCTGGACTCTCAAAATGACTAGAGTCTTGACCCCGTGACCTCCGGTTGACCTGGTTGGCCAAGCTCCAAAACATACATACACACCTGTGTGTATAGTACACACAACTACACTATGACACTAGTATTACTTTACTGTTTGATTCCTACTGTGTAATATAATTGTTCTTTGTATCTAAATAACAGCATTTTAAACCTTACAAAATTTTCATTTAATACATCTGCCGAATACCATAAAACACGAGATAACAAGTGCACTAAGGCAGTATTGATAGGAGATTATCTCCATCAGCTAGGTAAGTACTCTCTGATGAGACCCAGTGAGATATCGCTACATTATTTTATATATATTCTAATGAAGTCAATTTGGTGTTTTAGATGATGATGAAGTCTTCATGGGTAGATGGTGTGAAATTTGGTATATACATGTTTTAAATCCCAGAACCAGAAAACTAAAATGCCCATGATAAAAATCAACTTTTAATTTTTCCATTATAAAGAGAGCCATCCTAATATATATATATATATATATATATATATATATATATATATATATATATATATATATATATTATATATATATATATATCTATATATATATATATATATATATATATTAGGGTGGTGCTTAGAAACGAACTTTCAATAATCACTACTCTCACCCCCTATTTTTGTTCGTTTATATATAGAAACTCTTAAAATAAAATATTAAGGTATCCAGTTTATGTTTACTGGTAGCTCAATGGCGTCAAAGTTTAGGAGTATTGGACCGTGATGAAAAAACATAGTGTACTGCACTGTTGTTGTTTGTATAACACTGTATAATATTATTTCAAGTTATGTGGATTGTCCTACACTGCTGTACTAAACATATAAAACATGTAAATAGGCCTGGAAGTGGTAATTTTATACACAGCAGGCCTAGTAGGCCTAGACAAAGAAACTATTAGCAACACAGTATAGGCCTACCTACACCACCTAGAAAATATTGGCAACGTGCCAAACTGATTATCCTATGGTTGTGCATTGGGATGGAAAGTTGATTCCGGATCTCACAAATAAAGAATGCATCGACAGACTTCCTGTAATTGTTTCTGGGAAAGGAGCATCACAATTGTTAACTGTTGCGAAACTGCCTTCCGGAACTGTTGCTGCACAGGCCGGAGCTGTCTTTCAAGCTCTGCAAGACTGGGGTGTTAGTGACAAGATCAGAGGCATGTGCTTTGATACTACTAGTTCCAACACTGGTCGGATTAGTGGTACCTGCATCATGCTGGAGCAAAAACTTCAGCGAGGTCTTCTATCACTTGCTTGCAAACATCACATTATGGAACTGATTCTGGGCGCAGTCTTCCAAGTCTGTCTAGGTGCCACTTCATCTCCTGAGGTTCTGCTATTCAAACGCTTCAAGGATCATTGGCAGTTCATTGACAGAACAAACTATGAAACATGACTGACAAATTCAGACATGTCTACTTCGCTAGAAGATGTGCGCAACTCTCTGATTGAATTTGCTCAGAAGCATATTCAAGAGCAGCAGCCAAGAGATGATTATCGAGAGTTCCTGGAACTTGCTCTGCTATTTCTTGGGGTCGTGCCTGAAAGAGGAGTGCACTTCATTGCTCCTGGAGCAATGCACCTTGCTCGCTGGATGTCGAAGGTTCTGTACAGCCTGAAGATATGTATGTTCAAAGGGCAATTCAGACTGACAACCAAGGAAGGGAGAGGTCTTCAAGAGCTGTGCATCTTTATTGTACGTGTCTACATGAGAGCCTGGTTCACGGCTAATCTGGCAGCCGCTGCTCCATACAATTCTCAGCTACTCCGGAATCAACAGAGCTGTTTCCAGTGCTGCATCCAACATGTTTTCAAAGCACCTCTGGTACCAGTCCCCTGAATTGGTTGGGTTGGCATTCTTCGAGGATCAGGTATCGGCGGAAACAAAAAGACGCATGGTAAATTCCATGAATGAAAGCGGTAATGAGGAGCCAGAGGACATCAAGCTAATCTCTTTTGATTTGGAATCCTTCAACAACAGGAGGCTCGAGGACTTCGTGTCGCCAAAGTCTAAGAGATTCTTTGACATGATGGAGCTTCAGACTGGATTCCTGGATGATGACCCAGATGTGTGGACCATCCATGAAGATTATCGGCGATCTTTGGAGACCGTTCAGCAGATTTAGGTTGTCAACGACTATGCAGAGAGGGGTGTAGCACTGATTCAAGAGTACAGTGGAATCCTCACCAGAGATGAGGAGCAACTTCAGTTCCTGCTGCAGACTGTTCAACAGCATCGACTATCCTATCCAGACACTAAAAAACAGACATTGTCAAAATGACTTCTTATCGGACTGATAACATTGAACTATAATTACAGGTAGAATATTATAGATGCAGGATTGTTTGTGCTTGTTTAATAATTTATTCTACTGTTTAATGTTGTGTTTGAGAAACAATCTTTGATTAAAAAAGCCAAAAATTCCAAAAGCGTGATCTGTTTACTTGTTGAACTTGGCCTACCTAAATTTTGGCTTCATTGAGCTACCTCTAAATATTAAGATATCAGCACCAATTTTTTTTCTAGATGTTTCTACATCCAAAGGAACAATTTAAAAGGGTGAGACCTAAAGAAATCAAGGTTTTAATTTTTAGTGGTTCCTAAGCACCACCCTAATATATATATATATATATATATATATATATATATATATATATATATTATATATATACTCAATGTATAGGGAAAAAAAATTAAGTTTCATTTTCCCACCCCCCTAATTTTTTTCCTTTTGGTATGTTAAGTATTTTTACCAAGTTTCATGAAGATACAGTGATATTTAGAGGTAGCTCAAAGTAGTCGAAGTTTTATATTGTATGCACAAATGCCTGTATTTGACACACAAGGCAAACCGGAGGCAATTTCTGTTACTTATTTATATAATTTCTGTTATTTACATTTTCATGTCAGTGCAATAAATATTACTGCTAGTGCCACAGTGACAATGAAAGAAATTGTTCAGTTCTGGCATAAGGCACGCATTCCAGTTCGCAAAGAATGCCACATAATTGTCAAGATAAAGGATCTCCATTCAGAATGGATGGGAATAAGAAAAGACGTATCCCACAGAACAGATACTAAAGGAGAAGGGGCACCAATTTACTGAAAGTTATACTTATTTGTTTGATGTTGCACATGCTGAAGCTTTAACTAAGATGCAGGTACTTGAAGATATAAAATATCTTGAAGCACAAAGAGAGAAAGGGAGGCGTGGTTGCATGGGTTTAGTGGATATGGTACTAACTCGGAAAGAACAAAAGTGTCATAAAAGATGCTTAGAGCAAGAATATCTTAAGGAAATGGAGGCTAAGCGGATTCAACATGAGGCAAATAAGATGGAGTTTAGCGCCAGCAATGACAGTGACACAGAGGCTAAGATCACCGATGGTTTTGATCCCGATTATCCTGATGAACTCCCCGAACCACCTGAAGTTTCTACCAAACCACCCTAACTGCCCAAGCCACAGCTAGAATATCATTACTTGAACTTGAAGACATGAAATTAGTGAATAGTGATCTTTCAGTCTGAACAATGTTGAATTGACACTTTATGTTAATTAGCTGAATGTTCTGAAAGTTACTATTCTATTGCAATGTACACAAAAGTTGTTTGTTCTCTTTTACAACAATAGGTGTCTTCAAATAACTTTTGATTTTTTTGTGTTACAGAAGGATTACCGTTTACCGTATGGTGATGTCGCGAAACACTGATTATTGCAAAACTTTTACACTGTTGAGCTACTAATAATATTATCAGAAAACATTCAAATTTTGCCAATTTTATTCTTATAACATTACTATAACATTACTAACACGCTTTGGGGGTGGCAGGATGAAAGTTCAGAAATTTTTTTCTTGATTGGCACCCTCAAAAGTGGTGTGGGTTCTGCGTTAAATCGAAAGTAAAGAACTAATACAACATCATTCCATTTTAAAATCGTCAAACGTAAACAATAGTAATAAAAATCATGAAAAAATCGGATCTGCCCGAAACCAAAAATAAACTAGCCTTCTGATTAAGCCTAAGGGGATATGCAAAGGTTTTGCAGGGTAAAGCTAGTAAATAAATATAAGTTTCTTTGATACTTATGTTGAATGTATGGCACTCTTTCATTGCACATTTAAAAAAAAAAAAAACAACTTAGAGTTTAAGTACCATAAGAGTGACATTGATGATGTCATTAAACATTAACTCTCCAGTGTAAACAACTGTCAAACTTTAATAGAGTAATTAATTAATGGACGAGTCCCCTTGTCTATATATTTTGAAATGGTTAATAAATCGCAAAAAAAATTATATTGCTGTTAACTTTTTCCTTTGTTATAGATCACCATGTTAACTTTTTCCTTCGTTATAAATCACCAGGTTAACTTTTTCCTTTGTTATAAATCACCAAGTTAACTTTTTCCTTTGTTATAGATCACCAAGTTAACTTTTTCCTTTGTTATAGATCACCAAGAAAAAAAATTCAAGTCAAGTGTTGAAAGAGAAACAAATCAATGGAGAAAATCGGCAAAAGCAAAAAGTTTTAAAAAGATTCAGGAGTGTCAAGGTTACCTTACGGAATTAACGGAATGGTTATCCTATAGTGTGAATGAGTTGAACTTTTATTTGTATTTTTTTTTCTGCCACGAGATGCTCCACAGACAACAAGTTATAAAGCGAACAATGTAGACTGGTGTATAATTAAATACAACTTTATTACAAAGACACCAGTCCTATACAGGGTCTGGTGGCTTACAATGGTACAAAATGTCAAAAATCCTAAGTCATTAGGAACGTTTCTATAACTATCTGTTTCTTTCGTTGACCGTTCTCTACGAGAATTTCAAGTCAAACCCATTTCTTAATCTACAACGTATTCATATAGGACTACAGTACATGCAGTTAATACAAAAAAAAATGTTCCAGATTTTTGACGCTCCGGATAATAAACATTCGGATAAACGACGTTCTACTGTTAGATTCCAAGAGAGCAATTTGCCCTACGACAGTAGGGTCGTTTGATCCGCGGATTGCTGACCACCTGCATGTGTGACATAATTATTGGAGTAGGGCGCGAGAATGAGTCCTTGGAACATATTAATGTTAAGGGGATAGAATTGAGAATCAAGGGTTAAAGGGCAAAAAGTGGGTATGTTTTCGCCCAACTACTCACAACCCGTGACAATAAGTTAAATAAAAAGTGTTCCTTTTTGCAAAGTGTGTGTGTGATGGTTAACGTGCAGACTTTCTCTTAGTGGTACGTGTTTTATTTATCCAGCTAAGAAATATATCACATTGTGTTTTGTTTTGTCTCCTAGAATGTACATGTTGATTGTAAAAAATACAATAGCACTATATGTTGCATTTAGTCGTTTAAATTAACAACACCAATAATATTCAAAGCTTTTTATATACAACATTTTATAACTCATATGATTTCGCCTTCTTTTATTAGATAGAAAGTCTTTTCAAATGTTTAAAATGTTTATTTTAATTTGTACTTTTCTCTTTGTTATATGTAAGGCAGTTTATAGCGTTCTATTAAAGAGTGTTATGATACATTTATATTTCTTTGTTATTTGTATATCACTTTAAATAGTAGTTTGTAAAATTATGAAAAATAATATATTATTAAGGACGTAGAAAGAAAAGTTTCGTAAATGTCATGAGATAAAAATAATTGAGAAAATTCAATAGATACAGATTAGCAGAACACCTTAAACACATTGACGCATTAAATCAAAAGAGAAATCCGAAACAAACTTGAATACATTCAATTTTATAATTGACTCATTGATTTTGGAGCAGATCAGTACGGCTGAAGATATGAGTGACACATGTCGTATTTACCACTCTACATTTGAGACTGCATAAACTCATGTGTAGATAAACTAGCAGCATTTTGGAAAGTTTTGGTATTCAATCGACCTTTCATATATCTTGAGATTTCAACTTGCTTAAAAGTGCTAATCGTTACTAAAACGTACTTGTAGCTGCTAAATGAATCCAAACAAAAAAAAAATTCGTTAAAAAACTAGTGAAACTTATTAAAGTGAATATAGTATTTATTATTTCGAATACTGAGTAACTCAAACACGATTTTACAGAAAAACCCTGCAACGGAATCAGTTTGAATTAGGTTTATAATGGTAATGGAATTTGAGTTTAGATTAAATTGTGTCATATGGACTAAAGTAAGTAAAGTTCCCTTGCCCCTAAAGGAGCCAAGGAGGCAGATAAAGTGTAGAATTCGTATGTTTCTATAACCTCGGCATATGAAGCCGCCTTTACTTCCCCAACTTAAAGTCAGGTACCCATTTAAAGCTGGGTGGACTAGTGGATGACTTTGAAACAAATTTCACCCGGAAAAAAAACCCATGGTTCTCATCGAGTATCTAACCCAGGACTCTCAGGTCGACAGTCGAGTATCTACGCCAATCGGTCATCCGTCCGACTTGTCATATACAATAGCTATATAAACTATATAAACATGTGCTTGGTAGCAATAAACATAATACTAAAAGTAAACAAATAAAAATAATTTTTAACAATGATAATGAACATTTTTACAGCATAAGATGTTACTAAAGTCCACAGGACAAATTTGGCCTGTTTGACTGATTCATCCAAAAAAGAATTATCAAACCTTTAATTGTGACGTTTAAAATTTATTTTACAACTCTTAAATATAGACTCGGAATTCGAACGTGCTTAGTTTTGGTTGTAGGGTGAAGATGGGATAGTCATAATTGCCTTTAAAAATCATTATATATACTCATCTTTTTTTATTTTGTGGTAAAACTGAACCAATTTAACAATAGCCACTTAGTCTAGATTACACATCGGTGGGGCAGAAGAAATGTAGATTTCACACTCCTCTTTAAAAGCTGGGTGGACTTGGGGGAACTTAGACAAAGACATAAAAATGTTTAAATATCTGTATTTTCGACTGCATTAATTGAAAGAAATAAAAAAATAGAGTTTAACTATTGACCAGGGCAAAGCCTGGCAGGATTGGGGGAAGCATTAGGTCAGGCTCATGAAATCATTATCGTTACCCTTGGCTCGCTACCTTTATAAAATTCACGTGTTTATGCGATCCATCACTTCGAAGGAAATAGAAGTATATGAAACAAGACAATATACGCATATTAGAAATCATCATAAGCGGAAAATGTGCATGAAGAATTTTATCTTTATTGTGAAAAATAATCACTTTTTTTCGCTGTACCACTGTATACCTTAGTTTTGTCTCTGTAGTGGACAAAAAAAAAAACTGTTCCAGATATTTAACACTCCGGGTAATAAATGTTCGGGTAAACGACGCTCTACTGTACTATAGTTTAAATTAAATTCTCTCACGTCTTGTGTAGGAAAATTCGGAATATGTACCATCCTCATGATGGAAGTCTTGGGGAGGGGGTGACACGCATCGGGTGACACGAACCATAGTGACGCCACTGAGATAGATAGAGAGTGTGAACGGCATAAAATGACTGTGTCTCATAAAACTATTTGTTTATGTCAAATGAATAAGTACTGTTTGATTGCCATTTAAATGAATACAAATTTGCAAAAAATCAATATCCCTTAGATATTTAACCATATTACATTTTTCATTCACAAACACTGGGCTTTCTGCCAAATGTCTTCCTGATGCCTAATCGTAGACCATAATTTGGACCGACACTGCACGTCAATATATTCATTCACTGATCGTCATAGATGGCACCTGCATAAATATTTGATAGAAAGAAAGTAAATGAATGAAAGAATATAAGAGTAACATTGTTGTGCATTAGTTAATGACATAACGGTCAGTAGTTGAAGTGTTAGATAAATGTAAAGTGTAAGAATGGGAATACCCCCCCCCCCAAGGTGTGGTTGTTGAACGCAGGCATCGGTGATGAACGAGGATAGTGGATGATTCCAGAGATGTCTGTCCACGCTGTTATTGTTAAACTAGTATTTTAGTTATTTTGATATTAAAGTAGTTGATCATTATTATGGAACAACATGTCTAAACGCAATCCATGCTTCTTTTTCAACAGCAGACATTTTGTCCTCCAGCTCCTTACATGCCAATATAACTTTAATCTGCGGGCCATCGAATACACAGGCTGAAATTTTTGCATCTCACACCTTTGGAAACATCTGCCGAATATGCTGGAACGCTGCACTAGCTGGGTTTAATGCTTTGGCAAATTGTTTGACATGACCTAGTTAAATGTGAAGGGGTGGTAGTAAGATCTTCTCAACAGGTAACAATGATGGATTATAACATTGTGCTAACCACTTATAAATAACAATCATCATGATGATTCGTCGGTTCTCTCCATATTCTCGGAATCGTAAAGGGCATTGACTTTCGGATTCCACACAGCCATCTTTCCAGAGTTGATCTTCAGCTGCTACAACTGTAGTGTGGTGCCCATGATTTGTTCTGATCTCCCATAGCCATGCCAAAATAAGCATTGCGCACCACTGACAATCTTTTGCTTAGTTTGAGTTGGACTAATATATAATATAGTAACCACAAACATAACAGAATGAGTCAGGACAAAGCTTGCAGGATCTACCAGACATATTCACTACTTCATCTAACAATTGTAATTAGTTAAACTGAAAATAAACTTAAGAATATAGTTAACTCATTCCCTCAGTATTTGTTAACAAAATTGTACCCAAATTGTGCTAATATTTTTTTAAAAGACCTAAAAAACTAAGATCAGAAAAAGTAATATTAAAAGTGGGATTTTAAAATAAAGACACAAAATATACAAAGCCACTGACAGTGGCTCGCCGGAAGAGAAAACAAACCTGACCCACTGTAAGTTAGTAAGTGAACAATCACACATAGAAAACTTCGAGAAATATATTTTGTGCTTTTTTCTCAGGAAATCTTGATGTAGAGCAAAAAGCTAATGGTACCACTGAAATCAGCATACCAAAATTATGTAAGAAACATTAAAAAATTAACATAAACAAAAATGTTGTTACATTGTGTAATCATTCTAAAAAAAAACATAAACAATATACACATGTACATATTCTTGACAGCAGTGTGTTGTCCAGTGTAAATAGGTGTGGTGACATTTCCCAGAGTTCTTGATAAATTGTCTACAGTTATTTATGAGCGCGTCTATTTATATTACATCATATCCTTTCGATAAAAGGCTTCCTGTAGATTGAATTTAAATTAAATATATAAATGCAATAAATTATCTCAAAATAAAACTTGGTTTGTGATATTTAAAAGAAATAATATAAAATTTTAATCTAACATTTAAATTATTATATTTTTTAAACATATAATTTATTTGATAAATGGTTTAGTTTACATAACTCTTAAAACAATTATCTATTCTCTTTTGCATTCTGCCTATTCTATATAAATTCAATGGAGGCGATTGTGACATGAGAATTGGATAGTCATGCATAGCTTCATAACTACTAAAAATCAATATTAGATGCATAGAAAGAGTCGTTACTAACTAACACTCTTAAGTGTAATAACAAAATATACTATGTATATTTTGACAACTATCAAGAAGACATACCGTTGAAGAAACTGAACAATGAAAGACAGGTTAACAGAGGTCATGTCCTTCCTACAACAAGAAAAGAATGGGTCAAGTACTACACTGGACCAGAGACAACATTATCCGGACGTAGAGACAGGTCAACAATAACATTCCTTTCACCTTGTGTTTACATTCAAGGTGACGTGTGAAACAGACAGAAGACAAGCTATGTAATGACAGTAATGCACATAATTATTTTTATTTGAATGTTTTATTTCCATGATGATTAATTTTTTGAGTAGAAAACTTAATTAATTCTCGTAGATTTGTTTTGCAATTTCATTTATTGGTGTAAGTATAATCTATAATACAAATTTTACATCATGTGTTCCGGTTTCCGTCTGTCATCGCTACTTCCGTCTGTCATCGCGACTTCCGTCTGTCATCCAACATGGCGGCATAAACAATTCAAAGATGGCAGAAACATTTACTGTATTCTTCTTAACATGCATAATCCGGCTACCAAATGGCCAGCCGAGTAAGAATTGTCTCCTACATGGCTGCCAGTAGTGACATTGGACTAGCCATAAGTTTAGTGCCGATGTGACATAACACTGCACACTAACATACGGCAGGTGAGATCATGAATGCCAATTGGCAATCGCAATGTTATACGGTTTTCGACCGCCTCATTCATTACCAAATGGCAATAAAGCGATCTTTGGAGAAGTAACACAAAATTATGCCAACATATGTTGTGATACTCTCCGAAGTAAATTTAAAATGTGATCCATTAGGACTATGTATATCTCAAAGTATCGTAATACATTCCTGGTGTTTAATTTGCTATTAAATGAGAAGCAATCATAAAAGAAATATTTACAGAAATCGTTCAGTTAATATTCCGTGTTATTTTCCACAATCTAAATTTTAAACCAAAATTATGAATACCTTAATATAATGTAATATTTATATTGTTTAAGTTGTTTTTATTTCTAAAATATGTCTATTTCTAATGTACAATTATTTCCCTTTATTACCCCTAACCTAAATACACGTCACTTTCTTTCATTTTTGACTACTACGTCCACATGAATATGGAGGTGAATAAGGAGGTTGAGTTTGAGTAGCGCCATACACAACGTTTACAATGCAAACTTACCCATTTATGATGGGGCCTTCACACAGAGGGTGTATGGAGGGGCCCCAGTTTGAGGAGGGCCCCCAAAATATCTTTTTAAACTATATGTAAGCTATAATTATACATTTACCAATGCTGTACTACAATGTGTATAACGGTAAGTAAAACCACCTGCTAACAACATGTAGTGTTTTTTGCTTAAGTCCCCGAGCACTCACTCCCGTCTCTCATTTTTTAAATAAGTCATGTTGAACATCATAAAACATAACATGAAGAACTGTTTGGAAATGAAACCATTAAAATATTATGAAGGAATTAAGATTTATCAATGATAAGGTTTTGTGTGCGCAAATTATGTAGGCTATAGTTGGATGTTAGATTCAACGTTTAATAGTCGGGGGTTCTTTTTGTTAAGTTTCTGAAGGATTATTCTCTTGGGAATGAGATTTAAGTGTTATCACTTGGCTTAACGGGGGCCCTAGAAAATCTTTTTTTTTTTACATTAAATGATTAGAATTAAGTACATTATCTAATGTCAACATGTAGTGGCTCCCGAAGAGGCATAAAATCACCTTGGTTCGGCATTGTCTTCCACAGAACTATAATGTTGAAAGCTTTGATATGTCTTTCAACTTTTAAAAGGCCTAATGTTTTCTGCGTCTGCAGCCTATAACATGGATTGATGGAATATTTTTTTTAATTGAAGGTCAGATAAAAGCTACACATTATTTCTATCTTTCCAGGCCCCAGCTTGAGGGGTTACCCCAAATTTATTTTTTTGCATTCAATATTAATTTCATTATCTCCATGTCATGGCGGTGTCGAATGTCAAAATGCAGAGACCTCTAAAGAGTCCAGGCCCACAGGGCCCAATAATCATAGGTTTGGCACTGCCGAGGTTGGCAGTATTATCTTTAGTATATTCTCGGTACGATATGGTGTGCTATTCTATAATGTGTATAACAGTAAGTAAACCACCTGCTAAACATGTAGAGTTTTGCTTAACTTACAGGCATTCACTCACGTCTCTCTTTTTTTTTTAAATACGCCATGTTGAACATCATAAAACATAAAATGAAGAACTTTTTGGAAAGGAATCCATTAAATAAAATGAAGGAATTATGATTTTAAGAGTTGTTGTTTATGTTTACCCATAGTGAGGATTATTTTCTTTGGGAGGAACGATTTAACATATGAATTTTATTTGATTTATTATTATGTGTCCCTATTCTCAAATGTATTTTGGCTACAATAATCTGTTCATGTCCTTGGGACCACTGCGAGTATATAGACCGATTGTTAATGCGCTCAAATACATATCATCATTTTCAACTCCAACTGTGTGCCTACTCGCCGGTCCGGGTACCGGGCCTTTGTTTACTAGTTTGTATACAAAAATTACTTTTGTGCATTGATTGTTACCATTTATTTGAGAGATGTCTGAAAACCTATTTATATTATAAATTGGATATTGGATATTGACTCTGTTTTTATTAGAACTTATGAATAGTAAAAAACATAGAAGATAAGGGGGAAATGAAAATATCTCAAGTACAGGATCTCTGAGAGGCATTTGAAGAAAAAGGAAAGAGATATGGTTTACAAGAGGAAAAGTTGTTACTATTCATCGAAAAGAATTTAGCTATGGACAGAGAAGCTAGGGAAAAAGAAAAAAAAAAGAGTAAAAGAGTGAGAATCAAAGAAAGAACTACTAGAAATGGAAGCATAACTGCAAAGAGAGCGAGAAAGTAGAGAAAGATAATCAAAGAAAGAATTACTAGAGATTGAAATCCAATTGCAAAGAGATAAACTTGATCACAAATTAAAGATGGTTACTATTAAGCCCAATTCTAATTCTCACAATATTAGAAGCGAGTCCAGAGGCAACAAGTGCTCAATTTTAGTTCAACAATTATAGCCACACAATAGCTAACTACGGCCGTGGATCTGTTATTTTACTCGTATTTCGTCGATGTGTCCTGTAAGTCCACTTAACTCCATGAGGAAATATTTTTTTTTTATTATTTAATCAACTAATGTAACCATATATTAGTACAATACATTATAAAGTACTTACATTTAATGCTATTCAGAAATGCACACTGTTGAACACGAAGATCATTTTTAATTTCAACATTATTTAAGTCTAACTGTACATAGTAAGCTTCCTCGTTCTCTATGTACTCTGGCCAAATTCTTTCATTCACTGGTTTTCTGTAATGGCAATAAACAGGCAATAAAGAGGCAATGAACATGCAATAAACAGGCAAATTAGTTTTATCAAACTCACACATTAGTTATAAAATATTGTACCGAATAATTTTATTGCCCTGTATAATTTTTTTTTTCAAAATGTTAATTGCTCGTTAACTTTGTTTACAGAAATTGTATTTTTAACAGAATGTTTATATAGTGTAGATACAATAAATTTGTTTTTAGAGCATTTTCGAAAAAAAATGCTCTATTGTCCCCGTTTTGTCTGTCCGTCCGTCCGTCCGTCCGTCATCACCCTAGATCTCAACAACCATAAGTCATAGACCCATGATGTATATATCATTTTGTAGGTCTTGGCCTGCCAAGAAATGACTTTTTTCCATTTCGCGATCTGACCTCTCAGGGCCGTAAAAGGGGCCTTAGTACAGTTTTTTACTATATAAGCTATATTAATAAAGGAGCGCTATATCTCAGCAACTATAAGTCCTAGACCCATGATGTATATATCATTTTGTAGGTCTTGGCCTGCCATGTGTACATCAAAAGTTCATTTTGCGATAGGACCTCTGAGGGCCGGGCTTCAGGGCTCCTAAGGGGCTTATATATTATATATACACCTTGTACGTTCAATAACCCGTTCATTTGGTGCGAAATACTGCAGCACGTAGTTTCACCAAGATTTATTAAGAAACTCATCAAATGAAATAGTAAGCTTGAGTTCTGAGTTTAATTGAAAGTATCAGAGCTATGCAACAATTGACGGAGTTTTCGGACGATTAAATGACTATAATTTAGAATGTTTTCAATTATGAGTCCTATTTCAGTAACCACAAACCACTTGTAGTTAGATTTAAGAGACAATATTTTTTTTTCAAATATAAAGAAACATCTTTATAATTTTTTTTTTACAAATATATGCATTACACAATTGAATTTATAAACATTTACAAAATTTACAAATATTTACTGAAAGCTAACAAACGTACTGATACATAACACGAAAATGCGCTAACACGTCCTGTGTCCAGAATGGAACAGGCTTAATTGCTTGTTTGTTTGTTGTTGTTTATTATTTGTATTACTCTTTTTAGTCCTCACGTCAGCGGTCACCAAACCTTAGGACGTCATTGGCCAGTTAAAAGCTTTATTACAATGGACCACTAAATTCATTGGTGGAATTTATATCGACAGGTTTTTGTAAGTCTATATTCAAACAAAAACAAACATCAATACGTTACTAACTACCATACATTATTTTATCTATTTTAACTCATGCATTGAAATTAGAGTAGACTGATGGATGGCCGAGTGATGTAGATGCTAGACTGTTGAATTGAGAGTCCTAGGTTCGATCCTCGGTGAGAATTAAGGGAATTTTTGCTGGTCCTGATGAAAGTTGGTTAATATCGCACAAGTTTACCCCAGCTTAATTGGTACCTGACTTAAGTTGGGGGAAGTAAAGGCGGTTGGGCTAAACACACAATCCCTTTATAAGTCGAGGTTACGAAAATTATATTCTTCATCTGTCCCGATGGCCCTCTCTGGCTAAGGGAACTTCCCCGATGGGCCCTCTCTGGCTAAGGAAACTTTCCCGATGGGCCCTCTCTGACTAAGGGAACTTTCCCGATGGGCCCTCTCTGGCTAAGGAAACTTTCCCGATGGGCCCTCTCTGGCTAAGGAAACTTTCCCGATGGGCCCTCTCTGGCTAAGGGAACTTTCCCAATGGGCCCTCTCTGGCTAAGGGAACTTTCCCGATGGGTCCTCTCTGGCTAAGGGAACTTTACTTTTGATTCTACAATTTAAAAAAAAAAACAAACAATGTCCTGCTATATCTACGGACCAGGTAAATTTTCTTGTGGATCAGTAGGTGGCCCACCAGTTTCCGACCGTCGGTATTAAATAATATAAATTACAAGTCTTGTATGTGAATTAAGTTAACGTATCATTACCCGGTTTTTGAAAAATCTGTCCATAGTTTCATCATTCTGGAGCTAAGTTCTTTCTCTTCTTTTGTATAGTTGGTACACTTTGAGAATGGGAGGCCAAATAAAAGTTCGATCTCATAGCCATGGAGTGTGCCCATCCACTCCGGCCAAGGGGTGGCGCTTGTCCTGTGTTCGAAACTGTACATGTACACAGGGTTGCCCAGCCTGGAGTAAATCTGCGCAAAACTGACCACCGGGCATTTGAACAACAAGTCTCCAGTAATGGCGTCAACGTTACTGGAAAAAGAGTTGCACATGTCAATTGGGTACTGCAACTTGACACTTTGAATTGTGGAAGTGTTATTTAGAAACAAATGCTCAAGTATTTCATTGTACTGGACCTCGTTAATTTCACCGTTTCCGTTCAGTGGAAACATTGTACTGTGCCACCAGTAGACGTTAAAATAGTACCCTTCGTTTTTGTTCACGCCAAGCATAACGCTCGTGTTCTTCACTTCACCTCGGCTGAGCATCTTCTCCGGATGGTCAGGTAGGAATTGGCCATCCACGATTGGTGTAATGAAATTAGCCTGTTGAATGATAGCTTCCGGGCTAGCAAAATACAAGCAATTCATGTCTCCAGTCGCGTTCTCTGAGGTACAATTCAAGAGCTTTGCCAATTTCAATGATGTGCTCTTTGCCAAATCCCGATCTTGTATGTTCCATTTAGCGACAGGTGCTGAACTCTGCATAATGGCGTATTTGAAAAGATTTTGCGACATCGGAGACAGGAGGTGGAAGCCGACGCTGACGGCCCCTGCACTCTCCCCGAAGATCACAATATTATCCGGAGAGCCGCCGAGATGGTAGGCGTTTTGCTTGATCCACTGAAGCGCCATGACCTGATCCAGCAAACCGACATTCCCAGGCGCATCTTCGCTGTCCATGAAAAAGAAACCAAGTGCGCCAAGCCTGTAATTGAAGGAGACCACAATGACGTCGTTTCTGGCAGCAAGCTGCGTCCCGTCGTACACGTTTAACGTTGCGGTGCTCGATGTGAACCCTCCTCCGTAAATCCATACCATGATCGTCTTAGGGACGATGTCGTTGCTTGGGAGCGGCCTCCAGACATTCAGGCGGAGACAATCCTCACTCATTACGGTGTTCGGGTTCCACATGTTTATTCCCTCGAAACCACCCAGTGAGGTATCGATGAGCTGCCAGCAGGACTTGGGCTTGACGGTGCCTAGCAGTGTCTCTGTCCATGGCGATGCAGGAACTGGGGGCTTGAAACGCAGATGGCCGGTGGGAATCTGTGCGTATGGGATGGCATAGAATGTCTCCACCTTGACGTCGCTGTTCACCTGCCGAAATCTCGTGACGTTGCCCAGTGTTGTTGTCAGCGTGACGTGATAGGTAAGGGGGGATGAGAAACACAGCTCTAACACACAAGAAGATGCGGTCAGGCGTAAGACAAACCAGGTTCTCAGCAATCTTGTAAAAATATGTAATAATATAAACAATATTGTATTATATAGTCATGAAGAACACCCGCATCTAATTAATACACACGAGAATTCAAAATACAGACAGACCGGTTGAAAAAACCAGTACAGTTACATACACACAGACAGACGGGAATACACATGGAGAGACAGACAGGCGATATGATAGACACAAACTGGTAGACATTGATGGATGGATAGATATGTTGTATTTATTTTAGAGTATTTCAACTGCACATAGAAATTCAACAACTGTATTTTAATGTAAAAACGTTAATGACAATGTGGTTAGCTAGCCAAATGAGTGAACAACATGTTGACACTCACCTGTTGCCAGTGGATAACATGTTCATTAATTATACGGATAAACTGTGTTAAAAAAAGCAACTTTTTTTGCACAATTAAAACTACATTAAAAGGAAAAGGTGTGAAACAAACTGAAAGTATATGCCGGTCATTACGGTCATTACAAACAAAAAATAAGCCATGCTTGTGGTTTAAATACGTGAATCACTGGTCTAAAGTGACTTTGAGAACTTCGTTAGGCTCTATCTTGAGTTTAAAATTATTCCCAATTAGCTGTACCCTGCAAAACCTTTCCCTTGTGAGTTATATCCCATTAGGCTTGATCGGTATGCTAGGTTATTTTTGGTTTCGGGCAGATCCGATTTTTTCATAATTATATTTTAAACTGGAATACTGTTGTATTAGTTCTTTACTTTCGATTTAACGCAGAGCCCAAATCGCTTTTATATATATTACTAGCTTTACCCTGCAAAATATGTGCATAGAGTTATATTCCCTTAGGTTTGATCAGTAAGCTAGGTTATTTTTGGTTTCGATTTTTTCATGATTTTTATTACTATTGTTAACGTTTGACGATTTGAAACTGGAATACTGTTGTATTAATTTTTTACTTTCGATTTAACGAAGAACCCGCACCGCTATTATTTATATAGATTGTTAGTCAGTCATTGTGTTTTTGTCAAATTGTTTCATGACATTTTTTATTACACTAAGTTTTATGTTCAGCTGGTAAAAAAACTAAGATATTTATTTTTTTATTACTTAGCCTACGAGGCACTCGTTGACCTCTGGCGTAGCCTCCCTTGACATATGACGTAGCCTACATTTTCGCTACATTTCAAATAGACGTTAGTACAAACAATTATGATTGCCGAACCCTAGGATAAATCGATTATGTATAATTTTCGTTGGGTTCACGCAAATCTAAAACTCGCCTATACAACAATTAACGAGCTGTTGTTGGTTTTTTTTTGCTTTTTTCGGTTTTTTTTTGCGTTGGTTTGATTGCCAGAAAGACCGAGAAAGAAACAAATTATGCTGACAGATGTTTCTGTGATCAGTTGCTTGCTAAATGCTGTCCTCGATCTGATACATATAATGGTGATAATTTTGTTCTGGCTTCTACTTAACTCAGCACTTCTAAACCGGGTGGTGCGCAAACTTTAAAGGGTACGGGAAAAGGTTATGCAAGAGACCGCAGCCACACATAATTTTCGTTTAAAACAACAAAGAGTTTGAAGTCGGTCGCCAGTTTACTGGGGGGACTCATCAACAAACAACGTGACTAACTATCACATTAGAAATATAAGCATTTTCCATAATGGGAAAAAGGTATATTTATTAGCGGACGGGGTACCGTCTCGAAAAATGTAGAGAACCACTGAGAACTGATACTATAGAGTAGAAAATAACGGGTGACTTGGTTCTTAGTATGCTATGCATGTCATAGGGTTACAAGTTTAAAATCCAACATGTTCCAGTCACCTACCTACATAAACGGTCCGTTAGTCAGAGCACTCCATTAGCAGTAAGGTTGGTATGCTGAGGCGAAAGTCCTAAGCCAATCTACAGTCGTAACTGAATGCTTTAAACTTTGAACGGTATTACAATGTACCCACAGCATCCCCCCCCCCTTCCATCATCAGGCTCGGGAGGGGGGAAAGCGAGGTCGGGGCGTTTGCCCCAATTGTAACTCACTAATGTCGCATCTCATGGAATTAAGGGAATTCCATCTCATAATTCTATCTCGTAAATGTCAACATCAGTTTTTGGACAAAGTAATGTGTTGATTTCATCATCATGCATCATCTTTACGAGCCTCATGCCGTAACTATTGACAAGGGAAATGAGTCGATGTGTGGTTTCCCAACTTGTATTTGCATTTATTCACTCTGCTTAAAGCAACAGTCGTCTTACTAAAGATGAACATATTACGAACATATTACGAAATTAGGGAGTAAGTTATAATTTTCTTCAAAAAGGGAAATATGTTTATTAAAATAAGTCAAAGGTTAAGTGCGACTGCAGAGTTACAAAAATAACAATAATCATCATTTGTCCAAGACAGGTCCAGATTTGGAGTCAGCAAGCTGTACTGTGACCCGGCCAAAAACATGACCGAAATATCACTAGGACCAGAGTAGTGGCTAGTTTATCTTTTCCTGCTAATCAGGCCTGGTCATCTGGTCCCATTGCTAAAATTGACCGCATGTGTCGCTACTTGACGTTTTAAACAAATGACGGCCAGAGCAGATCCTCGCTTTAAAGTGGCTATCGCCTCATTAAATAGCGTGGACCGCAGTAATTCGGTTTCGGAAGTGACGACATTTGGTGGCAATTTACCAGTTTGCTTCCGTATACAAAATTAAAAGGTTGTTTTTTTTCATGGCATTTCGCTAACTATTTTTGTGTTGATTTATAAAATCAACAGAATAACCTTTTTTAAAAAAAAAAACATATTTACTCAGGCCTGTAGCGTGCAGGGGGCCTGTGTGGCCGCCCCCTGCATTTGTCTGGCCCCCTCTGCTTGTTTGCTCTACTTAGTACATTTATTTCCTGGGCCCCCTGCTGTAGAATGCCTTCCCCTGCTTTACAATGCCTGGCCCTTGCTGTAGAATGTCTGGCTCCTGCTGTAGAATGCCTGGCCTCTGCTGTAGAAATTTCACGCTACGGGGCTGTATTTACTGAAGCAGACGGATTTGTCTTTAATATAAAATCATTAAGATACATTCTGACAAAATGATTCATGGATAGACAGATAGACGATATTCTTACAGCAATAAAAAAAAAAAGAATTAAAGAAAGAAAAATGAATGAAAGTGCTAATTTAAAAGATGCTTGTAACGTATTCTTCTTACTTTTTGGCTTTTATTTTTCTAATCGTCTAAAGTAAAAGCTAAATTAAAACACCAAATAAAAACGGCATTCGATATAAATTAATTTTTTTTTCAAAGAACACTTGAAGTTGAAGAGGTTTCTTGGAGCACCAGGTTGAGAAGCTTTGGTCTAAGATGGATGTTAAAAATGTATATTACGTTGTCAAATGAACAATATTGAGCTTGGGGGGGGGGGGAATTAAAGAAATAAAAACTGAAAGAAATAATGATACATAATTTTCGTAGACACCTAACACAACGACGAACCTCATTTCACATTTAGCCAACCGTTGGTAGTAAGTATACAATTTATGTGTCACATTTTATGTCCATGTGGGATATTTTTTTAAAGAATTGCCATAAAGCCTCTTTCCTGGAACTGTATGCAGCAGAGCAAGTAATGGGTCACTGAGCTTGACCCATGACCCATATGAACCATCAATTTCTTGACCCAGACCCATCAAGACCCATGACCCATGACCCATTGACCCATTACTTGCTCTGGTGTGCAGTTTCAACATTTAACATTTATTTGACTTTATTTATTTTTCAAATCATTTACTCGTGCCGTGGACCTAACCATTTATTGCCATATTTTACCCAATATGTCTTTTTTGATTGTGTGTATGTGCGTGCTTGTCTGTGTGTATTTGTGTTTATGTGTCGGTGTGTGTGTGTGAGTGCTTGTCTTTGTGCGCGTGTTTGTTTTTGTGTTAGTATTTGTGTGTGTGTGTGTCTGTGTGAGTTTGTCTTTGTGCGCATGTTTATATGTGTGATTATGTGTTTTTGTTTGCGTGTGTGTGTGTGTGTGTATTTGTTTGAGTAATATTTTATGTGTCTGTTTTGTGTGTGTTCATCTTTGTACGCGTTTGTTTATGTGCTTGTTGTGTACTTGTTTGTGTGTTCTGCAGGCTTGCGGAGCCGCCATATTTTTTTCCGGCTCCGGCTCCCACAAATTTGACGGCTCCGGCTCGGCTCCGGCTCCCTATTAAGATAGTATCACACGAGATAAAAATTTTTGTAATTGCTCCACTCAAACCTGCCGCTGATAAAAAGTTATGCGTATTTTGCCGCGTTCACCCCAATAGTCAGGAACTTGAAAAATATACGCATTGTCGGTGTTACTAAAAACAAACCATTTCAGTGCATCCAGAAACATATCATTATTTTCGATCGAGGTTTCACTAGTCGCCATTTTCATAAGTAACAAAAAGTTATTTCAATGATCAAATTAGCAAATAGTAAAATGATACATTATTTTAAATATTGTAAAGACTTCAGTATTTGTATTTATTATTTATAAATTCGAAGTGACTATTGGGACCCGGGTACCAATAAACTTCGATTTTTATTCGGACCCCGTCCTAATAAAGTCTGATTGTTATTCGGACCTGTGGCAAATATGCACTTAGCTTAGCTATACATAAACTTTATTATTGTTTTTTTTTTATTTTTTTTATAATTGTTTGAATTGTATGATTTAGTCGTTACTCCGTGTCTATGGTTCCACTATTATTATTTTTTCGTGTTCCGTCTAATAAGGTTTAAATATAGCTAAGCTTAGTGCATAGTTGCCACGGGTCCGAATAACAATAGGATTTTATTGGGACCCGGGTTCGAATAGCCACAGCCTTATAAATTTATCTACTCTATTTCAGATATTCTGTTTATAATAAAATTGTTAAATACAGAAAGCGACCATTTTGTTTTTAGTCTATTACAAATTCGCGGTCATATAATAATACGAAATGACGCGTTCTATTTGTCGTCGTAGTACAAATTTATTTTGAAATGATTGACACAATTATTCTATGAAATAAAACTGTTTTAACTTTATATATATAACAAAATAACATGCCATTAAAAAAATTTCGGAGGGTAAACAAGATTTAAAACGAACACAAAACGATTCCCCATTCAAGATTTCTTGTGGTGATGTGCGTGCACGCTATCATTTAAATGCTGTTACTGTTGTGGCGTTCGTAAAACAGGACAATATTTCAAATTGTAGGAGGCAAACAATCAAACAAATTTGCAATTTTAAAGATAAAAAAAAAATCTGCTGTAAAAAAAAAACATTTGGGAGCCGTGGAGCCGCCAGATTTTTTCGGCTCCGGCTCCGGCTCCAGCAAAAAGTAGTGGCTCCGCAAGCCTGGTGTTCTGTGTGTGAATTTGTGTGTGTGAGAGCGAGGGAGACAGACGGAAAAAGAGAGAGAGAATCTCTTCATCATTCCTGGCTTTTAAGAATGTGAATGTTTATAGAACAGAATGTATATTTGCCCCTAATACGCCAGATTCTATTACAGCCTTCAACATCGATACCGTTTTGTTCATGTATTATATCATTTTAAATAATCGTAACAACGGCTACCAATATATTTTTTTTTCAAAGTGAACTTTGACTGTTTAATGTGATCTCATTGCACCTGACGCTCGGTATAAATTTAACGTTAGCAGAGATCTTTGTTTGTCCACAAGAAGTAATCAATTGGTCTGCTGTACAATTTAGTTCTATTATCTAGGCCAAGCTGCATGACTTTTAATAAATGTTGTTGGACCCCCCCCCTTCCCCCCCCCCCCCCAATTTTGTAACATTAAACACTTGGCATTTGATATGTCTTCGTGTACCCAACAGTATGGACCAAACACATGTCTGGAATGTCCACATTTAATAGGCGCTCGGTTATCTTGTGATTAATAGTTTGCTGTCCACTTTGTCGGTAAGCAGATGGGCAGATTCTTCATACCAACATAATACATCACTCTTACAACGTTAAAGAGTCTTGCTGGGTTGATTTCTTCACATCCTCTATCATGGATGACAAGTGGTCAGAGGACGACACCAACATTGTTTACATATTGTGATAGACCCACCTTTTCCGGATATTTCTCTAAGTTTCCAAAACGGCCAACTTTTACTATTTATCTAAATTTCTGATACCATTACAGATTATTTCTTAACATTTACCATACTTTTACCGATACCTTGACCGATATTTCTCTACATTTCCGATACAATTACCGATGTTTCTTCTCACTTTTCTGTTCCCCATCCCTAGAAAAAAAATAAAGTCATATACAGCTGGCGGTGTAATGGAAACTGTTGTCTTTTTGGACAATCTTTGTGTGTACAGTGGTAAAACAGGGTGGGGGGAGGGGTCACAGCCTACATATAGTAAAACCTACAATAAGGTATTTCTGTATGAGAATTAATGGTTAATAAATGTTATAATAATAACAAATAAAAATACTATAAGAAAGTCTAAGAGAACAGACATTAATATTTTAAAGTTCTTTTTTTTTATTTCTAGATTTATATCTGGCATTTTTTTTTTTGAGTACATCATCAAAGTTAATTTCACCCAACAAGTTTGTCTCAATCATCAATGGAGATAAGGAATCCAGTCTTTCTTGTTTCAATGACGATCTTCTTGAATATCTTTTTGTACGTTCCAGCTGAGATAAAGAGCGCTCAATTAAACAGTTCGTAACCATTAATGGTAAAACTATGCACAAGGCAATTTCTTCATTGGGTAAAGCACACTTGATGTTGTCTCTAGCTATTACATTGTGTAATTCTGCATGGCTGAGCGTGTTGTTTTCAGATTTTGATGCACGAAACTTGTGGCGAATATATGCGTGGAACTGTAATAGTTTAGTATATAAATTATTGTTCAGATCTTCAGGATAAGTATTTATTAGTCCTTCACTACGCTGAGATGTTTCTGATACATCGATCAAAGAAGAAACTGCTATATCATTATAAAACTCTACTCGTCTACTCTTCTCTGTCTAAAGTTTGTCAACAATGGCGTAGAAAGCAGATATACCAAATTTGTTTCTGATATTCATAAATACCTCAGTGACATCACCATCAATGATCACTGGCATTCAGAGATACCTCAGAGGCATCACCACCAATGACCACTGGCAGTCAGAGATACCTTAAGAGGCATCACCACCAATGACCACTGGCATTCAGAGATACCTCAAGAGGCATCACCAACAATGACCAGTCTTTCATTTACGGTTACGCAACAGATAACTTATAATCCAAAACTGGTGTTATTTCTTCATACCTTTCCAATTCATTCCTAAATTCATGCAAGTAATCTGCGAGTGAAGAATACTAATCACCATACGTTTACACCTGCTCATTTTGTAGACCTTCACTGACCATGTGAAAGTGTTTGTAACACTTCTTCCCAAAAGACAAGCATAAAAGCAAACTATTGCATATTCTTTGCAATGTTTATCGATTAGCTAATGCCATATCGATTACGCGCGGCTACCGGGACACTATAGATATTTTTCTTCAGGACTTGAGGTGCTCACCCAACCCCCCCAAACGCTTCGTGACCTAGTCACGTGCCTTGTTTGCCTAATAATAATTCCAGGCCTGTTTATGAAGATAAGTATGTTGCGGCTGTTTCTCATTTCAGTGTATGATGTCCCTGTAAAGATGAGATGAAATCTCTTAGAACCTATTAACCACTAATGGGACGGTTTTTATGATGCCCATCTATCATCCACACCATAACCGACAGTGCAATGGCCATGGAGGCAGCACGAGAGATATAGGGGGGGGGGCTTGATCCTCAACGGAGATCGAACGAAATACCTTCAAGTCGACAGTCGAGCGGTTTAACCGCACAACTGTCCGTCCCAGATACAGTATAACCCCTCATATTCCCGAAGGGAGGGGGAGAGGCGGCGTATCTAATAAGTGAATAGTCACAAACGGGTTCAGCTAAGTGATGCACTATAGCAAAGACTATCAAAATATAAACAAAACAAGAGTTTTGAATTAGATCCAAAGACTGTAAAGCTACGCGATAAATAAATACATAAATAAATAAATATATATATGTATATATATATATATATATATATATATATATATATATATGACCACTGATTGAAAACTGACTTACTACTGACTCAAAATAAAAGCAAAAGAAACTATTAAATACCTGCTATTTTATATATATATATGGATGTCTGTTTATGACTAAGTTTCCTTAGAGAAAGGATGCATTTTCACCTGCGCTACGAGTACGCATTTAGCTTATTGCGTATAGATGTATAGATCGTTACTCCATACCTGGCAGTGGTGTATTGACCTATAAACAAAGTAAACACGCTCCTTGGGCATCAAAGGAAAAGGAAACAAAACATTTCTGATTACTGATTATCTCATTCACAAATTATACAAAAAAATATTAGATATTAATAAGTATACTTTTAATTGTTTCGAACTCCTATAAATAGGCAGAAACTGTAAACATTTATGATAAATGAAAATTCTTAACAAAGAAAATTGTCAGTATTTAGATATGTTACCGGCAAAGTGTGAAATACCTGGTCGTTTTAGGCAAAGTATAAAATTTTTAAATTGTGCATACTTTTCAATCATGGTTGGCATCCTCATCCATGTCTTCTGCAGAATGAGCTGTCTCTTGCATTCTTTCATCTCTGTCTATCTGCTCTTATGTTGTTTGTATGCTCTGTATTCTTTTTTCGAGGTCTTCCTTTGTTTCCACATCTTGTAAAACATCGACAGGTAGGGACGACGTTGTGAGGCATATTTTAGCTTTGCAGCCAAAGAGTGCTTCGTATGATGATCTTTTAATCCCATAATGAAAAGCTCTGTTCTTCATGAGTTGCACGAACCGTAACCCCTCACTCCAGCGGCCAGTTTTTCCATCTTGCATCCAAGCACACAACATATTTTAGATGTCCTGGTTTGCTCTTTCGACGCTCCCCTGGCCTTGTGAGTGGTGCGGCATACCATCAACGATCTTCAAGGTGGGGCAGTACTCCTTTAAGCTGCTTACCACATTGTTTGCAAATTCTCTGCCGTTATCGGACTGTAGAATTGTTGGAGCACCAAGCAACGTAAATATGTCTACGAGCTAGTAGGCTACTTCTACTGCCCTCTTTGTCTTCAGGGCCCTGTGAACCACGAACTTGGTGAGATGATCTTGATACACCATTTTAAACTTGTATTCCCCATCAGGATTGAAAGTGGATGAGATCGACCTGACAACGGGGGTTGAATTCTGAAAAAACCATTGGCTTGACTACAATGCCTTTTTTGACGCCTTTTTGTTTTTTTTTTCTGGCAAGGTTCATAAAGGTTAACATACAGTTCAATATCATGACGTGTAATGTTCTTGTATTTGGGTGATAGTTCTTTCAACATTCTGTACCGTCCTCCATGACCAATAGCCAAAGGGGCATTATGAAGTACGTCAAATAACTCGGAGTCAGCGACGTAAAACTGAATGGCACTCACACCTTCTTTTTCCACCATCATGACATCATAGTATTTCACCAGCCAATAGTTACATACTTTGCCGAACGGGAACTCGGCATTCTATAGAATGCCGAGGCAAAGTATGAAATAGCAATTTATTTCGTACTTTGCCTGAAAAATTCAGGCATTCTATACATTGCCTAGGCATTCTATAGAATGCCGGATTTCACACTTTGCCGGTAACAAATACATCATGCATTAATATTTTTTGTTTAAATTATCAAATCAAGTAGTGGATACATTGTTTAAATGCAATAATCAGTATTTTATTTATCTAAATATGAATATTAATTGAAACTTATGAAGGTTTTCAATAGATATACATATAACCGGTAATGCATAAATTAAATCAAAGATTTAAAAATAATCATAAGATTCATTAGATAGTATAATTGTCTTTGAGAATTTACAGAGGTCACTTTAACTGTAAATAATTGAAAAAAAAGTGTCCACATTTCTTATCCTGATAGTTAATAATCCTGAAATTTTTTCCAGAAAGTGTATTTTCTTCTTTTTCACTTAGTGGGATTGTTACTTCCATTCACTGTTTTGAAGAATCCATGAAAATGGCTTTTTAAACTTTTAGATTTTTTTTTAAGTCCAAAGAAATGAACTCAGGTTTAATAATTCATACGATGACAAGATGACAATCAGAATGTCTCTTGAACTCCATATCTGAATGACGATTGTGGCATTGTAGAGGCATTTCTAATTTCTCTTGTTCTGTATTATTCTGTGGGTTAAAACTTCTTGTGCAATTAAACTAAATAACATTAATTTTTTTTTAATTATACAGTCAAACCTAGGTTTACTAGTGTTTTGCAAGATGTGATAAATCTTTTTTAATTACCATGCCATGTCACATTTCCTTCTAAAAAAATCTTTATAAATAGGGCAAAAGAAAGTTTCACTAGGTAGGTTAATGTCACCCTCATCCCAAAAAAAAAAAGAGATTAAAGTGGGATAACAAGAGCAGTGAATGTATTAGTAAGAGCAAAATATGTCCTAAAAATACATTTTAGTACTGCATATTAGACTACATAAGAATATATAAAATATTATTCAAAATTATGCATAATATTTTTTTAGAAGCAATCATTTTGGTTTCCATTAAATCTTATGGGGAAATCTTAAATAAATGACTACTTTGAATTACAAAACCATGTCTAGAACTAATAAAGTTAGAAAACAAAGGTTTGACTGTAATTGCTTACATAATAATAAAACTGTAAATAATAAACCTTTATAAAATTAATTAAATCTGTAATTTTAATTATGTATGTTAACTATTAGCTTTGAAACATTAAAACCAAACATAACTTTGCTACACATACTCTAATTGCAAAAAAAACAAAAAAACAAAACAATGTATCAACATTATGGCTTTTATCGCACATAACAAGGTATTACATTTAGGACATTTTTTGATTACCTGAAAAAAAGTGACTTTATCGATATGAATTAAATCTGTCGAAATTTCATAACTAAATTAGTGGTGGACTTTTTATATGCACTTTTTATAGAAAAAGATAACTTTTTACACATAATCTGCTCCGATGGGGCTCTAGCCTTTGGCTAAGGGAAATTTAATTATTTTAGTGGAATTTATAGAACATAAAAACATTAAATAAAGGTTCAAGTGATATTACTGAATGGACATATTAAATTTCATGTACAGTACGAGTCATAGCAATATGTTGGTACCTTTTAAAAATATTTAAAATACAGGACCAATTTAGGTTTCACGCTAAATATCATAAAAGTGATTTTCTGCCACATTTGTTGATTATAATAACTTTACATACCAGACAGCACAGTTTTAATTTTACATACCAGACAGCACTGTTTACATGTTTACATATTCCACCAGCGTCGCTTTCGCCTGTTCATCTCTATGAATGATTTTATTTCTCAATATTCTATTGTGTACTAAATATAATCTTCCATTTTTAGTATGTTATGAGAGTGGTTCAACAAGTAGACATAGTCTTCTGACAAACGTTAACTAGTCCACACTCAAGTTGTTGACGGAAGCTGACAATTAAACAGACTTGAGAGATCTTCCCAGCATCATTCGGCCAAGCTGTTGGTTTTATTTAGACCGTAACCCTGACAGAAAGCTATTTCTAGGATGGCTTGGTTTAACTACAAGAGCAATGTTCTGTTAATATTGATGGATATTTCAATGTGTTTAGCTCAAGGTCAGTATTGAACAACCAAAATGTCCCTTTTTATTTTATTAAAAGAATTTGATTTTGTCTTCCCATTAAAAACAAACAATCCGCCAACAACTACACACTTTTCTGTTAGTAGCATTTATAGTTCACAAATTCATTACAACATATGTATATTACGAAATATAAATAAATAACAATGTGTATGTTCAAAATTTTGATCTAAGATGATATGACTCTTTTTATTACGTACTATTTATAATGTAACAAACAATCAACATTTTATTCGTCATATAAAAACATGGCTTTTTTAAGGACGTTAAGGTATATTTCATCAAAATGCCTTTCATAGCATGTTTAGGGCTAATTTTATGCTTTTTCGTGCAGTTATAAGCGAAATTTACTTACAATTATGTTTCATGTCGACGAGTTAATGGAATGTTTAAATAAGACTTAAAAACCAAAGCTTTCTGTTTGATATACGTCACATACCATCATTACCAGCACTAGAGGGATATACATCACGTTCCATCATTACCAGCACTAGAGGGTTATACGTCACATACCATCTAACCAGAACTAGAGGGCTATACGTCACATACCATCATTACCAGAACTAGAGGGTTATACGTCACATCCCATCATTACCAGCACTAGAGGGTTATACGTCACATCCCATCATTACCAGCACTAGAGGGTAGTTAGAGAGTCTCATGTGCCATGACTTTTTATTCGCTCTAACCCCTTCCCCTCGTTAGCTGTTCAAGTCAATAGACTGCGTCCGTTGTATGTCACTATAAAAACCAACAGTCATATATATATATATATATATATATATATATATGTTTTTTTAATTTGACCGGTTTGGCCGGTCTGGAGCAAATAGATAAAGTGTTGACTACAGCTAATATAAGTTGAAGGTTGAAGTCATCACTTGAAGAGAAGAGCTGTGTTCATCACTCTGAAACTTGTGGTTGGTGGTATGTAGTTTTCCCATGACTGGTTAGCAGGTCGTATTTTTCCCATGACTGGTTGGCGGATTGTAGTTATTCCATGACTGGCTGGTGGATCATAGTTTGCTCATGGCCTTGAGCAATCAATGTAGCCATGTCATTGTGTTCTTTATACTCCAATTATACTTATTTTTTCTCATGGTTTGTATTTTCTATAGCCGGCTATAAACTGCCACACATAACTGAACCAAAATGCGGGGCCATTTACTACCTGAACGCTGGTGACAACGGGCGATTGACCTGTACAGCTGAAGGGAACCCACAACCTACGTAAACTGTTTTACTAATGTTACATCAGTAGTCATATAGAAATGACCTCCTTTCAGTAAACCATAGTCTGTGTCATAGATCTATAGTCTGAGTCAATAGTAGTTGCTATCTTCCTTTCTATTTCCGTTTCAAAACAAGATGAACTCTCAATCATATTTCCGAATCATTTTCTTAAATAAAAAACAAAATAACGAAGATATTTTTTTATATTTAACGTTCAATTTATGAGCTATGTTTCATATGGCCCGGTAAACATTTATAGCACTAGTTATGCTCAGGTTGTAGGCTTCTAGTCTTTCTTTTATTCGTTATTTCTGTCTTTCATTAATTAATCCCATATCTGGTTTTACTCTTCATATTTTTCTCTACCTCTTTCATTTGTCATGTACACTAACCTGTATTCAAACATCGCTATCATTAATTTAATATATACAGTCGATTCCGCTTAATGGGTACACATCGAGACCGAGGCTTTTTGTCCCAGTTAAGAGGCTGTCCCAATTAAACATACAAATCTACTATTGGCTTCTTGGTTTGGTTTCTTTGAGATTTGTCCCAAATAAGCGGATGTCCCAATAAAGCGGTGTCCCAATTAAGCGGAATCTATATATATATACATATATATTTCATTTTAGCTACAAATGGCTACACAACAGGAAACTGTTGTCACCAAGTGAGGGGGTCACTCTGGATGGCGGTTACCTGATGATACAGAACTTTAGTTCCATCAACGAAGGAGAATTTATCTGTGTTGCCAGCAATTTTTTTAAGGAAGATCAAAATACAAGAACAGTCGCCATATTAAGTTATCCAATTCAAATTATTTTAGCTCGTATGTTGTTTATTATTTATTCTCTTCTTCTAATTACTTAATGATAACAGCAAGGAAAGATACTAGCAAGGTCACAATAGCTCTATGGTGACAGGGGCGTAAACCTCCCGGGCTGCTGCCTATGAGGGGACGGTAAAAATATTCCTCTGAAAACAGAATTATATATTTTTTTTAAAGTAACAGTTTTTAAGTCATCAGAGTCAAAAGTGATTTGTCGCAACAGTCTTTATACATTTCTTATACCATAACCATTAGCTTTCAATAGTGAACACTTCATTCGTTCAATTCAATCAAGTTTAAAAAGTTGCTTTTTAATAAGGAAAATATTGAAAGTTTCTAGGACAATGTCACTTGAAACTGTTATCAAACACTTCAAGTCAATTTGTATTGATATAAAGTGAAGGAAGATTTTCCGATTGTCTCGTTAGAAATCCATATACCGCATCCCTTCAGTTATACTGATGGATACAAAAATATCTGGCACAATCATATGATTACTGCTTGAATACTGTTTAAAATACTGTAGAAACATTTACAGGTATTTTCTTGAGTGTGAAGTCCCTGAAATGATGAGATGACATCTACTTGATCCTATAAACCACGAATGGGGCAGTTTTTATGATACCCTTCTTTCATCCCCACTATAGTTGATAGTGCAAGGTCATGTAGGCACCACGGGAGATATAGCGGGAACTTGAGCCAAGACCTGAAGTATCCATTGTCCTCACCAGAGATCGAACCATGGACCGGCAGGTTGACAGTCGAGCACTTTACTACAGGACCACAATTTAAGGAAATTGCCCACCTAAATGGGATAATTTTCTTTTAGAACTATCCGAAAATGTGTGAAAAAGATTTAGTTTTTAATAAACACATATAGCGACACTTGAAAACAAAATCATCCTGATGTATCATTGGATAGCAATAATTCTATCTAGATCATCCGGATGTATCATTGGATAGCAATAATTTATCTAGATCATCCAGATGTATCAATGGATAGCAATAATTTATCTAGATCATCCAGATGTATCATTGGATAGCAATAATTCTATCTAGATTTCTCCAAAAATATCTGGATCTGGATAACACAATATCCAGATTGTCAGCTATATTGGACAGTGAGGTAGTGGAGTAAAACGACCATGGGTCAGGAAAATTGGACAGTAGGAGTAAGAGCCACGGGAAACTCTTCATGGAGACTTTTCAAGAGTTAGGTCCCACAAGTTCACCCAGCTTTAAATGGCTACCTGCCTTAAGTTACTTCATCTACCCCGAGAGTGCGTTAGGGCTTAGGGCACTTTAAGATTTTAGAAGGACTGGTAGTTTTGAAAAGAGCGCATTAGCAAAGTTCTTTCTATTTGACCTAATTATGTGTGTAAAGTTCATTCTATTTGACCTAATTATGTGTGCAAAAGTTCTTTCTATTTGACCTAATTATGTGTGCAAAAGTTCTTTCTATTTGACCTAATTATATGTGCAAAAGTTCTTTCTATTTGACCTAATTATGTGTGCAAATTTCTTTCTATTTAACCTAAATATGTACTGCAAAATTTCTTCTATTTAACCTAATTATGTAAGCAAAGTTCTTTCTATTTGATCTAATTATGTGTGCAAAAAAAGATATTTGCTGTGTACATTGAAATGAAAATATTTTTGTTGGAATGAATTAGACGATAGATAGGTAACTAGACAAAACAGTTTGTGAACTCAGCTGTAATATTGTGTTACTCTGTGAACTCAGCTGTAATACGTGTGTTACTCTGTAAACTCAGCTGTAATATTGTGTTACTCTGTGAACTTAGCTGTAATATTGTTACTCTGTGAACTCAGCTGTAATATTGTTACTCTGTTAACTCAGCTGTAATACGTGTGTTACTCTGTGAACTCAGCTGTAATACGTGTGTTACTCTGTGAACTCAGCTGTAATATTGTTACTCTGTGAACTCAGCTGTAATATTGTTACTCTGTGAACTCAGCTGTAATATTGTTACTCTGTGAACTCAGCTGTAATATTGTTACTCTGTGAACTCAGCTGTAATATTGTTACTCTGTGAACTCAGCTGCAATACGTGTGTTACTCTGTGAACTCAGCTGTAATATTGTTACTCTGTGAACTCAGCTGCAATACGTGTGTTACTCTGTGAACTCAGCTGTAATATTGTTACTCTGTGAACTCAGCTGCAATATTGTGTTACTCTGTGAACTCAGCTGTAATACGTGTGTTACTCTGTGAACTCAGCTGTAATATTGTTACTCTGTGAACTCAGCTGCAATACGTGTGTTACTCTGTGAACTCAGTTGCAATACGTGTGTTACTCTGTGAAATCAGCTGTAATATTGTTACTCTGTGAACTCAGCTGCAATACGTGTGTTACTCTGTGAACTCAGCTGTAATATTGTTACTCTGTGAACTCAGCTGCAATACGTGTGTTACTCTGTGAACTCAGCTGTAATATTGTTACTCTGTGAACTCAGCTGCAATACGTGTGTTACTCTGTGAACTCAGTTGCAATACGTGTGTTACTCTGTGAAATCAGCTGTAATATTGTTACTCTGTGAACTCAGTTGCAATACGTGTGTTACTCTGTGAACTCAGCTGTAATATTGTTACTCTGTGAACTCAGCTGCAATACGTGTGTTACTCTGTGAACACAGCTGCAATACGTGTGTTTGCAACCGTATGTGCACGTAGAGGAAACACTGCCCCGAACATTGATAAACTTCTCGACCTGTGTACCGTTTATGCATAAAAGTGGTTTCGATTCTACCTTCTGTATCTTTTAGTTGTCGATAAATCAGTTCAGTCATGCAATATAATTAGGGAAAAACAATCAAAATAGTAAAAAAAAAATATTCTTTGTTACTTGGAGTACGTTTAAAAACACATTTGATAAGTGCCAAGTTACTTGGAGTATGTTTAAAAACACATTTGATAAGTGTCAAGTTACTTGGAGTATGTTTAAAAACACATTTGATAAGTGTCAAGTTTTTACATTATAATTTTTTTGAACATGTTCAATTTATATATAAAATGTTTCGTTTTCTTTGAATACAAGATCTAAACGTGACAGATGAGAGGAAAGTAAAGATCATACCCGTGGAGCAAAATTCTTATGTGAACTTATCTTGTCCACTGGGAGAAATTAAGCCTGAATACAGATATTCTGTTGTGTGGTACGACAAAAATAATAGAAGTGTGGCAGATGAAAAGAATGATAGACACTATGTAGACAGTAGAGGTAAGGTAAATATTTGACCGATTTATCTATCTATCTATCTATCTATCTATCTATCTATCTATCTATCTATCTATCTATCTATCTATCTATCTATCTTTCTATCTATCTATCTATCTATCTATCTATCTCTCGATAAACTAAATGCTTGATAAAAAGATCTCGGTTGATTGACAGTGTTATTTCTGAAGAATTCAAAACGAAGTTCCAAGGGAGATCTAACTATTTTTGCAAACAAAATAAAGTGTTGGTGTATTTCACTGTATCTTTATTATACTACTGATATTTTCGTAAATATGAATGGTGTGGCTGGGTGAAATGAAATGATGCATAATTTTTTTACACATTATAATTACGTTCTTGGTGGTGTAAATATGCACACATTATAAACAAGTTGTTGATGGTGTAAATATGTACACATTATAAGCATGTTGTTGATGGTGTAAATATAAACACATTATAAACAAGTTGTTGATGGTGTAAATATGTACACATTATAAACAAGTTGTTGATGGTGTAAATATTATACATTTTAAACAAGTTGTTGATGGTGTAAATATTACATTATAATTATGTTGTGTTGGTCTCTCCCCAACAGGAACTTTACACTTTACCTACATAACTCGTCCGGACACACTCCAAGAAAATAATGCCTTTAACTGTACTGTGACTGACCCACAACTGAAAACTTACCACTCTCCGATACAGTTTGCTTTGAATCTTACCAAAGGACAGGGTAAGTATGTCTGAGTCCTTACTTCAGCGGGCGCCACCGCTCGTAAAGGTCCCCCCCCCCCCCTCGGTCGTGTGCGCAATGAAATAATGGTGGTCTGGAACACTTTAAATAAAACGTATGTAACTAAATGAAAGTTTACTTTTAGGTAAAAAAAAAGTTAATACACAATTATTATGAATATAAAAAAAAATAATTAACTTTATTTTTAAAATAGTCACAATTAACGCACATAAAAATGAAATTAAATTATGGAACAACAAACATTTTAATAAACAGTCAACTTATATACCTACACCAATGTCTATACAGCGACTACTAGTATACCTCCGCGACTGCAATACACAGTATCGAGTCTATCAGGTCTGGTGAACGAGTCAGTCAAATTAGAATGTGTCTTTTCTGGACGGTATGTAACTCCATTATGTTTTATCCATAATTAGATGTATGTTGATATGTTTACATTACAATGATAATACACCTGGTTGTTGTTATTTTGTGTATTGTTATTTTTAAGGTAAATTTAAGAAGATGATATGTAAAATAAAATGTTATTTGCTTTGTGGTCACAGCGAATATAAATTCCATTTTTTCCCCCTCTATATCTCGGCTGATGATAATAGTGATCCGAACTCTGATCAGCACATTTACCTAGGGTTGTGTATATTACACTCATTTAATATTTTAAAATATTGTACAAAGTTAAAATAAAAATTTATAATAATCATTAAAATCATCATATATATATATATATATTAGGGCGTCTCAAAAAAATGAAGTTTTGAAATATTGATGTCTCACCCCACAGAATATGTCTGTAGTTAACCCGCAAAATTTCAGCTCATTTGGACAATGTTTAGAGGTCCCCCAAGAGGTTTAAAGTTCCAGATTTTGGTGTAAAATCAATCGCGGTCAAATCTAATACAGCGTTAATGTTGCATTATATGCGAAACTGATATATTAAGTAAAAAATTGAAGCATAGTATTTTGTTTATACTATTAAATGAAACAAAATATATAAATCTTGAATGGTTTATATTTTTAAATTTGAAATTTAAGTAAAAAATTATGAAAAACAAAGTTTTATTCATTTTGTCAAGTTAATTCTTGAAAGATTGTCAATCTGCTTGAAAAATAATAATAATAAGCAATGCAAATAAGCATTCCTTCTATTTATTTTGTACTTTGTACTGTAGGGTAGACAGAAATTTAAAAAAGTTCTTCAAATTTAAATTTTAACCAGCTGTTCATGATTACACTCCAATGTTTTTCAACCACTTGGAGCGAAAATTGTTTTTGTTCTTCGCCCTTGGTGATACTGTCATTGAAATTTTGTATCAATGCTACACCTCGCTCTGTAGAGTCATTGATACAAGCCAGATTCTTTACAAAATCTGCTGCAACTTTAAAAGATGGTGTATCTGACTATGCTTCAACATCTAGAAAACTGGCATCAATGTTGGATGTTTCAAAAAATGTGGTAGAAGCACGCAAATCAACAACACTTTTTGATAGTGTTTTTATGAGATGCGGTCCACGTTCTGATTGCATTGTCCGAACAAGGCCAGTTTTTTTCTTTGTCTGACAAAAGGGTTGAAAATAACGCAAGTGTCGACAGTTCCGGACTCAAGTACCATGAGTGACGCACCCTCATTTTCAATCCAGTCGATCGAAAAACAGCATCATCATATTCGTATAAACGCTGTATCAACAAGATATCATTCACATTTGCATCTGCGGTGAGCCTGAATGAAAACCATGATTGAAGATAAACACATTTGGTAAACCGATTAAAGCGATGAATACCTAGTAATTCTCGAGCTGTTAACTAAAAGATAGTTTCGTTGCCTGCAAACAATAGTTCGATTTTCAATGCATAGATTGCTTTCGCCATCCACCTTGCCCTATGTAGGGCACCAGGTCTGCGAATGCTGACATCAACCCCCAACCCAACCATTTGTGCAGCAAGCAGAAGAAATTCCAAATAATCATCACGTGAATGACTGACCTCAAGTTGACATTTGATAAATTCTTTAATCGAATCAGACACGATTATCAAAGGGGCGGATCTGGCTTCGGGTGTGTGGTTTAATTCTGGCCATTTTTCTCGAAACCTCTTAAAAACAAAATCTCTGGTCCAGTGGATGGTTTAAGACAAACATTGAATGCTTCGGAAAGGAGTACTTCCAGCATGTGATGACGGCATGCCATCCATAATAGATTACGTCCCAGGGCTACTTCTAACAGACTGCAAGCTCCATTGAGTCTTCCAGTATGGTAGAGAATAATTTTATAATTGTTTCTAGCCTGACAATTTAGCATGCTTAGTTTAAAACAATCAAGTCTTCAAAAAAATATGCACATTGCACAAGTTTTGCACATTAGGTATTTTATATGTTTTCTAGCATTTATTACATTTTCTAATTAAGAATCACACAATTTCAACTCTAGTTAATGGTAGCAATGAGGTAAATATAAGTATATTTAAACTTCATTTTATTCATATATGGCTTGCAAAAACTGCAAATTATTTGAGCCATGATTCGTCTGGATTTTTATGTTGGCCTAATACTGGAATTTTAAAAGCTCTTGGGGGACCTCTAAATGTTGTTCAAATGAGCTACAGCTTCACCAATTCACTCATTGTACCCAAGAGACACATTTTAGGGGGTGAGACACCAAAGATTAAAAAAAAATAATTTTCCGAGCATTTCTGGGACGCCCTAATATATATATATATATATATATTATATCAGTGTTGTGTGCTCTGAAACTTCTAAAAAAAATATATCACAATACATTAAAATTAAGTACGGCGACTCATACTATAAACAGACAACAACAACAACAAATGATAACAAATACATAAGTAGTGTTGTTTTAGTCCCAGGTCCTATTTTAGTTTCAGTTTTTATTTCGTTTTTTCTGTAATAATTTTAGTTTTCGTCTAGTTTTAGTCTTGCTTCTAATTTTAGTTTTAGTTTTAGTTCTCGTTGACGAAAAGTCAACATTTTCGTCAACGAAGGTTTTAGTTTTAGTTTTCGTCAACGAAAACAACACTATACATAAGTCTAATGTAAATATTAAATAAGCTTTAATATATACATTGATAAGTGGCAACAATAATTGAGTGTAAATACAATCCCCTCTAATCACCTCTATCTGGGCGAGAATACAATCACCTCTATCTGGGTGAGAATACAATCACCTCTATCTGGGTGAGAATACAATCACCTCTATCTGGGTGAGAAAACAATCACCTCTATCTGGGTGAGAATACAATCACCTCTAACTGGGTGAGAATAATCACCTCTATCTGGGTGAGAATACAATCACCTCTAACTGGGTAATAATACAATCACCCCTATCTGGGTGAGAATACAATCACCTCTATCTGGGTGAGAATACAATCGCCTCTATCTGGGTGAGAATACAATCACCTCTATCTGGGTGAGAATACAATCACCTCTATCTGGGTGAGAATACAATCACCTCTATCTGGGTGAGAATACAATCACCTCTATCTGGGTGAGAGTACAATCACCTCTATCTGGGTGAGAAAACAATCACCTCTATCTGGGTAAGAATACAATCACCTCTAACTGGGTAAGAGTACAATCACCTCTATCTGGGTGAGAATACAATCACCTCTATCTGGGTGCGAATACAATCACCTCTATCTGGGTGAGAATACAAACACAAGTCTGGGTGGAAAAATGTATTCATTATTTTCTTTTTGAATCAATCTTTTATTGAAGCAATCTCCTGGAACCAAAAATCCCAATAGTCACCTGGTACAAGAGTGACAAGCGTACAGTGATAAATAACTCCACCAAATATCAGCTGAGACAAGACAACCGAAGTTTAACTATAGTAGAAATGACTGAGGGAGACGAAGGGTACTATTACTGCAAGGCTCGAATCAATCTGGACAACAGTACCTCCAATGAGACAGATTTTGTACCGATCTTTCTGAACGTGACATGTAAGAAATGCTATCAGACATTTTCTATTCATTTTCTCTGTTTTTCTTAATTACAAAAAAATGCACCCCATCCATTTGTCAGCCTCCTGGATATTCATACATTCACAACTCTCTCTCGTGGGTTGCCTAGACCAGCCATCTATCCGTCAAACTATGTATCCACAAAAGCATCTATCCGTCAAACAATCTCTCCTTGAAACTATTTCTCCATCAAACCATCCACTCATCAAACCATCTTTCCATCAAATAATCTATCAATCAGATACCCATCACATCATTTACGCATAGATACTATTCATCCACGTACGAGTCATTCATTAATTAATAAACACAATGAGTCTAATTTTCAATTCCTAGGCACCCCCACTCTTAAAATCTACCCACTAGTCAAATCTATCCACGTAAAACAAAATCCAATCATAAATCCATTTATCCAGCCTTCAATTTATCCTCTCACACAACTTACTTTTCTTTTTCACAACATAACCAACTATTTATACATTATATCTTTATACATCTCTTTCTACATCTCTTTCTACATCTATTTATACATCTATTTATAATCTCTTTATACATCTCTTTACTCACAAAATTTGTATATGTCTCATTTGTTAGCATACTCAGCCTAACTAACCCTCACCTAGCCTAACTAACCCTCACCTAGCCTAACTAGCCCTCATCTAGCCTAAGTAGCCCTCACCTAGCCTAACTAACCCTCACCTAGCCTAACTAACCCTCGCCTAGCCTAACTAGCCCTCACCTAGCCTAACTAGCCCTCACCTAGCCTAACTAACCCTCACCTAGCCTAACTAACCCTCACCTAGCCTAACTAATCCACACCTAGCCTAACTAGCCCTAACCTAGCCTAACTACTCATCTCGTGCACACAGTAGTTTGCAACTCTGTCTCCCTTATTTTGAGGTTCTAGATTCTTTTCTTTTTTTTTACGAATTGTTTCTATTAAGGTATGGTTATGCCCCCCACCACCTTTGTTAGGTTGCCTCCAGGGTATTTCGAACCCATTTCATTCACCTAGCCCTCCATCTTACCAATCACCAGCCTAATCAGTCTTCCCCTCAAAGTAAGATAATAACGCCATTATGTTTTAATGTCTTTCATCCCCTCTAGCGGCTCCTACATTTCACATTGGCGGATCTCCGAAGGATCAGACGGTGGGTGAGAATCAACGTGCTGTCTTCAACTGCAACGCTAAGGGGGCCTCAAGTGAACGTGACCCAGACAGACCAGTGTGGTACATCAATGGAGAAACACTTGACAGTATTCAAGGCATGTAACTATTTATTTATTCATTCCGAGTACCGTTTTTGTATGTTAAGTGAGAAATTATTTGACCCTAGATGTAAGGGTTATGGAAATTGGAATGAAATGTATTTACCGTACATTTGAAATTACTTGAAGCATTGTCTCAATATTATTTTGCCTTCCACTGAATGTTGCCTACACAGTATAGGCATATAAGACAGCATGCCTAGGTCGCAGACTCAATGTGGTCTACGAACGTCTAAAAATAAACTTCAGTAAGGAATGCTCCATCAATGATTACTTCTATTTATTTATTTAAATCAATAGTATTCTTAATAATTGTTTCAAGGTCATATCGCTGATGCAATTTTTGTGGACGTGACAATTTCTGTGTACGGGTTTTTTTTTCCTTTTTTTTTAAATCTTGTCTGATCTGGTTATAGAATTGGGTTATTTACGGATTTTTTTTTCTGCAATTCTATTGTGAAAAAAAAAAAAACAATGTATCGGCAGCCAAAAAAAAAACGGCCAGTCCGATAGTTAACCCATAGTGCCAATATCAATTCGACCACGGTCGCTCCCTACAAAAATCGGTCGATCCGATATTCACCGATTGTGCCAATATTGGTCCGATACCGATCCGATTATCGGTCGCTCCCTAATTAGAACTAAGCTTTTATTAAAAATTCACTCAAAAGTAAAAACCAAAAGATCTATAGATGATACAAGTATTTATAGAAATAATTATAAACTAAAAAGCAAATGATTTGGACACTATAGCATGTACACCATAGTATGTACACTACATCATGTACACTATAGCATGTACACTATAGCATGTACACTATAGCATGCACACCATAGCATTAACACTATAGCATGTACACTATAGCCTGTACACAACAGCATGTACACAACAGCATGTACACTATAGCATGTACACTATAGCATGTACACTATAGCATACACACTATAGCATGTACACTATAACATGCACACTATAGCATGTACACTATAGCATGCACACCATAGCATTAACACTATAGCATGTACACTATAGCCTGTACACAACAGCATGTACACAACAGCATGTACACTATAGCATGTATACAACAACATGTACACAACAGCATGTACACAACAGCATGTACACAACAGCATGTACACAACAGCATGTACACTATAGCATGTACACTATAGTATGTACACAACAGCATGTACACAACAGCATGTACACTATAGCATGTACACAACAGCATGCACACAACAGCATGTACACAACAGCATGTACACAACAGCATGTACACAACAGCATGTACACCATAGCATGTACACTACAGCATGTACACTAAAGCCTGCACACCATAACATTTACACTCAAGCCTGAGTACGTTAGTATGTACAGTTGTACACTAAAGCCGGTACACTATATCATGTGTTACGTCCACTCTATACACCTAACAGTATATACACTACAGCATGTACACTAAAACCTGTGCACCATATCATGTACACTAAACCTTTACACCATAGCATGTACACTATAGCCTGATACCATAGCATGTAAACTACAGCATGTACACTATAGCCTGATACCATAGCATGTAAACTACAGCATGTACACTATAGCATATACACTATAGCTTGATACCATAGCATGTAAACTACAGCATGTACACTAGAGCATGTACACTATAGCCTGATACCATAGCATGTAAACTACAGCATGTACACTATAGCATGTAAACTACAGCATGTACACTATAGCATGTAAACTACAGCATGTACACTATAGCATGTAAACTACAGCATGTACACTATAGCATGTAAACTACAGCATGTACACTATAGCATGTACACTATAGCCTGATACCATAGCATGTAAACTACAGCATGTACACCATAGCATGTAAACTATAGCATGTACACTATAGCATGTACACTATAGCATGTACACTAAAACCTGTAAACCATAGCATTACACTGTAGCCTGTACAGCATAGCATTATACTATAGCCTGTACACTATAGAATGTACACTAAAGCCTGTACACTAAAGCCTGCACACCATAACATTTACACTCAAGCCTGAGTACGTTAGTATGTACAGTTGTACACTAAAGCCGGTACACTATATCATGTGTTACGTCCACTCTATACACCTAACAGTAACCACTGAGCTGTGATAGAATTGAAATGTGTACTAATCCTGTATTACTTTTTATTGTTAGTTCCACATAGATGCTACACCATTACTGTTATTTCAACTTAGATGTTACAACATTACTGCTAGTTCCGCATAGATGCCACACCATTACTGTTAGTTCAACTTAGATGCTACAACATTACTGCTAGCTCCGCATAGATGCTACACCATTACTGTTAGTTCTACATAGATGCTATACCATTACTGTTACTTCTGTTTCCCAATGAGCATTCACAGTGTGAGCCTAGTGTGAGTAACAAACAAAAAAATCGTAAATCCTCACACAGTACATTTATATATTGAGCAATTATATAAAAAGGTTAATTTTAAGACGATAAATAAAATATTAATAAAATAAAAGCCAAAGACACTGTGTTAATGACTTAAAGATGGAGAACACATGTCCATAAGATTTATGCCAAAAATATCTACTTTATATAGAAGTCATTTGTATATATATATATATATATATATATATATATATATATATATATATATATATGTGTGTGTGTGTGTGTGTGTGTAACAAAAGTACTTTATTGTCCAACATGTTGCGTTGATAGTGAGACTTATTATTTTTGTCACGAAATTTTCTTTTAATTTATCTTGTCACTTGTTCTCCATCAGCCAAAAGTAAGTTTGAATTGTCAATCGACGGTAAGAAGTTAACCATCAACTCAGTCAAACGGTCAGATACCATGTGTGTGCAATGTCTAGTTGCCAACTCTGTTGGAATTACTTTAGGAAGTGGCTGTCTCACAGTTGGTAAGTAATTCATCAAAATAAACCAATAAAGGATTATTGTTAATCAATAAGTGAAATGATAGAGCATTTTTAGTGTTTTATTTAATTTATTTTGCAAATATGTCTTACTTAAATGATTTGTTTAGAATATGTTTTTGCACATGAATTTGATAAGTTACCAAATAAAAATCGGAAATGTTACTTAAATTTCATCTGTACGTATTGATTTTTGTAACATTCTTTTTTTTTACTTAAATGTAGTTTAACTTCCAATTTTGCTTTTAACACTTTGTAAATGTTTTTTTTTATCAACACTACCATCATCTTTTAAAAGATTTAATATTTTTCTTCATTTAATATTTCATCTGTTGCAGACATCAAAGCTGCAGGACCTAACAATGTTTTAGATGGAACTTTGATTATTTTATCCCTGTTAGTGACACAATCTATTATTTGGTAGATATTGTACAAAAAATCTCTCTGCTTCTTTTTTTTTTTAAAAAAAAAAAAACCTCTCTGTTCGCTTGTCTAAATAGTTCCAGTATTATTCTTAAACATATATTCAGTAATGAACGGGTAAAATGTTTATAACAAATAAATAACAAGTTATTTCACACTGATCTTTATATTCAATTATTTCTTTTTAAATAATGTTACTCTTACCTCAATTGTTGACAATGCCCCAACAACCCCACCCCACCCTTTTCCAAAAAGAAAAAAGTAATGGATAATATTGAAAAAAGAAATCGCACAATAAGTTAATAAAAACCATTTTCAACAAAGATAGTTCTTGTGTTGTGTGAAGTCCCTGTAAGGATGAGATGAAATCACTTAGATCCAAGAACCACTAAGGGAACGGTTTTTATGGTGACCTTCTTTCATCCCAACCATAGCCTATAGTGCAATGGCCATGGTGGCAACACGGGAGATATATCGGGTACTTGAGCCAAGACCTTAAAAAATTTCCTTGGTCCTCACCGAAGATCGAACCAGGTACCTTCAGATCGACAGTCAAGCACTTTACCGCACGACCATCTGTCATTAGAAACATGTTATTTTATCGTTACGGTAGCTGTATAATTCGTTACCAAATGAAACTCGATAAAGAAAAAAAAGTGGCTGAAATTTACAATATTTAAAGTTTAGTGCCGTGAACAATTTACTTGTCTGATACGTGAACAAATTTGGAACTCAAATACACGATGTCACATCGATTAAACATACATGATGGACCTTGGGTGCCCTATATAATATGGATATCAGTGAAATGATTTCAATGGACTTCAAATACATGACATAAACATAGACCCTAAATATACACAATCAATTTGACCCCACATCTCATGAATCTCAAATACTGGACATTACTCTCACATTGATGCCTTATTGATCTCACATTGATACCTTATTGATCTCACATTGATGCCTTATTGATCTCACATTGATCTCTCAATGATCTCAAATTGAACTCAGATTGATGCCTCGTTGATCTCTCAATAATCTCAAATTTATCTCACATTGATCCCACATTGATCTCTCAATGATCTCAATTTGATCTCACATCGATCTCACATTGATCTCACATTTATGCCTCATTGATCTCACATTGATCTTACATTGATCTCACATTGATGCATCATAAATCTCACATTGATTTTACATTGATCTCACTGATCTCACATTGATGTCTCATTGATTTCACATTGATGTCTCATTGATCTCACATTGATGTCACATTGATGTCACATTGATGTTACATTGATATCACATTGATGTCACATTGATCTCACACTGATGTCACATTGATCTCACATTGATGTCACATTGATCTCACATTGATATCACATTGATGTCACTTTGATCTCACATTGATGTCACATTGATATCACATTGATGTCACATTGATATACACGAAGTCCAACTTAAAGAAAACAACAACAACACACGTTAAAAATAATATTTAAAAAAAAACTAAACTACTGAAACAAATAATACTCATGCAACAATTGAAGTATCAAACAAGTACGGCCCGTTAGGCTGATTGACCAGGGCCGCACTCCTCTCCCGACCGTTCGATCAACTTATACAACTTCATCTACCATCAGCTGAACTGGCCCTTTTCGAAGTCTTTTGAAGCTAATGTGAACCGTGCTTCAAAAAAATTGCCCACCCCCTGGTAAAAACAACGTAGAAATACATGAGAAACAAAGTATGTATTGGTATTAGAATATAAAGTCAAGCTATATATGAAAGTGGAAGGAATAAGAACATGACCAACGATTAAACTTACATTTCTGTAATGGTCGATAGCTGCAGGCTGCACATCAAGTGACTAGACCCGAATGTGTCTTAAAGATATGAAGTCTATGAAGGCATGAAACCTAAATTATCAAAATCTTTATTGCTGATCTGCTTAAAGAGACCAAATGAACACTAGCTCAGACCAGTATAACTTTAAGGGATGAATAAAAATATTTGACGTTGCGATTGAAACTTGACAAAATATAGAAGAGACGCGTGTAGACAACGAGGATTTATGGAAAGCTCCAGGGCAAAAAAAAAGTGTTGGGAACCTAAATGTTGTTGAAACACGTCATCACGCCCGACCTATAAATAAAATGTTTTTTTGTGTTTGACTACAAGCTAAAGTAAATCATTTCAAGCAAGCTACACCACTACAATGTAAGTATCGTTTTGTATATTCTAATGAATGAATTATACTCGTAATTTTTGTTTTACCGTGATTTAAACATCCTCCAGCTTAGAATAATTTAATTTTATTGTGTAGAGTTTGGTAGGACATGCTAGACAAATAACTCAACCTTATATGAATTTAAAGAAAATAAATAAATAAAAATGATTTAATAATCAAAGCATGTTTTAATACCTTTAAATCAAATTAATAATTATATTACTGAATGTTCGCTACATAAAATCAGATGGTTCACTAATAATCAAATAACTATTATTGGTAGCAGGATATGGAAAAAATATTTCTGGATTTTGAAGCCAAGTAAAATTAAACTTTTTATCAACCTTGTTAACAATACTCTTAAATTGTATTGTCAATACCAATACTTCATGAAAATAGTATCGCCAATACCAAATACAAATACTCAAGTAAAAATGTATTGCCAAAATCGATACCAGTAAAATACCAATACTTTTGAGAACAACAAAATATTTTTAATTTAAAATATAATGAGTGAAAGTTTTTCAAGTTTTAAAAAAAATGTAAAAATAATAAAATACAATGTATACGAACAATTGTAGTGCTAATCACTTCACAACTTGGCAGCACGTAAGAGAAGACCATCATTTCAAAAGAATCATTATTTAGCCTAGAATATAATGGCATAAAAGCACGCCAAACCAATGAAGACATGCTCTCAACTGCAGCACTAGCCGTAAGTCCAGTGTTCATTAGCAGGTATAGTTTCTAAATGCTTGGGTAGGCTGCTAATGACAGTATTTCTGATGAGTTATCTTTAAGATATCTGTCTACTTCAGCAGAACTGTTACTATTAAGCAATTCGTCCTGGTTATGCCGTGGTGCAGTAAAACAAACAAAAAAAATCTGTAGATTCAGATATCTGTACTGTTGACTGTACTAAAGCTGCGCCACCCTGCCGAGTAAGTTGAGTGGAAACTGCACTCAGTGCACTGCAGGCACGATTTATGGTTTTTACAACTTCAGTCGTGAGAGCAAAGTTGTCTTGGTGGGGAGGTGGGTGGTGTAAATATTGGTCGGGTTGATGGTTATGATTACTAGTAGTGGTTGAATGTATGTAGATAACTTTTAAAACAAGGTATTAAAATCTCTATTGTTTTTCTGCAAATAGCTAAGACTGGCAATAGAAAAGTATTGGTATCGAATATCGAATTTTTTCGTTTAAATTGTATCGGCGATACACACATCAATACTTGATACAAAAAGGATCGGCAATACAGCAACCGATACTAAAAAAGTATCGCCGATACTGTGTTGGACGAAAACGATACTCATAACTCTGCATTTTATATAAACATCACTTTCAGTAGTGCCTGACTTAAAGACGGAAGTAAAAACGACTGGGCGTTGTTCTGACCACACAGTCCTTTTATAATAAGTGCTTACAGAAACACCGATGGCCATTCGGGAATTTAACTTACTTTAGTAATAAGTACATAGACCTTACTTCCTGTTCATCCTTTACTAGCTAGCTGGTTCATCCTTTACTAGCTAGCCGGTTTATCCTTCTCTAACTAGCTGGTTCATCCTTTACTAGCTAGCCGGTTTATCCTTCTCTAACTAGCTGGTTCATCCTTTACTAGCTAGCCGGTTTATCCTTCTCTAACTAGCCGGTTCATCCTTTACTAGCTAGCCGGTTTATCCTTCTCTAACTAGCTGGTTCACCCTTTACTAGCTAGCCGGTTTATCCTTCTCTAACTAGCCGGTTCATCCTTTACTAGTTAGCCGGTTTATCCTTTACTAGCTAGCCGGTTCATCCTTTACTAGCTAGCCGGTTCATCCTTTACTAGCTAGCCGGTTCATCCTTTACTAGCTACCCGGTTTATCCTTTACTAGCTAGCCGGTTCATCCTTTACTAGCTAGCCGGTTCATCCTTTACTAGCTAGCCGGTTTATCATAAACTAGCTAGCCGGTTCATCCTTTACTAGCTAGCCGGCTTATCCTTTACTAGCTAGCCGGTTCATCCTTTACTAGCTAGCCGGTTTATCCTTTACTAGCTAGCCGGTTCATCCTTTACTAGCTAGCCGGTTCATCCTTTACTAACTACCCGATTCATCCTTCTCTAACTAGCAGGTTCATCCTTTACTAGATAGCTGATTCATCCCAGACCGTTATATTCTTTTAGCATTTTTATTAATTAATTCGACGCATATACTTTATTTTTTTTTTCGTTTTTTTTATTGTTTTAAATCCAGATTATAAAGCCATCAAAGAATGGACACTCGCTTTTCTTTCCTCTTTTTTGTTATCGTGCTCATCGCCCGTGTGACGTCACAAGGTCAAGGTAATACGATCTGCGATCGGTACGACGCACAGTGTTCGAGACCACCAACGTCCAAGAGTTGTATCGTCTTTTTCAACATGTGCAACATCTTAAACCCTTTAATTAGCCTGCTGACCAACCCAAACAGTCTACAGGCTTTGACAAATCTACCAGCCGGCTCTTAAACACCTGAAAAACAGCATTTGACCTATTGACCTGTAGATATTTTTAAATAGGCTTCAGCTAATAGAAAATTGAACACTTAGAAAAAATAAAACGAATTACAATAGAAAAAAAAAATTGATAGTTAGTTGATTTCATTGGAGTGCTTGTCGTTTCTTTTTAAATGTTTACTTTTGTGTGTCTGTGTGTGTGTGTGTGTGTGTGTGTGAGTACGAAATTGTTTTCGTTTAATTTCTTAGTATATAATTTTTAAATATTAAAAAAAAAAATTGGCTTTTGACTTAAAAGCAAATTCAGAAATGACTATAACGTGAAGTTAATATTCTGATATTGTGGGGATTTAGTTATGCTCCTACTAATAAAGTAGCAGAGTGGGAAAGCCGTCGCTATAAATAATCTATGACGTCGGCTCCCGATGGTACAATTGTTTTGCAGAATGTGTATATTTTTAAAAGCGTGGCAGATTACAATATACAGGTTCAATATTTCCCTCAAGCAACCATATAAGTGTATTAAAAAATTGTTTTAAAAAATTTAATTACATTTTTAATTTAAGATTATAAATTTGGTTTTTATACTTTCTGTAGTGTCCCCCCCCCCCCCCCATTATTCTTTGATGCTCTAGTCACGCGATTACATTAATTATGGACCGGTTGAATTTTATTTCCTCATAATGTATTCCTTACATGGAAATACACATCAAAAGACACATCAACAAACACATCAAAAAACACATCAAAAGACACATCACAAGACATATCAACAAATACATCAAAAGACACATCAAGAAACACATCAAAAGTTAAATCATAAGACACATCAAAAGACATATCAACAGACACATCAAAAGACACATTAAAAGACACATCAACAAACACATCAACAGACACATTAAAAAACAACAGAAGACTCATCATAAGACACATCAAAAGACACATCACAAGACACATCAAAAGACATATCAACAAATACATCAAAAGACACATCAAGAAACACATCAAAAGTTACATCATAAGACACATCAAAAGACATATCAACAGACACATCAAAAGACACATTAAAAGACACATCAACAAACACATCAACAGACACATTAAAAAACAACAGAAGACTCATCATAAGACACATCAAAAGACACATCACAAGACACATCAAAAGACATATCAACAAACACATCAAAAGACACATCAACAGACACATCAAAAGACACATTAAAAAACACATCAACAAACACATCAACAGACACATTAAAAAACAACAGAAGACTCATCATAAGACACATCAAAGGACACCTCACAAGACATATCAACAAACATATTAAAAGAAACATCATCAGACACATCAAAAGACACATCAAAAGACACATCTAAAGACATATCAACAAATACATCATAAGACACATCACAAGACACATCAAAAGACACATCAAAAGACACATTAAAAGAAACAACAACAGACACATCAAAAGACACATCGACATACACATCAAAAGACACATCAAAAGACACATCAAAAGACACATCAAAAGACACATCAAAACATACATCTATTGTGCGTCCATAGGTCCTATCTGTTGGCGTTCATCTACTCTCCAAACCAGCGGCGATTACTTTCGGCCTTTACCAGGGATAGAACCGTGTCCTCTGTGCGTGTGAGTCGAGTCCACTATCGACATTACAATCCATCAGCTTTTTTATTTTTAGTCACTTTTAAAAAAGAAAATTGAAGAAAAATTGAAACATTGTTTATAAAAAAAGTATATTTTCAGTGCCATCAAATTTATCTTACACAAATAAAGTACAAGATGCTAGTAGATGAATGGAAGCAACACGTTTACACATGTTGAACTTGTCACGTCATACGACACTGCCCAAGGATACAACCATAATAATAATTAAAATAAAAACAAGAAACATAAAAAAAACGATTAAACAACACTTTTAAAGATGGTCGCAATATAAGTCTTACATCAAAATTAAAAGCGTGAGAGATCACAATTTACAGGTTCAATATTTCTTTATATTAGATCAGGGTTGGCATAATGACGATTTGAATGATTGCTACGAATTGTGACCCACGCCTTGCAGGGGCCCGAAATTTAAATTTAGCATTAACAGTAATAGTTGTTATTGTAAAACAAATAGAAGAAAGGCCTCACGCCCCAGTTAAATTGGGCCCCGCAATTCATAAGGTCGGCCCAGCATTAGATGCAACGATGCAATATATATGGATTATCTATATATCTAGATAAGCACATACGATAATATGTGTGTGAAGGATGAGATCAAATCTCTTAGATCCTATAAACCACTGATGGGACGGTTTTTAGCAATGCCATTCTTTCATCCCCCACCATAGCCTGATAGTGCAATGGCCAAGGAGGCACCACGGGAGATATAGCTGGGGACTTATGCCATGATCTGAAATATCCATTGGTCCTGACAGGAGATCGAACCAGGGACCCTCAGTTCGACAGGCGATCCCTTTTTTCACATGACTACTCGTAGTAGAGCTGCTGTTTGAAAAAAAGAAAAAAAAAACATTGACTGAAATTAAGTCATAATTAAAAGTATTAATACATTAACGCTACCCAAACTATTGCCAGTTTAATTTATCAAAGAGTTATATTTTATCTCAACAGATCTATAAATGTTTATTTAATTAGTTATTCAGACCTTTTTTCGACGTGCAGCAATCAAGTCAGGTGATGCTACATTTTTTTGTTTTCTTTTAACGAAAACTAGTTCAAACTTGTTTTTGACTGAGTGTAGTTTCCAAACTCACAACACGTGACACTTTCTGCCGCCATACTGAAGTTAGTTTGTCTAGCTTACCCTACTCTCTGTTTAATCATCTCCCCCCCCCCCCCCCACTCTCTGTCTCTGTCTCTCTCTCTCTCTCTGAATATTACTTTTACTCTCAAGTCAATATATACATTACTGAGTAACTCTTGTGTTAATGAGTTTGTTTTGTTGAGACTGATAAACTTTGACTACGCCGACGTTTTGATATCTAATCAGGTGTGACGTCAAGTGACACACTTTGTTCTTTGTTTATTTACTGTGCTTGACAGCTTACAGTCAGAAAAAAAAAATTAATATTAATTGTACATGTTTCTTGCGTTGAAATTATTTCAAGTAACAAATTGTTTAAGGTAAAAGCTGTGTTTTTTTTTTGTTTTTTTTAAATATTTATAATTTGTTTCAGTTTTATTTCAAGTTTTTCTTTTAACTTTATTTTTTCTGAAAAATTGAGCAATTAGGTTCCGTTTACATATTAACAAATTTACAAATTAATTTATTCTACAATGTACGTAAGGTGTGGGATTTTGATACTCGATGAAAGACCTAAACCAAACTTACAATCTCTTAATATATTTGGGTTGTCATGGAAACTGGGCTTTGCTTTTTCTCCATGGTGTATATTTAGTCTCGGCTGTAATAAGGGAAAATCAAAGGACACTACAAGTAAACAAACCACATCAACAGAGGCGTAGCGATGGGTGGACAAGGGGGACATCATGCCCGGGCGCTACTCACAAATGGGCGCCAAATGGTATATTTTACATATAACATAAATTGTTTTCGAATGTTGGGGTGGGGCGGGGCTAAAAAAGGTGTTAAATAGGTATTGTGCCCCGGGGAGCGAGGTAAGCTCGGTACGGCACTGCACATCAAAAGATTCACTTGATTGGTTTCGTGGTGTCTTAGTGAAATTCATTATGCCAATAATAAAAACACATTCACTCATAATGCTCGAGTGTGAGTTGGAATCTACCACATTGTACGACTATCTCTATTGACATTTTGGTGGCGCGGCAAATAGACTCAATTTTACTGCAATCTGATGCACGAAAAATAAAATTACATTTATATATATATAAAAGATTTGGGCTCTACGTTAAATCGAAAGTAAAGAATTAATACAACAGTATTCCAGTCTAAAATACAACCATGACAAAATCGGATCTGCCCGAAACCAAAAATAACCTAGCCTACTGACCAAGCCAAATCGGATATAACTCTATGCAAAGGTTTTGCAAGGGTACAAATAATATAATTATGCAACGATGCGATCTCTCGGAAAGGCAGTACATAGATACAATAGGCTAATACTCATATTCTTGTGATAATTTTTTTTTTAGTAATCACATACTTAAATTTACTTTTTTAAACTTCAATATCATATTGACAACTGCATTACATTGATGCAATACTTACAAAAAATAATTTGATACCATGTTATAAACATTTAAACTTGCTTTAATATTTGCAGGGAAAATGTCACACAACGCCATTTACTGGTTTTTATCCTTGCTATCACTTCATGTGCCGTATTATACTGACTGCAAACTTCTGTTAATACCGTATATCCGAGCTAACAACACTGATGTCGCCAGAAACCTAAGTTTCGTACAAGACAACAGCGGCGTCATACCAAGGAGTTATTCAGGTTTCATTACAGCCGATGAACAACTGGGGAACCATTTGTTTTTCTGGTTCTTTCCCGCAGAAGATCCAAAGGCGGCACTTCTAGTTTGGCTGAATGGAGGCCCTACAGTGTCCTCTATGATTGGTCTGTTTTACGAGAACGGACCGTTAAGGGCGAAATCAGGTGACGCCTTTGTCCGTTGGAATAATTCCTGGGTGAATTCTTTCTCCATGTTATACATCGATAATCCAGTAGGGACTGGGTTTAGCCACACAGACAGCGATCCTGATGGATACAGAACAACCCAAGAAGGTTACGCCAAAGATTTATATTCATTTATAGAACAGTTCTATGTACTATTTCCGGAATACATGAACGTAGAACTTTATATTGGAGGCCAGTCTTACGCTGGTAAATACGTCCCAGCTTTCGCTCACTACCTACACACTAAGATAGAACAGGGGCATATCGATTTGCCTTTGAAAGGAATTTACATAGGTGGTCCGTATTTCGACCCGCGATCCCAGTGTGAATTTACAGTGGATTATTTTTATTCAATTGGTGCCGTTTCCTTCAAACAAATGATTGATTTCAAACAACGTCAGGCGGAATTTTGGGAAGAGTTAGACACTCAAGGGTCTGACAATTTCGAATATTTTAGTATGTTTTACACATTTTTCATAGATGACCTCTCACACGATAATCACGTGACGCGAAAACGCGCCACGTACCTTGAAGTTGAGCAGTTAATGACCTTGGAAAGAATGAAGCGACTAGTACATGCAGAGGGTGTTGCGTTTCAATCAGTAAACCAGCAAGTGAAGATAAAACTCCTAAAGGACTTCTTAGTCAGCGCCAAACACCTGCTGTCCGATTTGTTAAATAACTACAAGGTGTTAATATTCACCGGCGACCTTGACGCTTTGACCTCATCAGTTATGGTGGACGCAGGGCTAATGTCCACTCCCTGGTCAATGCTGGGGGCGTATAAAAAGTCCAGACGTTTCAGCTGGAAGAAAAACGCTGATTTGGTAGGATTTTTTACTCAGATTGGCAGATTTTGTCGTGTGGTCATTCGAGGTGCCGGACACCACGTGCCACATGACCAACCGGATATAAGCCATCTTATGATGAGACAGTTTGTCCAGCACGGATGTGTTCGTTCAGTGAGTAACTAGGAAGTGAGAAATTAGACATTGACATTCATTTCGCTTATCTTAAATAGACTTTTGGGATGTGAATTATTTCACTAACGTTATGAGAATGAAGCTATATGTATCTATTTGTGTAAAACCTTGAAATAAATTCAATGCTCGGTTGTCAAAAAAACGTTATAAAATATTTTCACAGAATTTAATTATATTTTTGCTTTTTGCTTACATTTTAACTACATACTAATAGAAGTCAACAAAAACACAGTAATACACTCACTTTATAACACAGTAATACCCTTACTTAATAGCACAATAATACTTTTTCTTTAGTAGCACATTGATACGCTAGTTAAATAGCACGATAAATACATCTCTTTATTTTATTAGCACTTTAATCAATGGTCCCCAACTTTTTCTTGCTGCGGACCGGTCGAAGTTTGATAATTTCACCGCTGCCCGATTGGGTTGGGGGTGGGGGGGGGGGAGAGGGAATGGGTTGGGGCATTGATTATTTATATGTCAGGTCGTTTTGATTCACAGTGCTACTGCCACTCACATCCATTCAGATCCCGTTCAACATCTCGTCCATGGAGAGACGCACTATGCAGAGAGAAATACGAAACAGTAAATAAAAACGAAACGATTTATTATTTCCTGGGCGGCCCAGTACAATTTTATCCACGGACCGGTATCGGTCCGCGGTCCAGGGTGTGGAGGACCTCAGCCCTAGATAAACATCTTAGTAATACGCTTGTTTATAACATAAACATTTTAGTAATGCGCTTGTTTATAACATAAACATCTTAGTAATACGCTTGTTTATAACATAAACAGCTTCTGTTTAGCACGAAAAAAATGTTATTCCTGTTTAAAAGCATAATGATACTATTGATTGACGACTCAATTATACACCTGATTAATAGCTCAAACATACGATCGCTTAATTATCTTAAAAATACCTTTGTTTAAAAACAATATAACTTATATGGGCGTTAATAACATAAAGTCCTTGTTTAGTAACACAATGATACTTATGTTTAATGAAGCGATAACACATATATTTTGTAACAGAACAATGCCTGTATTTTAGTAACACAACAATGCCCATGTTTAGTAACACATAATGCCCGTATTTTAGTAACACAACAATGCCCATGTTTAGTAACACATAATGCCCGTATTTTAGTAACACAACAATACCCGTATTTTAGTAACACAACAATACCCATGTTTAGTAACACAACAATGCCCATATTTAGTAACACATAATGCCCATATTTTAGTAACACAACAATGCCCATGTTTAGTAACACATAATGCCCATATTTAGTAACACATAATGCCCATATTTTAGTAACACAACAATGCCCATGTTTAGTAACACATAATGCCCATATTTAGTAACACATAATGCCCATATTTTAGTAACACAACAATGCCCATGTTTAGTAACACAACAATGCCCATATTTTAGTAACACAACAATGCCCATATTTTAGTAACACAACAATGCCCATATTTAGTAACACATAATGCCCATATTTTAGTAACACAACAATGCCCATGTTTATTAACACAACAATGCCCATATTTTAGTAACACAACAATGCCCATATTTTTGTAACACAACAATGCCCATATTTAGTAACACATAACACCCATATTTTAGTAACACAACAATGCCCATGTTTAGTAACACAACAATGCCCATATTTAGTAACACAACAATACCCATGTTTAGTAACACAACAATGCCCATGTTTAGTAACACAACAATGCCCATATTTAGTAACACAACAATACCCATGTTTAGTAACACAACAATGCCCATATTTAGTAACACAACAATACCCATGTTTAGTAACACAACAATGCCCATGTTTAGTAACACAACAATGCCCATATTTTAGTAACACAACAATGCCCATATTTAGTAACACATAATGCCCATATTTTAGTAACACAACAATGCCCATGTTTAGTAACACAACAATGCCCATATTTTAGTAACACATAATGCCCATATTTTAGTAACACAACAATGCCCATGTTTAGTAACACAACAATGCCCATGTTTAGTAACACAACAATGGCCTGTTAAGTTGTCCTCCAGCTAACCATAGGTCCAATTATCATTTACTTATCATACAAAGTTCGGACATTTATGCCTATCCGTCTTTATCATTCGACTTAATCGATCATATAACTTACAAAGATAAAACAGTTTCCTAAAACAATATTCTGTGTTTTATTGACCTTCTTATTACCTGGTCATTGCTCGGTCCAGTGTTCAATGACCTAATTGTGGATATTGAAATAAAACATGGTTACGAAAAATGAACAATGTGATCTGTGGACTTTTTTATTTATGATTTATCTCACATGATAGTGAACCATTTATCTTGCCTGATAAAAAAGTTATTTTAAAATCATATAGCATATCAGTGATATCTGTACATTGTTGTTATGTAGTAAATAGACAATACGGTCACTGCAGTGGACTGATTCTGTTACTTGATGTAAATGTAGTAAATAGACAATACGATCACTGCAGTGGACTGATTCTGTTACTTGATGTAATGTAGTAAATAGACAATACGATTACTGCAGTGGACTGATTCTGTTACTTGATGTAAATGTAGTAAATAGACAATAAGATCACTGCAGTGGACTGATTCTGTTACTTGATGTAAATGTAGTAAATAGACAATACGGTCACCACAGTGGATTGATTTTGTTAAAAAAATTCGTTTTAATAAATGAACAACTATGAAAATAAAACTATAACTAATCGGGGATCTGTTCTAAAAATAATTTGAAATGTATTACTGTCTTTGTTTTAATTAAAAAGTTTATTTGTATTGATTAGATCTAAATTAAAATCATTATTATTGCCTTCTTTTTAGCGTATAGCATTATTTCTAGAATATTTATAAAAAAAATGATCGAAGAAAAATGCAAAATAAATAAGATTTGAAAACAACAAAGAATGGTTCGAAAATCGAACAAGTGTGCACAAAATAACGACAGCAATCATAATGCCAGAGACAACTATTTTAGTGAGTTCATGGAATGCAGTTCATTCTACATGATCTATTACCGACTAACATGGAGTTTCTTCTATTATAAATTCAAGCATGGTTACAATTCTGTTTTGTTGTCTAACTATTCTCTGAGTGATGGCCGTTGTGTTGCGAGTGTGTATAAGAGTATTCGCTGAAAGGATGAGATGAAATCTTTTAGATCCCATAAACCACTAATGGGACGGTTTTTATGGTGCCCCATCTTTCACCCCCACAAAATTTGATGTGCAATGATCATTGAGGCATCACGGGCGGATATATTAGTAACGTAAACCATTATATGAAAATCGACTGGTACAGGCCTGCGATCGAACCAGGCACTCTCAGGTCAACAATCGAGTGCTTTACCACACGATCACTCTTCCCCTAACGATGTGATAACAATTATTACGTTGACGGCGTACTTTCAGATCCAATCAGTTATTTAATAACATAACTCAAAGAGAAAGTGTTTTTTTTTTGGGAAGGGGGGGGGGAGGGAGATTGTGGGAGTAGAGAAAGCTATTTTTTATTAGGGCCCATGCCGAACCTAGGGATTTGAGGGCCCGAGGGCTTCCCTCTTTAGGGGGCCACTGCATTTTGACATTCGACACCATGACATGAGATATCGTACTTAATATATCAGGAAAAAATGTTTTTACCCCCCCCCCATCTCAAGCTGGGACCACGGGGGATTTATGAATTAGGATCCCCTTTCCCCCACCCTAGGTACCCCTCTGGCCCGACACTTTGTCACATTAGGATGGCACTTTTACACATTTGACGGTCTTGACGATGCCATTGTTAAAAAACAAAAATAAAAAAGATTTAAAAATGGAGGTCTGCACTCTAGACATTCGTATGCCTTTTGTTAACCAGTATTATTCGTGCTGTGAAGCAGTCATTAACTTTGCGTACACAACATCTCGACTATTTACGGTATCCACATGAAACCGGTTTCTGATTCAGACATATCGGCTAAAGTTTATGACTTCTTAATGACGACCTAACAATCATTAAAAAACTGTAGCGCTAAGATGATACCAACTGTAGAGGTGAATGTTCTGATAACTTATCAGATATAACATGATATAATATGTAAACAAAAGGTGACTGATTTTGTTAATGCATATCATATTATAGAGATAGACAAAGGGAAGAAATTAAAAATTGTTTTTGTTTCTAATTTTTTGTGTGAAAAAAAGGTAAAACAATTATTTATCCTTTTCTTCATTTAAATAAATATTAAATTTGAGTTCTCGTCCGAAGACAACAGTTAGTAACAGCCAGTTATGACATTATTTACTGCGGAGATTATTAATGTAAACAGAAACGAAAGCATGGTAAACCTAAGAATTTTGGTTTAAGAGTACGAGAAACATAATTTGTTATTCAATATCTGTCAATATCCTGTCAATCATTAACTAAGATTGATTATTCTCTTATTCAGCAATAACATAAACCGAAATGTTGGTTCGAGTAACTTGTGATTCTATACTTGTATGAATTCCATGGGAGAGTCATAAAAAACTCTAAAAGTTTCCTAAAATTATATTCTAGAAGACTACTTTGTATCGAATGCCAATCAAGAATTTTCTTGAAAATAGACAATTCTAGCAGTACAATAATATTCTAGATGACTACAAAACATAGAGGGCAAATAAAGAGTTTTCAGTAAAACAAAAATTTCAAACTAAAAATTTTCTAACTACAGAAAAAAAGATTTTTTTGGAACATATCCTGTGGGCTGGCAAGTTTGGGCAAGAGCTAAATTTTTTTTTGGTATACAAGCAGATTTAGAAGGGATATTAACCCCGCCGTTTTGTAAGTACGGCAAATAAGCATCAGAGTAGCTAATAAAGCTGCTGTGGCAGGCACACTGCAACTGTCATAGTAGCAGATGCGGAGGTAAAAAATAAAAAAAAATACTTTATACTGGGCCTTAGGATAAGAAAAAAAATTTTTTTTAGCTGTAACCCAGAAAATCTTGCAAAGTCAATTTTATTGTTAAGAAAACAGCTCAATTTTAAAATAACTCTTGTACTTATTTTCGAATTAGTAATTATTTAGTACTTAATATTGTATAATATTTTAACGAATTAGGGGGAGAGAATCATGTGTGAGTCACACACAAATCACCTGCCCCAAGCTAATAGGTATCTAAATATCCTAGCGCCGTAATTTTGATATTTCCCCGACATATCTGCAAATAATAATGGCGATAAAAGTATAAAACTCGAAGCGTCCTTTATTGTATATTTCGATTTCCACTATAACTCTAAGATTTTTAATTGTCTAAATTCTAAAATAAACAATATTGTTGAAGATATTTTAGGTAAACATAATTAACACTATTCCACAATTTTTCTCTAAAACGTATCGTGATTTTCGCAGGGGATGCCAAGTATCATAATATATTGGCCTTTGTTGTTGGTCTTTATACCCTACATTAATGGCAAACTTCTGTTAACAACGTATATCCGAGCTAACAACACTGATGTCGCCAGAAACCTAAGTTTCGTACAAGACAACAGCGGCGTCATACCAAGGAGTTATTCAGGTTTCATTACAGCCGATGAACAACTGGGGAACCATTTGTTTTTCTGGTTCTTTCCCGCAGAAGATCCAAAGGCGGCACTTCTAGTTTGGCTGAATGTAGGCCCTACTGTGTCCTCTATGATTGGTCTGTTTTACGAGAATGGACCGTTAAGGGCGATATCAGGTGACGCCTTTGTCCGTTGGAATAGTTCGTGGGTGAATTCTTTCTCCATGTTGTACATCGATAATCTAGTAGGGACTGGGTTTAGCCACACAGACAGCGATCCTGATGGATACAGAACAACCCAAGAAGGTTACGCCAAAGATTTATATTCATTTATAGAACAGTTCTATGTACTATTTCCGGAATACATGAACGTAGAACTTTATATTGGAGGTCAGTCTTACGCTGGTAAATACGTCTCAGCTTTCGCTCACTACCTACACACTAAAATAGAACAGGGGCATTCCAATTTGCCTTTGAAAGGAATTTACATAGGTGGTCCGTATTTCGACCCGCGATCCCAGAGTGAATTTGAGGCGGACTATTTCTATTCAATTGGGGCCGTTTTCCTCAGGAGGAAGTTTGAGTACAAAAAATGTCGGCTGAGATTTTGGGAAAAGTTTGACGCAGGTGAATTAAACATGACTGATTTTTCACAGATTAACACCGCTCTACTACTTATAGATCACTCTAAAGATAATTACGTCACAAGAAAATCAGCTAATTATGCTGAAGTGGAAAGTTTGATGAATCGAATTGATATGAAGAGTCTGGTTCACGCCATGAACGTCACTTTCAGATCATATCACGGGGCAATAACAATCAGATTTTTAAAAGAATATTTGGTTGGCACTAAGCGCATGCTGGCTGATTTGTTAGACAATTACAAGGTGCTGATATACACAGGCGACCTTGACACGGTCACCTCGTCTATTATAGTGGACGCAGGGCTGATGTCCACTCCATGGTCAATGCTTGAAGAGTATAAAATGTCCCGACGATCCAGCTGGAAAAATGAAGGGGTCCTGGTAGGATTTTTTACTCTGACCGGACAATTTTGTCGAGTGGTCATTCGAGGTGCCGGACATCACGTTCCACATGACCAGCCGGATATTAGCCATCTTATGATGAGACAGTTTGTCCAGCACGGATGTGTTAGGTCAGTAGGTAGTAATTAGTAGGGTAATACATGGTCTACTTCTGTGCGCGAAGATAGTTTGAACGATGAGATAGAAATTCATTTCAAGGACTTCGCAGATAACATTTCCTTTCAATGACTTGACAGATAGCGTTTTATTTCAATGACATATTAGCTAACATTTCATTTCAATGACATCTCATATAACATTTCATTTCAATGACATCTCATATAACAATTCATTTCAATGACATCTCAGATAACATTTCATTTCAATGACATCTCATATAACAATTCATTTCAATGACATCTCAGATAACATTTCATTTCAATGACATCTCATATAACAATTCATTTCAATGACATCTCAGATAACATTTCATTTCACTGAATTCGCAGATAACATTTCATTTCAAGGACTTACAAGGACATCTCAGATGAAATTTTATTTTCAATTTTGTTATTTGTTATAAGATTAATCAATGGTTAGTAATGAAATGTTCAATTTTATCAGTGTAAATTTGAAAACAAATTCATTACAAATTGTTTTGATGGAACTGAAATAAATTTACTTACTGTTCAACTGATATCTTTTGTGCACTATTTCATGAAATGTTAAAATTTCAAGTTAAGTCTACATCACATTTCGTATATTATCTTTTTATTTTCGTAGATAGCTATTTTATGATGAATTTTTCTTCTACTGAATTATCAACTTTCAACTTTTGTAGTATGTTAGTACTTGCAATTTTCAAAATAGTGTTTCTACCATATCTTCTTCAAAATGATTAAACACACATTTATTTTAACCCCAACCCTTCCTAATTAACCATAGCCCCAACTAATTAACTAAAAACCTGCCTAATTAACCCTTACCCTGCCTGGTTAATTATAACATTGCCTAATTAGCCCTAACCCTGCCTAATTAACCATAACCCTTCAGAGTTAAATGTTACGTACGAATTTCTTGTAGTAGTATATATATATATTCTAATATGAATATCTGTTGAGGGCAGGCTCGCCAGGCGGTTTAGACTTAGCCACCAGATCTTTAACTCTGACTATTAACTGTACTAATATGCAAGCAACAGAACTCAGGAGTATACACTACAACACTTAGTTTAATGCACACTCGAACAAAACTTAATATTTTACACGCAGACTCTCTACTCTAAATATTCTATAAAACTTCACTAAATCTACTGGACCGACTGCTCCAAGTATGCGGGGCGACTCCCCACTCTCTCTCTCTCTCTCTGTCTAGATACATTCTGCGTCGACTTTATAAAGGCTGGCGGGGTGCGAGTAGGACAGTAGATAGTGGGACAGTAGATAATCCGTGTGCAGAGGGGGGGGACTTAGTCCGTGCGTGGGCGGGGAGGTGGGGCATCTAGCATGAGTCATTAGGGTACGGGAGACAGTAGATAATCCGTGTGCAAAGGCAGCGAGAGCTGATAGAAACAACTTTTAAATGGCGTCGCCACTGGCGGGAGGTGCGATTGGGACAATTGATACTAGTATGGAAGGGCTTAAGTTTGACAGTAGCGTTTTACGTTCGTGGGAGGTGTGTGTGACGTGGGCTAGCACTGAAGGGGTTAAGCTAGACACGTTACATGGGGGGGGGGAAGAAACGGTAAATTCTAGACGTAACATTTCTGACCATGACCCTGGGTTATGTTCCATGGTCAACTGGTGAGTCACTCGATACTGGCGGGAGGTGCTTGTGCAAAAGGGGGGGGGGTAACTTCTAAACGTAACATTAATTAAAACTGTGCCTAATAAAAACCTAACTCTGACTAATTAAATCCTAACCCTGCCTAATTAACCCAAATCCTGCCTAATTAAATCTTAACTTTGCCTAATTAGCCTAATCCCTGCCTAATTAAAGCTTAACCCTGCCTAATTAAAGCCTAACCCTGCCTATATAACCGAAGCCCTGCTTATTAAAGCCGTCATGTGATGTAGCTATGACTTGTTGATCTTCTAAATAAAACTAAATACTAATAAATAATTTTTAATTTCAAAAATAATTTTCTTAAAATGTGTTTAGAAATTTAAAACATTTTTAGACAGTATAAATATTTCGAGAAAGTGAATTGATGGGGATGGACGGGAAGTAGTTTGTAATGGGCGGAACTTTGAATGACAATGACAACAGAAAGACGAAGATATAATTATATTACCAATGTTATATCTAATATTCACACATAGCATGGTTAAAGGTTAAACTTACATGCATACCACATATAATGGGCTGTTATAAATTTAAAAAAAATCGTCATCTCTAAAGCTCTTGACATTTAATTATACAGTTCATTACATACTATTAATAAACACTTTATCTGTATTCATCTGTTAAGCGTGAAAGATTCAAATTATAATTTACCCTACTTTTGAAAAAAAAAATCTGGCTCTGATCCATTTAATCATGTTTATGTATTAATCTCATGTGGCGATCTTATAAGTCGACCTTAAGTTGAATTTATTTCCCTTCGAAATTTTGTTTGTTTCGTTTCCCAACTTTTTATTGATTGAATTTTTTTTTTTTATTTTTTATTTTAAAACGAGTCAGTTTTCCAAAACCTAATAGTTCATTCTACACAGTCTCGAGTTAAAAGTTTATATCATCTTTTCACTTCTATGTTTAATACTTTATCATCAAGTATAACTGAAACTTATCTTGATAAGCTGCTATAATTGTAAAATAACGATACGATGAATGCTCACATAACTAACAAGAACTACTTTACGTAAATTGAAACACACGTTTTGTTGGTCTTATTACGTAAATCATTTTAGTATGTCAAAAATAAATATAAAACAGTTTAATATATTATAGTTTATGTGCGGTTGAATTAATTTTGCTACAGTCACAAGGTAAAATACAATTTTTATGGATTTCTTTTAGCTATTGTCTAATTCTGGATATCAATTTTTTTATAATAAATAATAAGATCACAGTTTTAATATCAGTTGAAACAACAATGGTAGCGTTTGTAGCATAACTTGTTATATCAAATTCCATTAACACAGCATACGAGTAAACAGTTAAACCAATCAAAAAATTGAAGATGATATTTAAAGTTACACTTGATCGATGTGTAAAATCAATTGAATTTTGAATTGAAAATAGGAGTCTAAAACTTCTTCTATACCTAATCTCTCTACAAAATTTATATCTCTCTAACTCAAGTAAATTTCTCAGTCTAACTTCAACTGGTATCCACCCAAAGAATCATCTCTACACTAATAATGATGACGATGCACATGTATCCACGTCATCCTAATTCTTTCATCTCATTGGAGGACCAATCAGAACACGATGAGTACTAGCAAGGATTATTCTGTTCACTTGTGGAATGGGTTCTTGCAGTAAGAGAAATATTTAAGTAATAAATGCGCAACAATATGTGCATTTCAATGTGAAAATAAAAATAATAAAAAAACAACAACACATTATTAAACTAATAAACTCGTGTAAACATATACATAATACAAAACTACTGATAAATGTGATATAAATATATCCTTGTCTGAAATGTTCGCAGGAAAAATGTCACAGGAAGTGATTAACAAATGTTTAAATTGTTTATTTAAAATTGACAGTTAAGAAACTGTTATTGAATTAGAAGACTTTTTGAAATGTATATATATGTTACGGCCATTGCATGCTTTCCGGCTAGTGTCAGAAATAGGCCGGCTTGACTTGCTACGGTTAGCCAATATGAACATTGTCTGCGCATGACCGGCCAATGTTGACGAAATGAGCAGTATCGCATTACAGAGATAACTTCAACGGCAAACCCTTATCACAACAAGATAGATTTATTACAAATAGAATGACCGATGAGCATGGCGAACTGCTTTTATTAAATTTGAACATATTTTTGTTTGCGGAGGACAGAGATAAGTAAAACTGTTGATTATTTTATCTGCTATCCTTTGTCAAACAAAATAAAATAAGTCATAAATAAATTTAGATTTCTGTGTGTAATTAGAACAAACAATGATTGAGAAGAAATTAATAATAGTTCGATCACATAATTCGTGTGTGTGTGTGTGAAGTCCCTGTAAGAATGAGATAGAATCTTTTAAATCCTATAATCCACTTATGGTGACATTCTTTCATCCCCACATAGCCGATAGTGCAATGGCCATGGAGGCACCACTGGAGACACAGCGGGAAGTTGAGCCAAGACCTGAATAATTTCCTTGTTCCTCACCGGAGATCGAACCAGGTACCTTCAGGTCGACAGTCAAGCACTTTACCGCACGGCCATCCGCCCCGTTAAAAAAATCGCCCACCTAAATGGGACAAATTTAGGTTGTTAATGCCCTTCTTTCATCAAGTCGACAGTCGAGCGCTTTACCGCACGGCCAAACGTCGTTTTCATCATATTCGTGTAGCATACAATTTTTTTCTCTTGAATTATCTCTAACGATAGATATTTTTTTTATCTTTCGGTTGAAAATTATTGGAGCGTATTGTCAGTAGACACACAGATATACGCTGTTGTAGAATATAAGTTTTTTGTAAATGAGATTGCAAATGTGACGTTCTCAGATGAAGACAATTAACACATACACTGAACGGGTAGAGTAACAAACAAAACGAACAAAAAGATCATATATGGAACGGGTAGAGTAACAAACAAAACGAACAAAAAGATCACATATGGAACGGGTAGAGTAACAAACAAAACGAACATAAAGATCATATATGGAACGGGTAGATTAACAAACAAAACGACCAAAAAGATCATATATGGAACGGGTAGAGTAACAAACAAAACGACCAAAAAGATAATATATGGAACGGGTAGATTAACAAACAAAACGAATAAAAAGATCATATATGAAACGGGTAGATTAACAAACGAGACGAACAAAAAGATCATATATGGAACGGGTAGAGTAACAAACAAAACGAACAAAAAGATCATATATGGGACGGGTAGAGTAACAAACAAAACGACAAAAAAGATCATATATGGAACGGGTAGATTAACAAGCAAGACGAACAAAAAGATCATATATGGAACGGGTAGATTAACAAACAAGACGAATAAAAAGATCACATATGGAACGGGTAGATTAACAAACAAAACGAATAAAAAGATCACATATGGAACGGGTAGATTAACAAACAAAACGAATAAAAAGATCATATATGGAACGGGTAGATTAACAAACAAAAAGACCAAACTTTAAAATTGATAAATAAAAATATAAACATAAAATTGAGAATTATATTTCTTGATTTTATTTGCTCTTTGTGTTGGTTTTCTTACGTGCCGCCATCTTTGATGAAAGGAAGCCTTCAGTGACAGTAGGCCTAAGTAATCGTCAGTCCCTTCGGCCTAAAAACGAAACGGCCACATTGTCAGCGTTACAGAATCGACTCAGATAGAGACAGATCTTCTTCTGAGGGACACCAGGTGTCAGGCATTTACTCTGGTAGGTGCTACAGTCTGGCAGTGCGTAGTCGTTCAGTGCAGAGTCAGTCAAAGTGATTTGTGTGCTCAACAAAATTAAAACAATGACATATGACAGTTTATACATTGTCACAGATGTCAATTGACCTGAATAAAAGAAAAAAAAATTGACACATGCTGTTAATGTTGTATAATATATATCTTTCTCACAAATGAATATATCTTACATGTATAAACAGACAAAAATTATTACAGAGATGAGTATGCAAATCTTTATAAAGTTGGTTTCATATTCTTGCTAAGAAATATCTTTTGCGTAAAATCGCGGTAAGGATGAGATCAAATCTTTTAGGTCCTTTAAACTAATTAAGGAACGGTTTTCGGCATTGCCGTCTTTCATCCCCATCATAGCCGATAGTGCAATTGCCATGGAGGCACTTCAGACTTCAGGAAACATAGTGAGGGCTTTAACCATGACCTGAAATATCCATTGGTCCTTGCCCGAAGATCGAACCAGTGGCCCACTACCATTAGGCTACAAAGTGGGCCAAGATAACACATTCAACGCTGAAGTGTAGACACTAAAATAGTAGATATGGTGAAAGCTTTTTGTTTTGAATTCTTTGTGCTGCTGTTTTGGGGAAAATCCCGAAAAAGTAAATTAAAAATTTGTATGGCGCATTACAAACAAATGTTAACTGTTTCAGAATACGTAGGCATTACAAAAAATAGTAACTAACATATATCTGTACTGAATAGTGTAGGATGAAGGTAATATTAAAAGAATCTTAAGCTGTGTTAAAAAAATACACTACAGCTGCTTACAGGTAATATGGAGATTGGCATGGCCTGACTGAAAAATAAATGTTACATCAAAATAACTATATAGTGTACAGGAGGAACGGATGGATTGAGGCAGACCAAAAATAGAAAGCAAATTAAATTAAAACATCTCTCCCCCCCCTCCGAAATATGTTTTTTAAAAACTGAAAAAAAAAATTACAATTCAAAGAAAAAAAAACCTGATCTTAAAAAAAGCCATTAAAATATATCTAACCAATAAAGAGAAAATTAAGTCTGGAAGTTTATCGAGGATCAAGGCATTCAAAGAATTAACTAAAAATCTGTAAACAATTAAATAAAAAAAAACAAGTTGCTGGAAGGTAACAGATAGTGACCCTAAAATCTGCACATAATATGCCAAAGTTCAACTTTGCAAACCATGTATGTCAGCCTGTTCTTTTATTTGATGGCTTATTTAAAAAAAAAAAAAAATAATTACAGTAATTATATTGATTGAAAGAGCGGCGTATGCTACGACGCGGGATGACTAGTAATGCTTATAATTCACAAGAAACTAATTACTTTTTTTTATTGCTGATACAAATGTGGACAGAATAATCTTTTTATTAGTGGCACAATCCAAAAACCCATATAAATAGAAACGAAGTGACTACGCTTACGTCAAGCGCCTTCTATTATTATATCTATTGACGTAAGCCGGAAAAAAAATACGAATTACGTCTTGATGTTACCGCTGCCACTGCGTAAACAAAAAGGGTTAGGGGTTAGGGTTAGGGATAGGGTTAGGGTTAGGGATAAGGTTAGGGTAGGGGTGTGGAGAAATATCTATTGACGTAAGCCGGAAAAAAAATACGAATTACGTCTTGACGTAAGCGTAGCCTGTCCGAAATAGAAAACCGGAAATCAGTCCTAACTGGTGTTTGACATACCGCGATTCGATTTTTGGAAAATCGGATTTTCAAAATTTTTGGTATTACATCTGGCAAAAGATATAATAAATCAATTTTCTTTGTCTAAATTGTTCTAAATACATATGTATCATTAATTTATGTTTAGCGTTCATTCTTCATACCGTGTAAAATGATGTGTCTCGACTAGGTTAGCTGCGATGCGATTGAGCGACGTACGAGATTTGTGTGATACTGTGTTCAGTGTGCTGTTCAATTCATTTGTAGATGTTTGCAATTGTATTAGATTTAGTAACCTTTCGTGCATTTGTAAATGGAGACAAAGCAGCGACGTGAAACGTCAAGGACTGGGCATACACTTTTTTCGAGAGATGAAAATCAATAAATATTGACGAATGCATATCGAACATCTATCAATGAAAATAATTACGAAGATATCGATTATCTATCTATGAACATAATTACGAAGATACCGAATAACTCTCTATCTATGAACATAATTACGAAGATACCGAATTTCTATCTATGAACATAATTACGAAGATACCGAATATCTATCTATGAACATAATTACGAAGTTACCGAATATCTATCTATATAGTAGACACACGCAGTGAGTAATGTATTAATGGTTGTCACAGTAAGAAGATGTTTATATTGATTATATCTTGTGTTTATATTAATTATATCTTGTGGACTGTCATCTGTAAGTATCACGTATTAAAGTGCATATGTTATTCTTATAAAGAGTAGAGTCGAGTCAGTATATTAGAAACGCAAATGGGATACGACGCCTATAATAATCAACAAAGAATATATAATCATATTAATGTGTTAGACGAATAAAATTAATAATTCGGGAGAAAATAAACTAAAAATTATCTGATGGTATAATAAACATAGCCCTCCGCCCCGCCCCCTACACACACACACACACACCATCACTAAATGAACACAAAATTTTGAGCTTAAAAATATTTTAAGCAATAAAATGTATGCATTTGTGTAAAATAAAATTAATGTTTATAAACACGATGTAAAATAACAAATGGAACACCATTGTTTAAAATTTCTCTTTATTCCAGTACATTATTCCATACATTTTTTTATAGAGAGATGAATCGATGTTAAATTATAACGTATTAAAACCAAGTTTCGTTTAAAAAAAAAATAACAAAAAAAACTTAATTTTGTCAAAATTTCTAAACGGGTATGCTATAAGTTCAAATGAAATGTAAATCCCAGAAATATGAATACAATTTGATAGTAACATACTATAAAACTAGATCTCACAAGGAAAACAATAGTTAATAATACATAGTTGGTATATATGGCAGTGGCGTACCTGGGGGGGGGGGCGGTGGGTGCGGTCCGCACCGGGCGGCACTTTTTATCACTTTTTAGGGGGCGCGGCAAAAATATATAGATTAAATTGAAATACCTAAATGAGAGGCCGGCAAAATCGTCTTCCGCCCTGGTCGGCCGATACCCACGATACGCCGCTGATATATGGTTAACACATAATAATATTATTGGCATTATTATTATAATTCTTTCAGCTTTTAACCACTGACAACAGTAATTAATATATATATATATATATATATATATATATATATATATATATATGTAACAATAGCTTTAGATAGGTCTATACAATTTTAGAACCACTGTCCAAACTCATGGGTCCAGGACACAGTTATATGTTTTGATAACTAGAATTCCAGCGGTATCTTTGTTTAGGGTAGAATTATGTTGTCATCACAGGTCTATGACCCCCAGAGGTAGGTGACGATAGATGTTATTAGGCAGACAAAGGAATACTAGCCCATAGTGAGTTTTTAGCCGCACCAATCCCGAGGCTGGAATAAGAGTAATTAATATGTAGATGAGTTAGAAAGGATGTTAGGTAGCCAATCAAAAGTTCTGGGCGTTTGGGGCACGTGATAATTCACCAACACATAAATATCTGAGGTAACGGAAATTTCGACAGACCTACGAGCGACAGACTGACAGTTCGACAGACCGACGATAGAGACATCAGGACACCAGTTGTAGAGATAGTTAGAGGAGAAGTTAGTGGAGAAATAATAGAGGCACAAGCTATCAAGTTATTGAGTTTTACAGTACACAGTCAAAGTCTATTTTATTGAAGTATGTCTGCTAATCCTTTCGGGGATCCAGGATACTAAGTGTCAAAGTATGTCTGCTAATCCTTTCGGGGATCCAGGATACTAAGTGTCAAAGTATTGCCAGATAAATCCTTTCGGGGAACCTGGAATACTACGTGTTATATTGTGTACGAAGATTTGTGAATACTGCTGCACATACGTTCATACTACATATGTTTTCTTATTGTTGAATAAATATAATTAAATCGTGGAACTTTGCCTCATTGATTGGTGTGTTGTTTGAGAGTGCAACGAGACTGAACGCTACTTAAGATTATAAACCAGTTATGATATCGGCAGCTACATAAAACCAGTATAGTTATTTGAAGCAGCAGTGAGGAACACACAGTGTTACCTTGGAGAAGCATTACATCAACAAGCACATAACATTATATACAAAATATAGTGTTACAATATATATATATATATATATATATATATATATATATATATATATATATATATATATATATATAAGTGAAACATTGGATTGACAGAAGGTAGAGACAAAATAATAATAATACGACCAATACAAATATTTGAAAGAATGTAGCTAAATAAGTGAAATATTGGATTGACAGAAGGTAAGAAAAAATAATAATAATACGACCAATACAAAATATTTAAAATAGTGTAACTTAATAATTGAAGCCAACTATTATAAGACACTATGATCATAAACATATTTTGGTACTAAATTGTTATACTTTCATATAGAAGTAAATATCTCACCTTCCAGTTAACGTATTATAAATATAATTGAGAAACCTGGAGTAAGGATTCTTTCCGCGCTTTACCATCTGCCTGATAAATTTCACGTGCTGTTTATTTATACAGAAAAAAAAAATTGCTGAGAAAGCTATGCAAATATTCCAGTAGGCCTAACTTACATGCGTATTGATAATGATGATGTTAGACAGAGATAACTTACCTGTGTTTACATATTCTATTACAGGTTAACACCGCCATAGCTTAACTACGTCTTGAGTTAATAATGAAATATGACTCATAAATGTCTAAAGGGGATGTTATAATGAGAGTTAAGTCTGATTTTGTCGACAGCTTCTGTGCCGAACATCGTATAGACATATTTCATTTGTCAAGATTTCAGATCAATTCTATTGATTTATAATCCAAAGAGATTATCTCTAATCCCGATGGAGGAATTGATTAAGACTCAAATTAGAATTTGTTACACTTTGTCTCATTTGTGTGTCGTTTATTCAGTAAATATTATAATTTATATTTTTTTTTGTCAAACATTAAAAATTTTTTTAGAGAGAGAGAGAGACAGAGAGAGAGAGAGAGAGAGAGAGAGAGAGAGAGAGAGAGAGAGAGAGAGAGAGAGAGAGAGAGAGAGCAATCGACAATCTTATGAAGAAACAACATTTCATAAACTTGATTATTCGTTGAAAACTTTCTTTTCTATTTGTAATATGAAAAAAGGTTTCAAACTTTGTGTACAATGAACTTCACAATAGTAAAGGTTCTATCCAACTATGTCCTGTACTTGTAGTTACTAAAAAAGCTGGATGCTTCTTGGATACTAAGGGTACACTAACATTAAATGAAATAATCCTATTCAGCAATCAATGTTTTCAATACAGTGATGAACATAGAGTACAAATAAATTAAAGCGATGCATTGAAACATAAATAAAATAAATTAACCCACATTACATGGGATCTAAATGGGATGCCATTAGTAGGTCCAGGGTGAATGTCATCAGCAGGTCCAGGGCGAATGTCTTTAAAGGGTCAAGAGCGAATGTCATTAGCAGGTCCAGGGCGAATGTCATTAGCAGGTCCAGGGCGAATGTCATCAGCAGGTCCAGGGCGAATGTCTTTAAAGGGTCAAGAGCGAATGTCATTAGCAGGTCCTGGGCGAATGTCATCATCAGGTCCAGTGCGAATGTCATCAGCAGGTCCTGGGCGAATGTCTTTTGCAGGGTCTAGGACAAATTTTCACACGTGAGGCCTGGCACAAACGGTTAACTTTTGTTACGGTCAGGTATCAAACAAATCTCCAAACGCGAGGGCCGAGAGCTATCGTTCCCGTGGCCACTACCTGCATTAAGAAATGACTATGACGGGTGTATCAAAATAAACATTAATTTTAAACTATAATTATGGTATTTACTGTTTTAATTACAACGTACTTATAGTATAATTCAAACAATGCTGCATTCTGTTCTTAAAAAAAAAGAACACTAACATTTTAATGTACAAAAAAAGTTAAAATATATTTTCTTAGCTCAATCAAACACAAAATGAATTAAAATATACGTTATAAAATAATAGCGTGGTGCCCCGTAGCAGTTTCGGCTAAGGTGGTGATGAAATTTGGACATTGAAGTTTATTTAAACCAAGAGATAAACATATCAGCCTTTCACGGACTTGTAATAAAAACAAAACGGCTTCATTTTTACTACCTATGACAGGTAAAGCTGGAAATTAATTAAATAATAATAGTTAATGTATACATCTATTTAGTAAGTGATTCAAATTATTTGCACTAATGCATCGGAACAAAATTTCTGCAGTTACGCACTTTCGTTCTCCGGACCACTTGGCACATAGAATGAAATTTTTGATTAAATTTATTTTGTGTATGGAAAATATTTCTAAAAGATATTAAAGCTAGGAGATAAAAGTATGCCGATAATATATATATATATATATATATATATATATATATATATATATATATATATAAATATATATTATTCAAATATGTCAAATTATAGCCAATGACAATATCTATTTTATTTCAATGGTTTTCCTTGACATATATAACGGCGCGCTCTATCGCAGTTTGCAGTTTAAAAAGCCCTCAGGTCTGACAAGTCCATATTGTACCTTGGAGGATCATAGATAATACAGCGACCCTTTTGTTTTGAATCGCTTGGCAAATCTTCAGAATCTAAATGAACATAGAAGAAAATTTATTATTTAAATTTCTAATGCAATACTTATTTGTTTTTTAATATTTAAAATAGTAGACGTAAAGCGAATGTTATTAAAGTATTTTTAAAGTAATATACAAGTTTAATAAATTTTAAACAGCTACATTATCATTGGTTTTAATTTAAGAAATTCTGCGTCGAGACACCATACATGACGTGGCACAGAGGTTTCAGTGCAGAAGTCATAATTTAAGAATAAATCCAATAAAAGTGTTAAAGAACGTGTTAACCTTAGAGAAGTCGCGGAAAAATATTGAAGACTGACCAAATTTGATCACATTTCACAGAGAACACTTGAATGAACAAGTGAGAGATGACTTTATAAATAAAATACATAAATAATGAACATTAGAGAAAAGACAGACACATATTAAACTAATCCTATTGGCTACATCCAACAAAGAAAGAAGGGAAAAAGATTTTTCTATTACACGATTCGTAAAGCTTACAAAACATAAAAAAAGAGATAATTGTTAAATAATTATGGTGAATTCAATTTACCTGGATAAAAATAAGTTGTTCTAAACTCTTCATCGATTACCGACTGATCATCTTGCCACTTGATCAAGTTTTTTGTCTGTATGTCATCCATCCCTACCCAGTAAACATCAATATTTGTTCTCAACATAAACACTTCATCTTCAGATTTAGGTGTAATAAGGTGACCTCCCATTTCTGTTAAATAAATAATCCAAAGCTTATCAAATGTAAAAATAAATATTAGTCTAGATAATGTATTTTGAAAGCTTGAGACATGCTGTATGATGTCAAATAAACTTTCGTCTGTGTGATTATGTCATTGTATTCGTCTTTCAAGTTTGCATAAGACTGTCATTTGGATTATCGCACATCGTTGTAAGGATTGGGCAATCTTAGTGATTATTAAAGTATCTAGCACATACTATTTTGAATATTTTTTTTTTTAAGTTACCCTTACTCATAATTTAAGGTTCTAAAATCCAAATGTAAATAGAACGTACCTTTACAGCAGTGGCGTAACTAGGGTGGGGGAGGGGGGTCCAAATTTGAACGTACCCGCGGGCCCCCGCTTGAGGGGGGCCCCCAAACGAGTTTCCAATTAATTATTTTAAGACTAAATATTAAATACTAGCTGTAACCGCCACACGCTGCCGTGACCAAGCCTTCTGTAACGACCACAAGTCGGTAATGTTTTTATAACACACTTTGGAATAGCTGGAAATATGCCATAGGTACAATGACGGTCACATTTAGAGAGAGTTTGTATTTTTAGGGGACACATACCTGTTAAGTTAGATGTCCTAGTTAGGCTGGAATTAAAAGCGAGGCTAAGCGTCCTTGTATTTTCGAGAGAAAAATGTTGTGATAACTCAGTGATAAGCTAATTATCTACTGTCTGGTTTCGTATACATGGCGCCAAACTTCTACATGTGCTTGATAAGTGATACAAAGAGCATTGTTGAGCATTGTATTTACAAGGATATAGATAAAACATTGTATTTTCAAGAATATGGATCATTGGGTCAGGGATGAGTTAATTAATTAAGGGGAGAAAGGAGGAGAACAGGGAGGTACAGAACAGACATGTAGTTTGACAAAAACAGGCAGCACACAGGATAGAGTAGTGATGTTTCAGTGAATATGGATCTTGCAGCGTATAGTTTCATTCTACTTATATTTTGAAATTAAATGTTGCGTAATCGTCAAATAAAGTATATGAATCGGACTTGGCAGTTTATTTAATTTATTTGTGATGTATGTGATTGAGTACACGCTTAGATAAAGTGTCAATCCCTACCAGAGAAGAGAAGACATAGACAGATCGTCACAAGAACTCACAATGCATAACTAATAATACAAGTAGCTATGACACCTACTTTAATGTAAAAAGTAAGCATTGAGAAAAATTTCTTTTCTAATTCAGTTTATAAATTTACTGCAATTTTGTGTGTAAATTTCAAGGCAGTTGGTGAAGAACTTTAGAAGCTATTAGCAAGGCGTGAATCCTATTAACATTTTTATTTATATAGATAAAGCCAAAGCCATGTAATCTTGCTATGCACGTTGTTATATAAGTTAGTGCAGAGGCGTCACTCGGAAGGTGCGGGGCGCACCGGGTGACACCAACATAGGGGTGACACCAAAATAAACATTTCTAAATTTCATAGCAGAAAGAACTTGGCATGGTCATTTTTATAACCGGACATAGTCAAAAACATGATCAGTAGCACAGGGTGCCACCATACGAGCAGTTGCACAGGATGCCATCATGCAGAGCGTCTGGAGCTTAGGTAAATGAATCTAATTTAAAGCTGCTCGGATCAATCTGGAGTTTTTATAAACGCGCTAGAAAAAAGGACAGAGGCAGTCACGTGGTTTTATGAAATAGGAGATGTAGTTTATAAACTCAGTTGAATTTAAGTAATATACATATTTCTAAAATACAGTCAGTAATACTATCGTTTTCATCGCTTAAATATTTTAAAGTAAATTCTCTAAGGCAAAGACCATATAGAGCAGTGCCTCTCAAACTTTTTGAAGTCACGGCCCCCCTTGGAACGCCAATCAATATGTCGCGGCCCCCCTTGGAACGCCAATCAATATGTCGCGGCCCCCCTTGGAACGCCAATCAATATGTCGCGGCCCCCCTTGGAACTCCAACCATTATGTCGCGCCCCCCCCCCTATTTTTTTTTTTCGTTTAGATTGCTTAAATTTTTTTATTTTTCGAAATTCCACGGCCCCCCTACGAACAGTCCACGGCCCCCTAGGGGGCCGCGGCCCACCACTTTGAGAAGCACTGGTATAGAGCAGGAACATTCGAAATGTGTACCATTGTTCATGGTGGAAGTCTTGTGGGAGGGGGGTGACACCCTGAATTGTCCGTATCGGGTGACACCAACCATAGTGATGCCACTGAATTAGTGACACTGTTGCATGTATTCCATACAGATTAAGGATTTCAGAATTACGTAAATCATCACGCATTTAAAAACTGGTAAAAAGTTTACTAAAAGTATCAAAACATAGTTTCGGTTGTTGTAAAACACGTCATCTTGACGGCATTTTATCTTCCATTATTTGTCCATGCAACAATCCATCTGTCTATAGACATAAATAGAAAGATCATAATTCGTATAACTATCTCTATTCGACGGACGAAATCTCACAATCATGGCGGATGAAACAAGTATACATAATTTTTTGTAAAGTTTTTATTTGTGAGATGTAAAGAATGTTATTCTTTATAGAGAAACTTCACCCTAGCCGAAAGAATGATTTTACCAGAGTGGGGCTACAAAACGGAAAAAGCGTGCTACAGAAAGACGAGAGAGGCAGCAAAATCAAGGAAAATTTAAAGGGTTTTTTAAGAAAAAACCTGATAATAGCATTGAAAACAAAGAAGACCATGAACATGGCGAAGAAAAGTATCACCATTCAGATAATTTATACAAAGATACAGCAGTGTAGCAACTTCTGTCAAGTACTTAGCAAAAACAGACTCAAGCTGACTTGGTCACAAAGAAGAACTGGATTCTCCCAGTCCTGGGAACTTTCTAGAATCTTTGAAATTTCTTGCGGAATTTGATGAAGTTACGTAACATCACTTAAATAATTCAAAATTAGTTCATAAGCTTGATGGGCAATACAGATAGGGAATCAATTGTTGGGAAAGTCAAGCAAGTTTGTTACTTTTATATGATGTTCGATTCCACTCCAGATGTTTCTCACAAAGAACAAGTATCCCTTAAAGTTCGTTACTTGGATGTCGAGAATTTTGAAATAAAAGAGTCATTCCTTGGTTATTTTGAAATTGTGAAGCCAGATGCACAACATAATGAAGAACTAGTTCTGAAAACTCTTTAAGACATTGGGCTAGACTTTAATCTGTGCACAGGTCAAACCTATGATAACGCAGCCATAATGAGTGGCCGTCGGTCTGGTCGGCAGAAACGTCTCTTACACATAAATCCAAACGTAACATTTCTGAACTGTGATAATCACTCGCTCAACTTGGCAGCTCTTCCTTCTGCTGAGATATATCTAGCAATTGTCACCTTTTTCATGAATTGCTCAACTTTTTTTTCCAATTCACCCCAGAGATAGACCAAACTGAAATAAACTGGAGCCGGGAAACTAAAAAAGGAGAGTAGTACATGGTGGAACTCAAGAGAAGAAGGTAAGTCATCAGTTTACTTGCATCTTGACAAAGATGCTGAAGAGATTAAGACCCTTTCATGCTTTTTGCAAAATGATGAGAAACGGACGAAACTGATCCCCCAATCCATCGAAAGAGCAAAAGAAGGCATTGAATGATATGGATTTCCTGTAGGCAAAACAACCAGAAGAAAGAAAAGACTTGATAAGGAGTTGAGTTCTGATGTAGGACTGTCAATAGAACCGCAATTCAAACGTGTTACGACAGAAGTGCTGGACAGGCTTCATATGGAGATGAAGGATAGATTCCAAAGGTTGCAAAACCATGTGGGCACCTTTGGAGTTCTTTTTAAACCAAGACAGCTGTTGAATTCTATGGATGATGACACGTTGATGAAAACTGTTACTTTTTCCTGTTTGTATGATGACATACAGGCAAATCACTTTTTCGATGGTGTCATTGATGCACGAGCACTTTAATCAACAAACCAGTACCACAATCACCAATTGACTTATTGAGAAAGCTGGCCTCATATGGTAATGATGTTTGCTCAAACCTTGCAACCTCCATCCGAATACTGCTAACTCAGGCCAATTCCATTGCATCATGTGAGAGTACATTCTCAAAACTCAAGTCACTCAAAAAGTATATCAGGAGCACAATGACGCAAGAAAGACTTAAAAGCATGGCTTTAATGTCAGCGAAGTCAAAAATACTAGACACCATTGATTTAGATGATGTTATAAATGCCTTTACTGT
>JAGDYQ010000218.1:502579-522519 GCA_021962125.1 Bulinus truncatus | reverse complement strand
AAAATAAATAGCATTTTTAGAGTTTTCTTAGAAAAATGAAAATAAAAAGGGCGGCATTTTTGTCCTTACCTATATCACAAAAATGTCTAAGGCCGGCACTGTATATCTTGGTGTTTATGGGAGGAGGGGTGGGAATCCAATAGGCAACCCTGTCTGGAAGAGTGTTTACAATCTGTACAATAAAACGTTTCGCTCTTCGAGTAAAGTGGTCAGCGCTCTGTTATTTGTAGGGAGCGACCGATAATCGGATCGCTATCGGTATCGGACCGATATTGGCACTATCGGTTAATATCGGATCGGCCGATTGCTCTAGGGAGCGACCGATAGTCGAACCGATATTGGCACTATGGGTTAACTGTCGGACCGGCCGTTTTTTGGCTGCCGATACATTGTTTTTTTTTTCACAACAGAGTTGCAGAAAAAAAAAATCAGTAAATAACCCAATTCTATAACCAGATCAGACAAGATTTAATAAAAAAGGAAAAAAAAAAACCGGTACACAGAAATTGTGACGTCTACATCAGAGATATGACCTTGAAACAATAGGATTGGCATTTCTTAATTCTAATGTATGACCTTAAATGATACAATTATTGAACATCTGTGTGTATTTTTTGTTGGGATGGGAAGTTGGGGGGGGGGGGGGCAACAAGACTTACGTTTCGGCGAAGTGTCACGAAATATGACAGGGAAGGGGTAAGCATGGGTTGACATACGTCATTAGCTGTAAATATCGGTATCTGGGGGGGGGGGGGTAAACAAGACACGCGTGGGCGAAATACGTCATTCAGCACGAGAATAACACGTGTTTGGCAATGTTGTTGCTTAAGGGGCTGTCCATTAATTACGTCAACAAAATAGGGGGGAGTGGGGGGTCAGAAAATTTTTGAAAATTGTTGACAAGGAGGAGGGGGGAGGTCAAGAAAAGTTGACGTCAACAATGTTACTTTTTTAAATTTAATATAATTACTTAATAAATAGGAAAATTAAGCAGCGTTTGTAGTTCTGTGTTACACACTCGCTTAACATTCAGTATTTTAATTAAACTAACTATATTCCTACTACTTTTGCCACATTAACATTATGGAAGCCACCTTTTTTAGGGGGGGGGTAATCAAATGTTGACGTAATTTTATAGGGGGGTCTCTGGAAGTTTGACAAGTTGTTGACAAGGGGGAGAGGGGGGAAAGGTAATAATCGCCAAAATTTGTTGACATAAATAATGGACAGCCCCTAAAAAGAAAATATCGGTATCGGTTTCGGTATCGGTAAAAATGCTGGGGGAAATATCGGTATCGGACTATCGGTAAAAAGGCATATTGGTCGCTCCCTAGTTATTTGGACTAGTTTATTGTACTATTGTATCGGGCACCTGCTGACCTACAAGGCAAAGTTGGCTATCGTACTTGGCAGATCCAGATTCAACAACATGCGTATTGTTCTGCAGACTTCTTTTTTTTTCCTTTTTATATGTTCTGAAATTTTAACTTTCAGCCATATTCGGAATAAATTGTCACTTTTTTATAATTCTTTAGCATCAAATGTATGAAATTATTTTTTAAAAATCGTGTCTAGCAGTTCTTAACATCTGCTTGAAGCGAAAACTGTTGTCATCAGTACAGTCATAACTAAGAAATGGCTTTTGACTTAGTTCACTACTCTCATGATAAACTGCATGATTTTTAAGACTCACTAAGATTTTGTAGAACTTATTGTTAGCAATGAAAAACACAAAGTACAGAATACATTTCACAGTTGGCAAGTTGTGGATTGTATATAGATTATTAAATGTGTTTGTATTGAGCCTACGCCTGTGCTATTGTGACATTTAACAATACATACTTCATCAATTCTTCCTTGTTTATCAACAATTTTTTCTAAGCGTGACTGCCACTCCTTTATGCTACTGTCAATACATCGCAGTCCCAGATTCCTTCACTCTTCAATTATTGCCAACTTCAGCTGCTCTCTCAACAAACACCTTCTACATGTACACAACCCCACTCAAATCAAAGCGATGACAACAACCAGCATTCAGCAGTACCAACAAACGTGATTCCCACCTTACATTTAGAAAATGTTACGGAGTTAACTGACAGCACAATATTTTATGAAAACAACGCAGGCAGTGGCAGATCTAAATCCAGAAAATGATACTTCAGTTATCGATGATAAAAACACCAGTTACTATTTCAAACGTCCTGGGCAGAATACTTTACAATCATTTTTTAAATTCACACAATACAATTAAGTGCGAGTGAAACTGATCTACCATTTACAAATGCGCATCGAGTATTTTTCAGAAGCAATGGTATCAATAGGAATTGGGTGTCATACTGTAAAGAATCTAAAGCTTTGTTTTGCACAGTTTGCTTAGCAGATGAATTCCTGGAAACGTGCATCAAAGGTTAGAGGAACATTAAAACAGCAAATATCACGAGAAGTGTGTGGAAGCTTATATAATGTCTGTAAGTGAAAGAGACATTGATAGCACTTAATTCTCTCAGCAAAATAAAAAAGGTGCCAACAAGTTCAAGAAAAGAGACAATTGCTAGAAAGAGTAATTGAGATTCTGAAAATGATTGGAAAACGTGGTCTACGTTATCGGTCAAAAAATAATGCTGATGATGCATTAAACGAGATACAAATCGTTAAGACGTTTTGGAACAATAAGACAGGCGTACTTAGTATATTGCCACGATGTTCAGACTGAGCAAAATCTCAAGCCATTAAAAAAGAAGCAATCACAATTTGTTCAAATATCCTCCAAATAAAAGAAACTCAAGATATTTGCCATGTGAAGATTACAAAGAACTTCTGACTCTGAATATTATCTTCCTGGGAGGAATCCCCCCTTGGGTGCGTTTTCATCTTCCAGGAGCTTATCATTCAGAATGACATTGGACCCTCACGTTGACGGGTAAAAGAATGTTGACTGGACGACGATTAATAAGAAATCATGACTGTTAAATTGTTTGAAATGGACTGACCGATATCATTTATTTTATCAGGTTGACTGATGCAGCTTAAGTTGTCTGGGATGTAGCAATGTACTGTTGCATTGTACAGCAGCTTAGAGTGTATATGTTATTCTTTGCAGCACACAGGGTCATGGCTAACATAATATCCGTTTCATAGACATCACGCTGTCAGTAGAGACTCAGTACTTTGAATGAACAGTCAACTTTTAAAAAATGCAGCTTTGTATGATTAACTGGCCAAAAAATTATATTTCTTAGGTGTATTACCATCTACTGATTTCAGCGAACAAAATATTGTCATATATCTATATGACTATAACCACTGCACAAAATATGTGATACGTCAGCATATGATGTCACCGCTTCCACCAAATTTTTCATAACTACTTGTGTAATTGTTTATCAACTGTGAGTTCTTGGGATGATCAGTCTCATCTTCTTTATGGCAATTAATACTAAACGTTTGCTAATCTTAAATATTCACAATTCAAATGGTTCAAACGAAAGTCCGATTCATATACTTTATTTGACGATTAAAGAAAATATAATTTCAAAATAAAAGTAGAATTAAGCGATACTCTTCAAGGTACATATTCATTGAAACATCACTACTCTAACTTGTGTACTGCTTATTTTTAGTCGAACTGTCTGTCTCTTTCAAAAAATCTGCTAACTTCTTTTATAAGACCCTTATTACTGTGTCTTCTCACCTATGTCCTTGTCTCTGATTGGTTGGTCTCTAATTGTTGATATTCTGTTGTTTTTAGTCTAAACGGCAGTAATCCTGGACTTTTGTAGTTATGTGACAAACTAGTCAATTGTCACTGCCCTAAAGTCATATCTGAAAAATACAATGCCTGACCTACTATTAAAATACGATATCAACTTGGAAACTTACTTTACTAGTTCTTTGTGTCCCGATGAGTCAATTCCATGTGAAGTTTGGCTGTATGTGAAAACCATTCGATAGTGATTGGCTTATCACAACGATGGTCTCTTGAAAATACCAAAGGGCGCTAAGCGCGGCACCCCCAGACCAGCCCTAACCAGGTCGTCTGGATTTAACTCTCAGGTGTATCACTAATGAAACACTCTCTCTAACATGACCATTGTATCTAATGTCACAGTAGCCTATATATGGCACATTTTAAGCCATGCCAAAGCGTGTTATAAAAACATTACTGACTGTGGTCGTTACACTATATATTGCTATTATTTTTCTTCGAGGTTTTTGTGTGCTATTTTTCACATTTTTAGGATATGGTTGTGCTACATAACGCACAAATGCTTAGCGACAAACGCACTTCCGTTTTAGCCTGCTAGTGAAAACAATTGTGAATATTGTTAATTTGTTGACGTGACATTAAATGACTGTATATTTTGTATAACGTCTTAGAACTGATTTGCATTTAAAAGATTTGAACAAATTTCTAAAGAAATGATTTGAACAAATTTCTAAAGAAATAACACCAGTCATTGATTATAAGTCAACTTTGACCCGAAATCATAAACAAAAGACGGTGGTCATTGATGGTGATGCCCCTTGAGGTATCTCTAAATGCCAGATACCAATTTCTTAGTCTGCTTTCTACGCCATTGTTGACAAACTTGAGACATAGATGAGTAAACGAGGACAAGTGTATAATGATATAGCAGTTTGATTTTCTTGTTTGATCGATGTATCACAAACATCTCAGTGTTTTCAGGGCCTTTTTTAAACTTGTAAGGCCCTAAGCTTTTTGAGATATGGGGCTATGTATAAATATAGTTATTATGTCAGTCAGTACCAAATATTTAAGTACACATGACAATTGCTCGGTCGGACAATTATTTTGGGGCCTCCAAGAAAGTGGAGGCTCTAGACTATATCTTGTGTATCTTATACGTAAATCCTGCACTGAGTGTCTTGAAGGACTAATAATTGGTTATCCTAAAGATCCTAAAAATAATTTATGTACTAATGTACAACAGTTCCACTCATATATTCGCCACAAGTTTCGTGCATCAAAATGTGAAAACAACACGTTCATTCATGCAGAATTATACAAAGTAATACAGACAACATCGAATGCGCTTTTCCAAATGTAGAAATCGTCTTGCGCATATTTTTAACATTAACTGTTAAGAACTGATGAGCGCTCTTTTTCTTAGTTGAAACGTAAGAAAAATCCATCTAGATCTAAAATAAAACAAGAAAGGCTTGATTCCTAATATCTGCTGATGATTTAGGCATACTTGTTGCAAAAATTAGCTTTGATGATGTACTCAAAAACTTTGCCAGATGTAAATCTAGGAATTAATAACTTTAATATGTAAATGTGTACTCTCTTAGGTTTTCATTATCGGTTAAAAAAAGTTACAGTTTTTATGTCAATTATTATTACAAAAATAATGAACTATTAACTTGATTACAGAAATACCTCATTGTAGGTTTTATATGAGTGACAGTAATACAAACATATGTGTTAACAACTGTTTTTCTTTTTTAGTATTTTGCATAATATTGAACATACCAGCAGTCAGTGGAGAACCCGAGGCTCGGGGCAGAAGGGGGCACCCGAATGGATTTGTGCCTAGGTACCAATATTGCTTAATCCGGCCCTGGATATATGCATCTACATTAAAAGCATCCGTATCTTATCTATTACATGTAACTCAAAATGATATCCTTATAGGGATAAAAATGCGTCGAAGTATGCTAGAATTACGTTCGACAGCAATGCCGGCATATTACTCACTGACTAGATGTTGATTGCTCTAATTTTTTCTATGATGAGTTATCTGAAATTAAGCTTTGAAAAGAGATACGAAGGCTGAGAAGACACCTGAAGGCAGCAGATATTGATCTTGAAAACTCCAAAGAGTGCCCTGTATTTAATGTTGTGAAATTCATTGCTGAATGGGTCTTCCTAGAATCTCTGCCAGCACTGTCACTGAGCATGCAAGTATTAGTCATTATATATGAGTATGTAGCTTTATTTAAGAGGAGCCTTTCAAAACTGAAAATTAAAAAAATAAAAAATACCTGCCACCATTATGGGACAGTCAAGACATTCTGTTCAGTTAAAATAAAGTTTATTGTCAAAATAACAATAATTTAATTTGAAGTTCTTAAATGCTTCCACGTTAAATTATATTGTATAATTTGTCTTTTATTTTATATCGTTAAAACTCATCAACTTTGAGACCAATTGGACGTATTTTACAAACATCACAATTATATGCGTTTCTCTATGGTCAAGTCAGGGAAATTTGAAATATGTTCCATTGGTGGGGAAGGGGGTGGCACCCTGAATTTTCTGCACCAGGTGACACCAACCATAGAGACGCCCCTGTCCCCAATGTGGAGCAGCGATAGTTTTCAGTTTCTATTTTCATCCGCTTCAAGCACTTGTTCTGTTCCGGTGTACAGTTACGCTTTGACGCCGGATTTTTTTTTAACTGCCTAGAGCAAATTGTCTTACTGTGTCAAAAGTTTATACTGGTTGAGCCTTGGAGGAATTCATTTATTATTTGGATATTTTTATTATGGCACGGATGACCATCTTAACAATACATAAGGTCAGATATAAAAGATTTATTTATCAGTTTGTTTAAGGGGAGAATAAGATGTTTGGAACGACCAGGACTCTAAGCATAGTACGTATTTACAGAGTAGAAACATTAAATTCAGTGGAGTAGGGATATGAGAGTTTTACTATTAGGGTCAGGTAGAAGACACTTGTACAATGCTATTGTGTAAACACGGCGGGCCATCTCAATATAATATCATCAGGGTGTGCTCATGAGTATAAAAATGTTCCCACCCCCTTCTTAGTCAAGCCGTGGTCAACTTGACATAAAACTCTTATCGTTTTCTTAGAAAGTTGTTTAACTCGATACGTTAACAAAAAATGAGAGTGTGTTCAAAGCAGATTTCGAGTTTTTTTCATGATTTTGAGAAATCTAAATTATTATTAGTTTATTACTTTGTAAATAAAAATGCTAAACCGGTACATTTTCTACACTCTTCTTGTTGTAGTGCATTACTTCTATCCAACCTGTACATTTTCTACACTCTTCTTGTTGTAGTGCATTCCTTATATTCCCCAGTTAAACCAATACTTTAAACTTCCTGAATCCCGGACAGTTTTATATAAATGTGTGACAATAATGTCAGCTACTCAAGTGATGTGTGCTTGTAGTGTGTATATTTTTTACATAGGAAAACTATGTTAAGAATAAATTATAATGCAGACACATCCATCTTTTTTAACTGATTAAAGGTTAGATGTTGTAAGAGTGACGTTAGCGACTCACTATTGGATAAGAGATTAATTTTTGTAATCATTACAATATTAAATTTATAATTAATAAATCAAAAATGTACTATATTCTTTGCTACTGCTCTATTTCTTGATGTGTTACAATCTAAAAATGTATTAATCTGCAAAGTAAAAGTTTAAATTTTTAATCAACAGATGGGTTATGAATTCAAAACAGTGTGTTAAAAAGCGGAAATATATACTTTAGACCAGGGGTTGGCAACATACAGCTCGCGAGCCACATGGGCTATTTCATGTCAAGTTGCGGCCCTTTCGATGTCAAATTGCTGCCTTCCTGTTTCATGTGCAAATAATCATAGTTGTATTATTTTATATACCTAATCCTAATCAAATACCATAATATTGAAACAACAATTTTAGGGGCTATTTTTAAAAAACTGAGAAAATTGTAAATTATAACTTTTGGCTTTTCCGTCTCAAAAGGTTGCCGACCCCTGCTTTAGGCCACTGGTGTCCCTCGAGAGACGCATTGTTTAATTTGGTATGACTTGAGTACTCTTGAGGGCCGCATACAACTTAAAAGGATTGGACATATTGTTGTAAATTAAATTTATAATCTAACTTATGGAGAAAAATAATTATTATAATGAAAAGACAAATGGTTTAGTTTCTTGACAAATGAAATTAAAGGTCGAAATAGTTTAAAAAAAAAAACAGACTAAAAAATAATGAAATGTTTAACTTGAAACAAAATGAAAAAAAAAAAAAATATTGTAAAATTCATAATATTTTCTATTGTGTCAAGCATTCATACTTTTTTAAAAAAAAACTCACCTTTCTACTTTTCAGTTTTTATTTTTTTTAAAAAACTCACCTTTCTACTTTTCAGTTTTTATTTTTTTAAAATTTTTCTGATGAAGACTACACATTTTAAAAACCTAAACTCGGCTGTGGACCTGAGAGTCATGTGTTCGATCCTCAGTGAGACTTGTGAAATTAGTTGCTAAGTAGCCCTCAAGTTCAAAACAATCATCACTGTCACTTTTTGATAAAACATCCAACTCCTGACTATTCTTATACAACACAATTATATAAATAATAGCGGTGTAGGTTCTGCGTTAAATCGAAGTAAAGAATTAAGACAACAGTATTCCAGTTTAAAACCGTCAAACGTAGACAATAGTAATAGAAATCATAAAAAAAATCGGATCAGCCCGGAATAAAAAATAACCTAGCCACCTGATCAAACCTAAAAGAATAAAACTCATTTGCAAAGGTTTTGCAGCATACAGCTAGTATAAACATATTATTCTCCCACGTATAATTAAGAATAAATTTAATTGCAAAAACGAAATTATTAAGTTAATGTATCACACTTGGTTAGACTATAAAGCACACTGTCCAAAAAAAAACAAGTCTTTCCGGAGTACACCTGCACTTAACTTTCTCCAAGAGAATGATCTAATTAGATTATTTCATCCAGCCCCATCCATTCATTTAACAACTGCATTGAGTGCTGACACAGATAAAATATGCTCCCCTGGTGTTAGCTTTATTGTGATGCAAGAAAGTTAAATTTCATTTGGATTAAACTTCATCAGCGGGCCGCTTGTAATATTGTGAATGGCCGCATGCTTGCCGCGAGCCGCCAGTTTGACACGTCTGGCTAGACAACCCCACTTAACAGACTGACTCTTGAAACTAAAACCAGTCTAGCTTGAGCTAATGGAGAGATACAGTGTGCCGTTTCTTATTCTTGTTTTAAAAAAAAGTTGAAAAAGTTTATAAAAATCATATATATAATCCCAAATTTTCCATTAATGTTCTCTTTATAAGTAAAGATGACTGGGCGTTGTGCTAATCAAAAAATCCCTTCATATACCGAGGTTATAGAAACAGATGAATTCAACACTTCATCTGCCCATTTGAGCTTAGGGGAAATTTACTTAGTTTACTAGTAAATATAATCTTTTATTTGGAAAAATAGGGGAGAATAAACTTTTGGTTTTAACTGCCAACGGTACAATTTCTGTCCATATTTTTTAACATTGAACAGTCTTATCTTCACAATCTTTCATTTGTTTAATATGTTTGTTTTTAAACAACATCTAACTTTGTTTATTGACTGTCTGAAGTTTCATGTGCTTTTGTTGGTTAGGGACTTTACCGACGGTCGATTTTATCAGTCATTGCATAGGTCATTTCATTTATGTAATTACAATTAAAACTAAATATAAAATTGAAACGTTCTAACAATATTTGGAGAGAGAGAGAGTTCAATATAATATAATCAGGAATATTCCTATGGAAGTGCGGTATTCTACGGCGTTACGATTGGGGGGGCATGCAAGAAATACTGAGAAGATTGTAATTTGTATTTTATATATTAATATACATCTCATTCACTTTAAAGTCACCGGTTATGTGTTCAGACGGGTCAGGGCTTAAAGAATAGTTAAAAATTTAATTAATATAGCCTATGGAATTCATAATACAATCAAATAATCAAAATTTTCAGGTACATCAATTTTCAATATAAATAGTCCAATAACGAAAAAAAAAAATAAACAAAGAAAAACAATCTAAAAATAGTCAGCCATAGGAAGTAAACTGAAACTTTGCTTATGAAAATCAAATGGCCCGCGCATATATCCTTTTCTTTGAATAGTTCGTTATGTGGGTCAAATGTCGGCGTGGCTTGCCTAGAGGCAATTTTTTTCCAGTGGCAGAATGTGTTTTCTAGCAGAGACGTATTTCATTTTTTTCTGCTCTTCGTTCAAATTAAACTTTATAAAAACTAATGAATTTTTATAAATCATACACTATTTGCGTACAATTTTCGTAAGTAGTATATTTTTTGTATATTATTGTGCATAGGTACGTTTAAAGTATATTACTTATTCAATTCTTTAGTTAAGGCTGTTATGATATTTGTTTTGTTTTTTTAATTTTTTTTCTGTGTTAGTTTGGTAGAGTTTGTGCTGTACACATGATAAATAATATAGATGAGTAATTGAAGTAAGTCCATAGTTACACGATACATACTGATCTATTGACGGGACATAAAAAATCCAAGTACATAATACAGTCCTAAATACGTCCGTCATGTCAGGTCCAACCTAACGAATGCTTGTCAGACCACTCTTCTATTTTTATTCACAAAATGCTGATTACAAAATAATGACAAAAACTAATTTACATTTCATAATTTCTTTTTTAAAAATTTCTAATAGCTTAATATTTTATCCACATGAACGTGTGTTACTTTGCAGAGCTTAACATTACGGATCTGTTTTGAAAGTAATCATGAAGAGATCCACTGAGTCATGCTGTTCATCTTTTGAAAGCAGTGGATATCAAACACAAAACAGTGACGTCCTTAATGAAAGTCAAGAAGGTAAAAATAATGGCTGCAACACTTTAAAGTAATAGTGTATTTTATTGTGACTTTAGGTAATGTAGTTGTTTTTTTTTTTAAATTAGAATAGGTGCCACGCAAGTGTCCGTCGATTGGGCCCCCAGAATTCATAAGGCCTTTGAAGCAGGCAATAGACCATTCATATTTAAATTGTAAACAGTATTCTTATTTGATCCTGAACTTTAGATAGATCTAGTAAAGATAAAACATACAGAGTGTGTCAATATAATCAGTCTATTTTACGATCAAGATGCATATTAGGGTGATAACAAAAAAAAATATTTTTATGAAACCACTTGCAATCGAGGAACTTTTATGTGTAATTTAAGAATATCTATCGCATTTTTGATTTTTTTTTTAAAAAGTCCCCCACCTCCCCCTTTTTCGGAAGAAAAAAGTGAAAAAAATATTTTTTTTCAAAAAAAAAAAGGACAAGTTTTTTTTAGCTTAACTTAAACGAGTAATAATAATAACCAATCAATTTTTATTAACAAATAAGTTCCATCTTGCCTAGTAAATTTGGTAGTTTCTTCCAGCTGATTCGAGGCCAACGTGAAGCTGTTTTGTAATGACGTTATGCCTGACATAATTCATAAAAGAACTTAAAATTAGAGAGCAACCGATAATCGGAACGGTATCGGTATCGAACCGATATTGGCATTATCGGTTAATATCGGATCGGCCAATTGTTGTAGGGAGCGACCGATAGTCGAACCGATATTGGCACTATGGGTTAACTATCGGACCGGCCGTTTTTTGGCTGCCGATACATTTTATTTTTTCACAACAGAGTTGCAGAAAAAAAAAAAATCAGTAAATAACCCAATTCTATAACCAGATCAGACAAGATTTAAAAAAAAAGGAAAAAAAAAAAAACCCGTACACAGAAATTGTGACGTCTACATCAGAGATATGACCTTGAAACAATAGGATTGACATTTCTTAATTTTAATGTATGACCTTGAATGATACAACTAGTGAACATCTGTGTGTATTTTTTGTTGGGATGGGAAGTTGGGGGGGGGGGAACAAGACTTACGTGTGGGCGAAGTGTCACGACATATGACAGGGAAGGGGTAAGCATGAGTTGACATACGTCATTAGCTGTAGCACGAGAAAAACACGTGTTTGGCATTGTTGTTGATTAAAAAAAAAATCGGTATCTGGGGGGGGGGATAAACAAGACACGCGATGGCGAAGTGTTACAAAATATGTGAACATGGGTTGACATACGTCATACAGCACAAGAATAACACGTGTTTGGCATTATTGTTGCTTAAGGTGCTGTCCATTAATTACGTCAACAAAATAGGGGGGAGGGGGGGGGTCAGAAAATTTTTGACAATTGTTGACAAGGAGGAGGGGGGAGGTCAAGAAAAGTTAACGTCAACAATGCTACTTTTTTAAATTTAATATAATTACTTAATAAATAGGAAAATTAAGCAGCGTTTGTAGTTCTGTGTTACACACTCGCTTAACATCCAGTATTTTAATTAAACTAACTATATTCCTGCTAATTTTGCCACATAAACATTTTGGAAGCCACCTTTTTGGGGGGGGTAATCAAATGTTGACGTAATTTTATAGGGGGGGGGGGGTCTCTGGAAGTTTGACAAGCTGTTGACAAGGGGGAGGGGGGGAGGTAAAAATCGCCAAAAATTTGTTGACATAAATAATGGACAGCCCCTAAAAAGAAAATATTGGTATCGGTAAAAATGCTGGGGGAAAATATCGGTATCGGACTATCGGTAAAAAGGCATATCGGTCGCTCCCTACTTGAAATCATCTCGCCTGTGCTAACATCATCTGTCACAACGAGGCGGTAATCAGCCTGAAGAGTGGCATAGTTTTGCGTCAATGAAGGAATAGTTGAGTTCTGGTTTGCTCGTTGGCTCTTGAATAAGAAAATTCATGACATGTTTCAGAAAGAGGTCGAGTACATGGTGCTTCTCCAATGCCTTATGATTAAGAATTTCCTTATTTGGTATTGTTCTATCCACTGTGAGAACGCATTGTTTAGTTACTGTGTTATTTACTTATTTGGTAATGGTAAAGGCTTGTAAGGTCAAGCATGTTTGATGAGGGGGTGTCAATCACCCACGCACTGGGTTTGGCGCGAATCGCCCACATTGACCTCTGTGGTTTTGGCGGGAAAATGACGTAATATGCGGGAGTGATCTACCTATAAATAGGGGAAGTTATAACGGTCGAGAGAGGAGACCCAAGGAGACCTAGAGAGAGAGAGAGCGAGAGAGAGGCTGTGTGACACGCGGACTAGGTGACCAGTAACAGTGCAGTGGAGTAATGTTTATTATAGATTCTTGTCCAAAATCTTAACAATTGTTTTATTAAACCTAATTTGATATGAAGCGGAGGAGAATGATCTTATTTTTGTCAACCAGTGGCTTGTTGATGATATTTTCTTTACCTACAGTCATGGTTTCCCTTGCAGGCCATGTCACTCTTGTCCAATGATCTTGCCTTGCACTGCTATCCCAAAGGCACATGAAGCATGGGTATTTTGTGTATCCTGACTGCTGCCATAATTTACCGCTGATGTTCACAATAACGGACTTTCTGCAATACTGTTTTTATATTCTCATACTCTTCTTTAAGTGTTGTTAAGTGAGCAATGAGAAGAGATGCATAACGGTTACCATTGGGTAACAGAACACATTTCAAGCTTCTGATGGAACTGTCTATAAAAAGACGTCAGTCTTCGGAATGGTAGTCTTGTTGATTGGTTTCTATGCACATATTTATCATTTTAAAATTCTTTCTCAGAAATTTCTTTCGATCTTTTTCTGACGACTGTGAAGAAACGTGTGTCAATTGCTGGAGGCACATTCGGAGAAGTCTTCCGTTTAGAAACAGATTGTGATGCTACAAATAATAAATATGTCTGTAAAGTCTTAGAGTATTCTTCTGAAAATCAGGTAAATATATATATATATATATATATATATATATATATATATATATATATATATATATATATATATATACTTTTATTGGGTCAATACTTTATTGAAATAATTAATTAATAAGTTTCGAAATTTGCTTAATAGCTAAAAATTGATTTATGTTCTAATTTGATTTTAACTGACAACTTCCAAGACTTCATTATATAAGTTTTTTTTAGAATCAGGACGTCGTAAAATTGTTGAAATTATTGTAATTTTAAATGATAATACACCACGAAGACTTCCATAAACGTCTCTAATAAAATCTATTTAAATCTATTTTTAGAATCAAAACAGAAATAGGAAATTCCTTGAATTACTAGTAATTTGACTTTTTTATTGCATGTGCATTTCCTTATTAAAGTTTCTGAATTTTCCTATTGTTATGAAATAGTAATATCAAAATATTGCGAATTCATCGGTAAATTAAAAATGAATACTTTAAGTACTATATTTTTATGCTAAGTTTGTAAACGAAATTCAATATAAATACTAGTAGATGAAATATATAACGCTTTTTTAGTCCATAAACATTTGTATGATATAAGTAATAAGTGTATTTACATTCTAGTGCATTTTAATAAAAGCCTTTGGATTTTTAATATTCAATTATTCTTAAAATAATTATGAAATTTTCATCCTACAGATTTCAGTCCGTAGAGAAATTGAAATATTAAAAAAAGTGAAAGGACACGAAAGCTTGTTTCCTTGTTTGGCCATTTATTAATTAATGAAACAGCAGAATTATATATGCTGTACATGAAAGAAGTAAGTTCAGGTTTAAGTTTACACACACATTAATTTTACATACATTCATATGAGTGACATTATGAAAAGTGGCTGGTTAGAGTCAAAAAATAATTATGAAAACATTTCTGATTATGTTAGTTCACACATTTTGTAAAAATCCTAACTTGCTTTCTTTTCCTGATAGTTTGCTAAATAAGTATTACGCCCGTTTTTTAAAGCATTATATAGGCAAACATGTATATTATTAATAGCGGTGTGGTTCTGCGTTAAATCGAAAGTAAAGAATTAATACAACAGTATTCCAGTTTAAAATCGTCAAACGTAAACAATTGTAATAAACCATAAATAACCTAGCCTACTGATCAAACCTAAGCGGATATAACTCTATGCAAAGGTTTTTCATCGCACATTTTTCAAAAATAATTCTGTATATATGTAAAACCTTTTTTTTAAAGCATTACTTTTTCAAAAGTATTAAATCATTAAATTAACAATTAATATTTTGTTTGTGAACAATGATACATTTTTTTGACATATGCCAAATGTACCTTGCAAAACCTTGCAAGATCTATTTTATAAAAAAAAAAAAAAACATCTCAACTCTATTTTTTTGTCTAAAGGGAACATTGGCACTAAGGGCAAGTGAACGAAAAACTCCAAATGATACATGGTTATACTATAGCAATCAAATCCTAGAGGGCTTAAGTTATCTTCATGAAATTGGAATCATCCATCGAGATTTAAAAGGTAATGAACACATAAGTTCATTGTTACACCACAAACTACAATTTCTTGTTTAGAACTTAAATGTTTATTTGCTCTCTCAATGTAACAATATATTCATTCTCTTAGAATTACGTATCTCATGTATAAGTTCAAACTCTGATATGATGAGGAAGGGATGTCACTTGGCATCGCGTATTTTGGGCAACGCCAAGCAGTTTGTTTTCGCAAAGAGATAGATTGTCTCCTGACAAAAATCATAAATGTGTACACAGATATTGGTCATTAGACTAAATTAAAAAGTAATTAACTTCGTAAATCTACTAGATTTTAATTCATAGATTCGAAAAAATTAAAATCATGTATCGCCTTGTAGAATTTACACGCGTGGCAAGTTTCAGCTTTTTCACATAACTAGTAAAGGTCCACATGTGCGTTTGAAGATTTTAGGATACTCATAACGACACAACCACACACACACATATATGTATATATATTTAAATATATTTTTTTTTCAGGAGCCAATATTTTGTTTGAAAACTCTAATCACTTGCGACTGGCAGATTTCGGAATATCAAAAATAGTTAACGAAACTAATTTTCCTAATCTTTACACTGAAAATTCCAATTTTAGAGAAACAGGTAAATAAAGAGAAAGTGTTTCTTTTTGTGTGTGTGAGAGAAATGGGGAAGGTAAAGATACTGAATCTTCAAAAAAAAAATGCTAAATGAAGTTTCAAGTATCATAGGGAAGAGAATGTTAATGTTCAAATTAAATGTTCTTTTTTGACACCCAAGGGCATTAATTAATAGTTCTTGCCTAATGTGTAGAGTACTGTACAGAGAGGGAGAGAGAGATGGAGAGAGAGAGAGAGAGAGAGGGAGAGGGGGGGAGAGAGAGAAAGAGAGTGAGAGAGGAGGCAGAGATAAATAGATGATGGAAAGATATAAACAAAAGTAAGATCTATATCTTTGCGGGATACGTTCCCGCGAGACTTGGTGATAACTTTCACAATGACTTGAAACATTCTCTATGTTCACACAGGAGATCGAACCATCTTTACGGCTGAACGAGGTACTCATTTCTGGATGGCTCCCGAAGTTTACAGTTCAAACAATGGATCGTATACATATTCAGCGGATATGTGGTAATATTTGTAATAAAAAGCATTTTAACATTGTCAAACCTAAACAATAGTAATAGTCGGAAATTCTCCGACGATAAGACTTATGTCGTAAATAAAGTTATTTTTTTAAAAGTCGATATACTATAAAAAAAAAAGGAATTCAGCTAATTTCTATACAAATTAAGTTCTCAGCTATTATAATATTTCATTTTTTTTTATAAATAGAGCTTTGATTTATTTTAAATTACAAAATAAATATACCTAGACTATGTCAAGTAGAAGTAAAAAAAAAATCTAGCAATTTTTTTTTTTAATAATACATTAAAATTTTTTGTTTAATCGTGTCACGTGGTTGCTGAATGGATAAGTGACTGGGTTGAAGGTGGTTTCCTTTTTATGCTGACTATCCAGGTTCGATTCCTCTCAGGGACATTTTTTAAATTGTTTTTTTTCTTAGAATTCATCTTATTAGTTCTTTTAATGAAAAGTTACTAATTACATCTCTTTGACATTTTTTTTAATAAAAAAAATCCTTTAGGATGTTGTAAGATAAAGAAACAACAACTAATTAGATTTTTAATTATTTCATAACTTACAAAAAAAATATTTTGAAAATATATTTTGAAAACTTCTGTCCAAATATCACATACCTTTTAATTTAAACGCTACGACTGTCTCACTCAAACTTTAAGTTTCAACTTATTCTACTTCCAAAACTACTGGGCTGTATCGTTGGGTCTACGTTACCTAGCATCTTTTTTGATGGCCGCGCCCTTGAATGAGGTGGGTGTGGATTAGAAGGCGTTAGACATCAAAGCCGAACTCAACTTTTTCCCTGAGTTCAGTTGTTGATCACAGGTGAGAAGGCACACCTTTGTCCAGCTCCTCAGCTCATGGTCGCTTTGATCTCGCTGACCACAGCTCTTGTTGACCCGTAAGGTGTAAGGTGATTCAAATGGGAGGAGGGCAACATGATATAGAGTAGTTTCTGTATTGAAATAAAGTTATATATTTGTTAATAATTTCAGGAGCTTTGGAATGACCATCATTGAAATGAAAAAATGAACTATATGTGACACAGAAACTGCACAACATTTATATAGAGTCTTGCGGAGAGAGAAAATTCCATTTCCTGACGATCTTTCAAAGGAATTGATAAATATATTAAATGATACACTAGTTTATGAGCCCGGTGATCGGATGTCTGCATCATCTCTTCTTAACAAATATTTTACGAAAGTAAGTTTTTTTTCTGTTTCTTTACTATCAGTCTATATATTTTAATTATCCATCCATCATAATCTCTTAATAATATATACATAAAAGCGATTTCGGCTCTGCGTCAAATCGAAAGTAAACAATTAATCCAACAATATACCAGTTTAAAATACAATCATGAAAAAATCGGATCTGCCCGAAACCAAAAATTAATCCAACCTACGGATCAAACGTAAGGGGATATAACTCTATGCAAAGGTTTTGCAGTGTACAGCTAGTACTACTATAAAATGCACCCAGAAGTAGCGAGCATGTCCGCCTATCCAAGGCCTGCTATTCTATTGGTACATTTCGTCCATTAGCATAAATACCGAAATGTTAGTCAGACAAATCTTATTTCAATTCATAATTTGTTAATCCAATATTTTACTCTTAAAATTTAAATGGAATATTGTAATTATATATTAAATACCTAAACAATTTCCCCATCTCCCGATAAAAAATATTCGGATTGCCTTAACAGGTAACAAAGAGAAATCTCAAATACATATTTTTATTCACTGCAAATAATATTACAAAATAAGGTTTAATATGATTAATGCATATCCAAAACAATTTGAAGTGTTAAGATATCAATTTTTTTTTTAACATTGGTAAAGTGTGATTATTATTTGATACAGTGACGTCCTTACAGAAGCCCGGCTCACCGTTCAAGGGGGGGGGGATGATGTTGGCATTTTTACTTTATGAAGCCTACACCCACCACACACTCATCGAAAATTTTTTTTAGAGGCGTTCCAGGGGCAGATTTTCAAATACCCTCCCAATAATTTGTTTAACGTAATAAATTAAAGATTCAAAATTTTATTTCGGTATTTTAGTACTGTTAACGACTAATACAGAAATTATATAGCATAGTGACCTTGTACTCATAGAAACCTATTTTAGTACTAAGTAATATATTTAGCTTACAGGTATATACTTTTTTGTTTGCCGAATAATCAGGAATATGGAATGATTATAATGGAAGATTGTTTATTAATGCTAAGAGACGCTTCAACAATAAAGTTTCAGTTTTTAATACTTTTCAAATATGATGATTTTTAATATATTAATATTTTTCCAGAAAACAACAATCAATCAAAAAGATGTTAATGATAACAGCGAAGGTAAGTTGTTTTTCGTATTATCTTCTCATTCATTTCTAAACAAACAATGAAAAAATAATTTCTCTGCTTCCTATTTGGCTTTACACCTTCATTATATGACAATAAGTGATCACAATTAATGATGCATTTACCATATTCCATAAAGGCATACCATTTTTCCTAACTTGTATTTAGATAATACAATTTTCATAAAACAATATTTTTTACGTTTTTTTTCCCTTAACAGAACCAGAGTGGCCATGCGAAACAGAATCTGATACTGCTCAAGACGAAATCGAATGTTAAAAAAATCAAAAACATTATCGATTTATACCAACGAAAATTTCGGAATTAAAGATATTGCTTTGTGCTTCGAAATGATCAATGATGAAAAATTGCCAAAGTTATTGGAGCTTTCAAATCGGACTATTGGCCTGACTGTTAAACTAAATGTGAAAAAAAAACAAGTGGAAAAAGATGTAAACATTGGCCAAAAACAGATTCGGCATATCCATACAGTGCAATGGAGGAGGAAAGTAATGAAGCAAGAAATGGGACAGGATTTATACACCTTGTAAGTTATGACAACGGAGGAAAGTCCTATCGGTGTCCAAGCTGTAAAGAGTCGTCAGATTCAAATGAAGTTTGCGGAACAGTCGAAATTGTTACTGCGACGCACGTCGTATATGATCAATCAGAAGCAGACAATACATCTGCTATATTGTTTATTGACGGTGCGGAAACGGTTTTGAATAATTGTGTCATTAATTCTCAGGTACTGGTCCATTTAAAAGTAAAATTAAAGCTGCTAATGTTGTCCCTACTGAAAAGGTAAGCTAGACATAACGTTCACTAAAAATTATAAATAAAATGCTAGAATATATATTTATTTGATTTCACAACAGCTAAGATAATGAGTGTATTAATTACGTCAACAAATTTTAGCCCTATTTAGACCCCCCCCTCCCTTTGTCAATAACTGTCAAACTTTCGCTGATCAATATCCCCCCATCCACCAGTAAAATTACTTCAGTCTTTTAATTACCACCATCTTCCCATCCGAAAAAATACTAACTTATACAAAATAAACGCTATATAAAAATAAATCCCCCCCCCCTTTTTTTTCAAATATAACGTTAAGTAACAAACTACTATTTACGCCAACTAATAGCAATTATTAAAACCCGATTTGGGTAATATATATATATTTAAAGAGTTTAAACAAACTCGGAACCCTTCTCCAACCCTCAAACATTTTATAACAGTATGTGGTTCAAAGGATGAACTATGTTTGACTATCCGATTTGCAATTAAAACTACTAGCTGTAACCTGCAGCGACGCAGCAAC
>JAGDYQ010000218.1:481638-502079 GCA_021962125.1 Bulinus truncatus | reverse complement strand
ATGGGCTGCCCTTGGGCTTGTCAACTACTTAAGGAAGTCCTTTTGTTACTTGAGCACGTCCGCATGCCCGGGGACCCACTGGAGGGTCACTACCACAATACTGTATCCGTACATAAGATCCTATAGGCCTAAAGTCCCGCAAACTAAACCCCATTTTCCAGACATGAAAATCGAGAAAAATTGAGTTAAATTAGATGAAAAGGTTTTGGAACATTTGCCATGTATCTAATTGGTACAATTGTTCTACATTTTAACTGAAATTCGCATTTCGACTATAGATTAATGGACACCACTATGACGTTTGTTACTACCAACAACATAGTTGATAATTACACTGAAGTTATTATTGACATTTTAAAAAGTAAGAAGTTAATAGAACCAAGTTTTTTTTTGTCTTGATGCAACAGTCAATAAAGAACAAAGACTATTGTGGACATTTATGCATATGTCCTTTTACACAATATATCGCTGCACGTCCGGTTACACAAGTTGCTTTCCCCACTGCTTGTCCAGATATGTTTCGCAGACAGTGGAGAGTTAAATTGAGACAGTCGCAGAGAGTGGACGTAGAGTTTTAGAATTCCACTACACTTAAATATACCTTTAATCCAACGAATACAACTTCATAGATGAAACAATCCTAGTACACAATATACAGAAGAAACAAACCCACAACATAAATAACACCCTTAATGTCAACTGAGCAAACACGTAACAAGTATGTTTGCTTTTGTACTTGGAAGCAAAGACTGGTTATGTGCGTGGTGCAGAACCAAAAGAACACGATTTGCAAATTAAAAGCATAAAAAAACAAATAAGCAGTAAATGTCTCGAAAATCGCACTTTTCAACCAACGCTATTTCTAATAAAATAAAAAATTGAAGTTAATAGAAGGGAGAACTGCTGGAAATGCAGTTTTTACTTACATACTAGCTGTAAAATTTCCGTAAAAAACCTTTGCATAGAGTTGTATCTCCTTAGGCTAGTTCAGTAGGCTAGTTATTTTTGGTTTCAAATGCAGATCCGATTTTTTTCGTGATTTATATTTTAAACTGGAATACTGTTGCATTGAATTCTTTACTTTCGATTAAATGCAGAACCCAAAATCGCTATTATATTATTAAATTGTTCAAGGTTTAGAATGTTTGTCGCCAATTTAAATTCAAGTTTGTTTCTAGAGCGAAATAACAAAGAACACTTTTATCATTTAAATGCATTATTTAAGACAAAGAATCCATGAATGTATGGTTTCTCTGTATTTCGAACTCATTTTATAGTAGACAATCGTGTTAATACTATGTTGATGGTCTCAAACAGAGAGTAAATGAACAGAGGAACAATGTCAGATCAAAATACGGTCCGCTACCATGTAACTCTGGCAAAAAACAAACAGTTGTCGATACGGCACAACCTGGCATCATAAAGGCCACAAATAGACGGGACACAGTGGTTAACATTACCATACTTTCTTCTCTTTGCTTGTAATTGTGTCCAACCTGTTGGTGGATTGCAAGGTGTTGGCTGCGGTAGCGGAATGTCTCCATTTGGCTTTGGATTTTAAACTAGCGATAATACTTACGCCGTGCATAAAATCAGTATAAAGAAAGAGATGTAAGGTAATAGTAGGTCATTGGTGAAGAAGGAAACTTTGAACTGACGCGGCGTTGAATCTAGTTGTCAAGTCCAGCACTGATCTGTTCGTGTTTGCATTGTACTTAAGGTCAAGATAATGAACGTGGTACATTGGAAAGAAGATCAACTGATAGAACAATGAATAAACTACAGTTGACCATTATTGCGACTTTCTTCGTGATGATGGTTTTCACCTTCAGGAGCAGAATCACGCACAAGCATCTTTCAAAGGCGGCGAAAGCTGTGATGTAACCGCTGACGCGGCTAAAAAAGGTGTGCGGATAGAAAAATAGCACACCTGCTGCTGGTGAGATCGGTAGGTCGTCATAACCCCAACAAACATTCAACACCAACTGAAAAAGTAAAGACCCAATGTCACTGACAGCCAGTGACGTCAATGTGACGTTGACGCTGTCATAAAGACCTTGTTTTGCGAAGTTACCAATGCTGATGACGTTGCCCACAATGCCAAAGCAAGCAATGAGCTGCGCGCAAATTAACAGGTTAAAGGTCAGGAAGATTTTGGAGAGAGTTGGATCTAAGAATCAACTCTTTGAATAATCAACATTATGTGGTGTCATATTAGACGTCATGACGTTTGTTTGAAAATCGATTTTTAACTGCTATGATATCTGAAATGAAAAATAAAAACCCATTAATTTCAACGTTGGAGTAGGACACTGATTCTCAAAGTGACGATAGCGAGCCGATAAGCAAATAGGTCACCGAGAATTATAATAACTGATTAATGCAGAATTTGTACATTAATGTTAGATTGTATTTCTTTTTATCGTTTTTTCTTTTTTTTTATTTTAAAGATGGTCGCAAAAATAAAACCAACCATTTTCTCAGTGCGTCGGGAGATGCAAACGTTTTAGAACCACTGCAATAGAAATATAACTTACACATCCACAGCTGTAACGTTTGTGGACTCAAATATTGTAGACAACAAGTTGGTTACCGACCATTATATAGATATATAAAATGAGAGAGAGAGAGAGAGAAGGAGAGAAAGGTGAAAGGGACATTTTAAAATGCATTGAAAAGTAACCTTTGAAAAAATGATATCCTAGTTCTTGAATGAATTTAGTTAATATAGTTACCTTTAACAATACGTTATTGAACTGAAAGCAATTAAACTATCATCTAGTTTGGCTTGAACATTTATTCATTCTGATTTTAGGACTATGGTGTCTTGTAAGATAGTTAATATACTTTGTTGTCATTAACTTGAATTTCACCACAAGTAGATAAGAAATAATAAAATAAAATAGGCGTATCCAATAAAATAATAATTACAATTGTGAATCACCTGCTTTCCTAATGTAAAGGATGTAAAATTTAAAACACTAGAAGCCATTAAAATCTATCCGAGTCAATAATTGTACGTCTATATTAGAAGCTGAGACCACAAGGACATATTTTGTGAAATGACTGGGATTTGAACACGTGACATGTATAGCTATGATGGCGCTAACAATCTGTATACCAAAATTTATTATCATCGTTTCTTAACCGTTAAATATTGAGTTTTGTTGAAGTGTCATCTCACAATGTTGACAGTAACCTGAAGTTCCAATCCACATACAATCTCGTTAAACTCGATGATATGTCGATATCAGACTTTACAAATAACTCTTCAGTCTTTTTGAATGTTTTAACAAAGATTGTTTTAATCTTCTGTCCCTTTAAAGCAGTGGTTCCCAAACTTTTTGGACCCATGGACCCCATTTTGGGTCAAAACTAGCCCACGGACCCCTAAAATACTACATAAATGCATGAAAGTTACAAATTAAAAAAAAACATTTTGTGAAGAAGCATCTTTTAAATTAAAAATTATAATTTAAAAAAACAAAACAAAAAAAACTTAATGACTTGGATGAACTTGATGTTTGTGTATCGATGTCTGGCTCAATTTTTTGTAGGTAGCAACCGCAAAGCCTCACGAGCTCTAATTTCTAGCAGGTTATTTTTTTGTATGTTTTGAGGTTCATAACGGCCCTGAATCAAATTTCTACCACATAAGAAGACGGGAAAGAAGTCACCAACTTCTGTACAATAACCCATAATGAAAGATATAAAATTGGGATCTGTTTTTGTAACCAGAATTTGTGGTGTCCCTCTTATATATATAAGATGGTCTAAGTGGGAGAAATTCAAGAGGTTAAAAAAGCATAATATTTACTTTATATTTAGGTACTCTAAGCCGATTTTTAGACTGACATTACGCTGTTATTTTCTATTTCATTATAATCATTAATCATTATAATCATTAATCATTATAATCATTACTCATTATAATCATTACTCATTATAATTATTAATCATTATAATCATTAATCATTATAAGAATTCTGATAGCCATTAGTATACGTAACTTTTTAAATACAGTACGATAATTTAAAGTACAAGATTTTCAGGTTTTTGTTTTACTGTTTTATAAAGTCACAACTTTATACCATGTTACCTCATAAAGTGTACGAACTATTCCTGTGTTATTCAAACACCATAAGCCTACGTGAGTAACGAGACATTCACTTTATTTCAACGGTGTGTTTCATTAGATGTATAAATACATTTAAAAAACTACGGCATCTCGATACATTTTTTTTAACCTTTACTGCACATATCAAGGCATAGAGTGATTATTTATTTATTTTTACCGACATTTAACCTTTCCTATTAAAAAGAATATCATTTGGAAGCTTTTTTTCCGCTATACAATAATAATATGATAATAATATCAAGATAATTAGCAGATGAAGCTTTAGTTTTTATAGAGAGAAGCACATCTTGAAAATTGATACATAAAATTGATAACAATATCTATATTTTGTTGAAAACGTCGTTCAACTTCCACCAGCAGTTGTGCTGACCTGAAATTTATTACATTGAAAGTATTATCTATTGCTCTAGTAACAGACTAATTTAAAGTATTCATTTTCTATTTTCGTTTTTTAAATTTCTTCAGATAAATTATTTTATTGCAAATAAAATTCTGATTATGTTAGATTTGAAGACATTTATTGAACTCTAAATTATTAAATCAATTAGTATTTGTAAAAAAAAGCATTTTGAATACATATTAGGTTAGTTTGTTAATGGTTTCTATAACGGTCAACTTGATATTTAAAGCAAACATAATTGAATGCATGCTTAAGAATAAATAAAAGCACACGTTGCAGTTTTATCTCCCCTATCCTAAGCGCTTGTCTTTAATTATTTTATAAGCAGCCCTTTTCAAATGTTGTTAAACCACCATTTCCCATTGGTGCCCTTTATCTGGCCACTACATTATCCGGCGTAGTAAACACTATTCATCCGCTAAAAAATGAATGATTATAGACAGATTTTGTTTTAAACAGAAACGAAAATAAAGGATTTTTTTTAACTTATTTATATGTAAGACAGTTTATTATTATAAATAGATATTCGGCTTATCCGGATTTGGTAGACTCGGGAATGTCCGACTGTCATTGCGCAACATTTGTTTTCGTAGGCGAATGTTTACTGTATCTTTCCCATAAAATAATATACTGTTGTTTGATTTAGAAATTTTTTATAGCCAAAAGGCAATAATAAAATTAATTTAAAGAATATCCAGTCTATGATTATCACCAATGAATTGTTTTGCTCTATCTCTCTTTTTGAAATCTCCTAGACCTTTAGAGCCAGTATGCATTGAAGTATTCCTCGCTATTAGGGCATTACAATGCAGCCATATTGCAAGCAAGCTACCCGACTGGTCACTGTGCTCCGCCAGCTCGGGGCTTTAAAAAAAAACACTCGCTTTACGGTTTCCTTAACTTCCCTACACCGGCGGCACAGAGAGTGTACTTTGGTCCTCAACCTCCCAATGTACACAAAGTGCGCAACTGGGCAATTAGTGCCTACTCAACTCTCCGCTGCCCCCTCCCCACCTAGGGTCAGCCGTGGACCAACGACTCAATTTGACATTTCTGCCTTTTACCCCGTTGTCCCAACTCGAGAATCACTGATTTCTTACAAGCTCGCGGAAGTTGACGCATGCGCCTTTCATCACCCACGAGATTGAGCATGGGCATTGATCTATCTCGCTAAGCAAATCGGCACGGTCATTTCCAGGCACATCCCGGAGGGGGGGGGCATTACATCCTCGACCTTTTCCCATGGCCCTGTTATAGTTTGAGAACCGAAAGCGAACCTGTCAAGATACCTCTGCTCAGCCAAGGTCCCAAAACAACAAAAAAAAACAACAACTAAAAAACAACTAAAAACAACTTAAAAAACAACTAAAAAACAACTAAAAAAACAACTAAAAAAAAAACTAACAACAACTAAAAAAACAACTAAAAAACAACTAAAAAAAACAACTAAAAAAACAACTAAAAACAACTAAAAAAACAACTAAAAAAACAACTAAAAACAACTTAAAACAACTAAAAAAACAAGTAAAAAACCAACTAAAAAAACAACTAAAAACAACTAAAAAAACAACTAAAAAAACAACTAAAAACAACTAAAAAAACAACTAAAAAAACAACTAAAAAACAACTAAAAACAACTAAAAAACAAGTAAAAAACCAACTAAAAAACAACTAAAAAAACAACTAAAAAAAAAACAACTAAAAAAACAACTAAAAAAACAACTAAAAAAACAACTAAAAACAACTAAAAAAACAACTAAAAACAACTAAAAAAACAACTAAAAACAACAAAAAAACAACTAAAAAAACAACTAAAAACCCAACTAAAAAACAACTAAAAACAACTAAAAACAACTAAAAAACCAACTAAAAAAAACAACTAAAAACAACAAAAAAAACAACTAAAAAAACAACAAAAAAAACAACAAAAAAAAACAACTAAAAAAATTAAAAAAACAACTAAAAAACAACTAAAAAACCAACTAAAAAAACAACTAAAAACAACTAGAAAAACAACTAACAAACCAAAAAAACAGCAAAAAAACAACTAAAAAAACAACTAAAAACAACTAAAAAAACAACAAAAAAACAACTAAAAAAACAACTAAAAATAACTAAAAAACAACTAAAAACAACTAAAAAAAACAACTAAAAACAAGTAAAAAAACAACTTAAAAAACAACTAAAAAACAACTAAAAAACAACTAAAAACAACTAAAAACAACTAAAAAAACCACTAAAAAAACAACTAAAAACAACTAAAAAAAAACTAAAAAAACAACTAAAAAAAACAACTAAAAAACAACTAAAAAAACAACTAAAAAACAACTAAAAACAACAAAAAAAACAACTAAAAAACCATCTAAAAAAACAACTAAAAATTCAACTAAAAAAACAACTAAAAACAACTAAAAACAACTAAAAAACCAACTAAAAACAACTAAAAAACAACTAAAACAACTAAAAAACAACTAAAAAAACAACTAAAAACAACTAAAAAACAACTAAAAACAACTAAAAAACCAACTAAAAACAAATAAAAAACAACTAAAAAAACAACTAAAAAACAACTAAAAAAACAACTAAAAAACAACTAAAAACAACTACAAACAACTAAAAAAACAACTAAAAAAACAACTAAAAACAACTAAAAAAACAACAAAAAACCAACTATAAACAACTAAAAAAACAACTAAAAACAACTAAAAAAACAACTAAAAAAACAACTAAAAACAACAAAAAAACAGCTAAATAACAAACTAAAAAAACAACTAAAAATTCAACTAAAAAAACAACTAAAAACAACTAAAAACAACTAAAAAACCAACTAAAAAAAACTAAAAAAACAACTAAAAAAACAACTAAAAACAACTAAAAAAACAACTAAAAAACCAACTAAAAGACAACTAAAAAACAACTAAAAAAACAACTAAAAACAACTAAAAACAACTAAAAAAACAACTAAAAAAAAACTAAAAAAAATAAAAAAAAAACAACTAAAAAAACAACTAAAAACAACTAAAAAAACAACTAAAAAACAACTAAAAACAACTAAAAAAACAACTAAAAACAACTAAAAAAACAACTAAAAAAACAACTAAAAAAAAACTCATGACAGTTAAGCTCAATTTTATTTTTTTGTATAAACAGCTCTACATATTAAAGTCAGATATTTGTTAAAAGTATTACATATCAAATTCATACAATCATTAACTGTACTACATTCTGAAGTTATACAATCATTAGCAGTACTACAAATCAAAGTTATATAACCGTGTTGCATCAACTCTCTTGCATGATCAGGGCCGATGCCAGGAATGTTGGTACATGGCTTATCTCCCATATATATATTTATAAACAACAGATTATTAAATACTTTTAGTTCTAGAATATCTCTATGTAGTAATATAAAAAAAAATAATAATTTCAATTACAGTTTTAAACATTATGAGTTGTAAGATACTTTCAGCCGGTATGCGTTATTTAATATGACTTCTAAATAAAAGTTAATAGAAAAAAAGTATGAACCATTCTTTAAATGAATACTTAGAATAACTGACTTATAACGTCAGCATGACAGGAACATGTTTTATTCTATATACATACACAAATGCCAAACATTTCTTTTATCGCCACACTACAACAGACAAAAAATTCAACTACGTAAAAAAAAAATCTTTGACAAGAAATAACAACTTTACTCGTGAAAGAATGGAAGATTATAAAATCCTTTTTTCTATTTTAATTGTATGAATAATTGTGGCCTTAGAGCACATTGTTGATTTGATCTCTTTAAACTTATATTTTTTCTTGTTGGCTACTGGTGTTGATCAGTCCATTCTTGTAGTGCATTGTAAACACGTTGAAAATTGCTGGCATTAATTGTGCATATATTTAACAGCTTTCTGCGAAACCTGCTTTTATCTTTATTCACATCAGGTTGTAAAAAGAGAGACAAAATATGACTGGCCTATGGAAAAAAAAAAATTCACACTTTAATTTTTTTCACGGAATTCGTCACAGATACAAAATACAGATTTAAACCAGGGGAGGTAAAGTGCAATAATCTTTTTATGACCTGATTATCTCAGATTGGTCTCCCTTTGATCTACACATATATTTTGATGATTTTTTTAATGAATTTAGGCCAAAAATGAGCGAGCTGTAAGAAACATCTTAATTTGTCTATCGCTAGGCTAAATGTGCGAGAAATAAAATAAATCTTCAATCATAAGTTGATTGTGTAAAATAAAAAAAAAACAATCGTTCTAAAATATACCGTAGTTAAAACATTAAATAAGAAAATAGTAATAAAAAATAAATAACTAAATAACATAAAATCAGGGCAAGATTTACCGCCGGGGATATCCCCGGCACTGAGAACTGTCATCCCCGGCTCTGCTTTAGCTAATATATCCCTGTCATCCCCGGCTCTGCAAATTTAATTTTTCCTCCCCGGCACTGGTTTTTTTCAAAAATCGAGCACTGCATAAAACAGTATTTCTGGATTATTTTTTTTATTCTCCAGTTGAGATTAAAACTCCATTCATTAATATACAACGTATTTACCTTATCTATCTCTGCTTCATTTTACTGTCTTTTTTTTTTGCCATCATAAATGATATGTCTATGTCTGGCTGTTAAAGCCGCCTTTAAGCAAGTATTTAGCCAACAAGGGAAGGTTGACAGAAAGATAATGGTGGTACTGCTACATTAACATTTATCATCCTTTTTATTTTAAACGATTATCTTCCAGACTTCAAATCTCGTTGGCCCAAGGGAAAGGTGAGGGTGGGGAAGGGGTCACAACGCTCTTAATACGACAGTGTATACCTGTTCACTTATTACACGCAATCAATAAAGAATGTTTAAAAAAAAATACAATGTTACGCGGGGGGAAAAAGGTGGGGGATGGGTTATTCAAATTCAAGACAAAAAGCGTCACGTGGTAATCGACTTGGTCTTTTTTGCTGGTACGGAGTATCATATATCGCTATTGTTACTCGACCAACAAATTGGAATAATAATTTTTTTTTTTTCGCCGACCAGCAATAGATGTGCGCATGAGCGACTAGACGGACTCGGACTGCATATTATTGGATATTTTTTTTTTGTTTTCGGGGCTAGGTTTATTGTTAGGTTTAGGGTTAGGGTTAGGAATAGAATTAGGTGCAATATCTATAGCCGTATCCCAAAAAAAAAAATTATACGCTGTCCGTCTAGTCGCGCATGCGCACATCTTTTGCTGGTTTAGTAACAACTGCGATTATATATTTCAAGCAATAACATATAGTCTGGCAAGTTTTCAATGCACTAAATAAATAGCATTGGATATTGCCGTAAAGTAAAGTTCCCTTAAGACACCAAAGGGCGCATAGAGGCAGATGAAGTGTAGAATTCATCGGTATCAGTATTAAACCTCGGCATATAAAGGGATTGTGTCGTTAGCACAACGCCCAGCCGCCTTTACTTACCCACTTGCAATACAATTTCTTTCTTCCTAAAATTAACCTTATCACGCACCTGCAGCGATTGGGGGGGGGCACCTTCATTAGTGAATCCCAATATTTGCCTTTTATTGTATGAATTATAATATTGAATTAATATTATCGAACGTCAACACTCCAACCCTCTGCTCTTGGTTCGGCCCCCGCCGGTCTAACTCACGAACCCAATGTGGCCCGCGATTCAAATATACGGCACATCTCTGTGTTGTTAATCCTAAGTTTTAATATATTCAAAATAACATGTTAACCATTACATTCGCATAACCGTGTTGCATCAATTCTCTGGCATGATCAGGGCCAATGCCTGGAATGTCGGTACATGGCTTATCTCCCATTGGCGAATTGACGAAATTAATGTGTTTCTCGGTTAAATATGCCATTCCTATAAGACAAAAAAAGATTAAATTACATTTGTATATATTCGTAAAGAAACGTGCAATAATGTTTTTTACCATAGATTGACAGAGCAAAGAAAAAATATGTATGTATAACAACAAAAAAAGTAACATTAGAGATAATAATCCATCTTAAAAAATTGGTCATAATGAATTTAAATAGTGCAGATACACATACAACACAAACATACATACACATACATACACACACATATGTATATATTAATTATATATATATATATATATATATATAAGCATAGAATATATACATATCGTACTTACCGATATATTTTGTTAAGTAGGAAAACAAAGTATAACAGCGGCTTAGGTAATTACGGGAATTCCAGATGCGCTCGATGGATTAAAAAGGGGGGGGGGGGCTATGGCGGGTTTTCCCGATTTTTTATCCCGGTGTTTTTAACAATTTTCTAAATCTAAACTGAAATCTCTTAATGAATTACATATTTTAAAAAGAGCAGAAAAACAATTAATTCATACGTAGTACGTTATCGTAGCAACTTATTGATAGTGAGAGCACAGTTTTAAATTTGGTTTATGTGTGTGTGTGTGTGTGTGTCATCGTTGTGTGTTACATGCACTTAGATTACAATCATTGTTATCGGTGGTCTATATTTTTTATCGGCTTCAATGATAACAGTATGCAAATCGGATATGTCATGCGCCGAGATTTAAACAAAATAAATATGAATATGACATCACTTCCGTCAACCAGAGTGTTTTAACACTGCTGTCGACCGTCAGCGATGGACGGCGGCCAGTTCGTGATTATCCGCCGGACATCGAACAAGGAGAATATATATATATATATATATATATATATATATATATATATAATGGGTCATGGCAGTGGGCCAGTGGCGTAAATAATGGGTGTGGAGGGCGGTCCGGCTTGGGTGGCACATTATCTGCTACCGAAAAAAAAAGAGTCAAGTTCCCTTAGCCCTGAAGTTGTCCACGGGAGAAGATGAAGTGTAGAATTCACCCACGGATCGATTTACCGCCGGGGATGCCGGGGATATCCCCGGCACTGAGACCTGTCATCCCCGGCTCTGCTTTATCTAATATATTCCAGCCGTGGATGAAATCATAGACATTTATCCCCAGCTGCAGAATTTTTTTTTCATCCCCGGCACTGGTTTTTTTTTTTAAATCGAGCACTGAATGCACTTGTAACTGTAACCACGCCATAAGAGAAGATTGTGTAGTGAGCACATACATTCAAGGCAAAAAGTCTATATCGAAATAAAATTGAGTAAACACTTTTTTAGTTATAAGAATTGTATAGGAATATAAATACAGACCTTGTTAACATTTCAACATGCTTAAACAGATGACAATACAATTGAAATAAGATAGACTAACAAATATGAACACTTTAATAGGCTACACTTCTATATATATATATATATAGTCCTTATTTGGTCAGTTATTTATTAGTAACGAATGAACGTATTTTTGAGCAGACAATATTTTGTAAGTAAACTTTTTAAAGGTCTTATCTATCCATCGGTTATCTATGATCTATTAAAGACAGAATTATGACATGTACACATGCAAATAAATATGCCATACAAATTAATCAATTAAAATGAAAATATCACCTAAATTTAAGCAATAAAAGAGACAGGATAGAACTTGAGAGTAAGATTGGTTTCATACATATTTTAATTTCCATTTTAATTATTCAAGCATAATTTAAAAATATATTTCTAAATCGAGTTAGTTAATAATTATCCAATGTTCACAAAAAATATATCACCAGCTTTTCATGCTTGAGTATGCTGGCAAGTACTTTAAAAATATCGGATAAATTATGTATTAGTTTTTAAATATTAACAATTGACATGTTTGGTCCATATTTATTGCATGAGATCAAAGATAAATTATAGAAATAAAATATTTTGTAAATATCGCTTACAACTAATTATCATCATCAACACATCATACCCCTTAACCTAAGTGGTCATTTGCTGGAACAAATGGACTAATCAACAAACGAATTTCTTCATAGTAACTTATCATGAGCGTCTGTCTTTAAATTCATTCATTTGTGTGAAGTCCCTGTAAGGATGCGATGTTTATCTCTTTGATTCTATAAACCACCAATAGGGCAGTATTTGCATTGCCCTTCTTTCATCCCCACCATAACCGATAGTGCAATGGCCATATAGGCACCACGGGGGATATAGAGGTGACTTTAACCATGACCTCAAAAAATTCATAGATCCTCACCGGACCTTGAACCAGGGACCCTGGTAAAAAAAGAGGTTTAGATATTTGAGTCCCATAACCCATTAAAATCACATAAATAAAACAGTAGTTTCACTTGTTTTTAAAATATCTATATTTTCTCAGACTGGTATCTCAGAACTATATGATTTGGAAATGAACTCTGTAGTCCGCAGCGTACCTTTTCCCTACGCCTATATAGTATACGGTGGGACGGATTGCCGAGAGTCATGGGTTCGATCATCGGTGAGACCCATAGCATTTTTCCAGGTGTTATTTGGTGCAAAGTCGTCCCACAAGTCCAGCCAGCTTTAAATGGGTACCTGACTTTAAGTTGGGGGAAGTAAAGGCGGCTGGGCGTTGTGCTAACCACACAACCCCTTCATATGCCGAGGTTATAGAAACAGATGAATTCTACACTTCATCTGCCCCGATGGCCCGTTAGGGCTAAGGGAACTTTACTTTTTTTATAGTATCACAGAGGACAAACTACTAACTAGTACTAACAAAAGTGACTCTTTTATTAGCAGGTCAATTGTATATGTGCTCAAGTAAAAAAAAACAACTTTTTGTTTTAATAAAACACGTCAAAGATTTATAAGTTTAAACAACAAAACAATTCATATTGTTATTCAAATTGTACACAATGCTATCTGTTTCCAATGATCTGCGGTGTTACTTTCTCCAGATATATTTTGCAGGCTTCGTCTATTTCTTTCTCATTGTCAATGCATTTCAGTACGAATTGCTTAAATGTGAATCCACCGACGACGTTTGCTAGTTCAGTTAGAAATATAAGGCCATCCTCTTGTGGAATTAGGATCAAAACCTGTGATACTGAACGAAAAATATTATTCAGTCTCTCCTCAACATTTTGACCTGTGCAGAAATAAAAAAAAAACTTATTTTATTAGTGTTAAATTTTCATAAGTATACTATTTTCTTATATGCAATAATCATTAGAGTTTCATTTGTGAATTAAAAAAAAAACGTAATATAACAGAAATGCATTAGCGAGGGATGTTCTTGGTTTGCTTAAATACCATCTCATGATTTAATTCAAATGGCAATTTAAATATTTAAATAAAACCGGAGACTCAAAAGTTGTGCTACTTCACAACGAAATGAACCACCCTTCTCTACCTGTGGCTCACTCTGTGCATCTTAAAGAGGGCTACACCAGTGTCAAGATTTTGATGAGTGCCTTTAAGTATGATGCCTATGTGAAGCTGGTTCAGACTCCAATAAGAAATTACGTCAAAATTGGATACAGAATGTTTCTCAAAGTCTATATTCTTGACGTTCATCTTGAAAAATTCAAGGAGAACATGGGAGCTTACTCAGACGAGCAAGTCGAGCGCTTTCATCAAGATTTATTGGACTTTAAATTTCGTTACCAGAGATAGGATAACGAACGTATATATGATGAGGGACTACATTTGGGGGCCTCTTCGAGAAAGCGATTTGAAGTACACTCGCATATCTGTAAAACCTATTCATTTTTAACTTTTTTCTATGTTATGCAAATGTTCTGTTTTTATTACAAAGCATAAACAAAAACGCAGAAATTTTGCCCGGTGTTATTCGGGGCAAAGTTTGACTTAAGTTGGGGAAGTAAAGGCGACTTGGCGTTGTGCTAACCACATAATTCCTTCATATGCCGAGGTTACAGAAACATACTAATTCTAAACTTCAGCTGCCCCTGTGGCCCCTTAGGGGTTTAGGGAACTTTACCACAAAGATCAAAACATCACTATGAGTCTATCTCTTGTGTACCTATTAAAAAGGTGAGGTTGATGAAATTAAAGAAAAAAAAATGGTATGTCATGATCTGTAGGTGTCAAACTGCCGAGGAGTAGGCTAGGACAGTGACTGGCCTATAAAATGTGAACAGTTACACTTATCAGCTGAAAACATAGGGCTACACATGTTCATAAAGTACTATGAGATGCTTATACACTGAACTTAAATTGTGTTTACAGTACTTCTGTAAACTGGAAGAAAAACTTGATCGTGCTGTATTTGTTTAACCATTTTCTAGAATGTCTATGACGATGATAAAACAAAGCATTATCAGTTGTAAGTGTATCATTGAAATATCACACATACACCAGACGTGGACAACATTAGTAACTGCATTAGAAATGCATTGTGCGCGAGTCGTAACTTTATACTAAACCTGGAACAGACAATTTAGTTCATTTAATTAATTTCTCCTTTATCTGTCGGCCTATGCTTAGATGTTGGTCAAAATTGTTGTCAATGATTGATGAGTCAACAAGTCTCTATAAATGATGACATCTCTAAAAGCACTTCAGCTACAATGCTTAGAAGTGTATTAGTGTAGAGTATGCGAAATACAGGAATGAAATCATGGCAATTGCTACAGCCAATGATAAAAGATGGATGATCCAGACCTTTTCCTATGGAAAAAGAACACTATCGAGATAATAGACAGAATAAGAAGGAAGTGATCTTACACACTAATTAAACATGAAATGTTTAGTTTAAAAAAAAAATGTGATATATATTGTAAATGGTTTCACACATTTTAGAACGTTGTTTAGAAGAGGGGAGAAGTGCCAAAAATTACCCTCACAGGGTACAAACATAATTAGCTACGGTTCTGCGGATAGTGAGGTGGGCTTATAATTGCGAACTGGATATTCATATGTAATTCATTGAAACAACACATACTGTGGGCTGAAGATGTTTTCCAGTTTCTCTTAAAACTCGTAATATTTATTGGTCAAATTTGATTTCCATAATTAGCTGGGTGAGTTTGAATTATGGCGAATTTCAGGGAAAAAATAATCCATACTTTTATTTGTAGCCTACTTTAACCGACATATAGGCTAGCTGCATTGTAAAATTATGTAATTTTAGGATTAATTGATTAATATTACCTTTTAAAGTTACTTTTTTCAATATTTCAGAACCGAGCACAATTAAAAGACTAAAAATTCCTATGTTTGTTGATGCAAATGATTTCAAAGCTTCAACAGACGTTTGTCCTATGAGTTTCGTTACTTTCTCTACAACTCTTTTCCTTTCTTCTTTTGACATTTGATCCAATGTGTAGACAATGAACATGAAATTTAAATCTCTTGATGAACACTTTGTTTGATTAGTTGCAGCTGCAACTGAGAAGATAAGGTAAGGATTAGTAAAACATCATTATACTCTAGTGATATGGGTCTAGCGGTGATGATTTCTCATTATTGTTGTCTTATTAGCTTTTTTGTACTAATATTGTAATTTATTTATCCCTAAAAATAAGCATTCAATAGAGCTTAAAAGATCTATTCTAAATTTATATCACATAATATTGATTTATAATACAGGTAATTACTATCAAACACACACACACATACAGTGATTGGTGACATAAATTACCTGTACCAAAGCCAATGAAACCAGCAGCAGCGGCCCCCAGGGGCCCAGCCAAGAGCATACCAGACAAAGCTCCTAAGGTGGTCAATATTCCTGATAACATAAGATGCTTGTTTTGCTCTAAAGGGATTTTAAACTTTAAAATTGAGTTACTGAATAAATTACATAAGTATTCAATATTAGAAAAAAACAATTTGTAAAGGTTTTATAGATTTTACTACAGTGATTCTAACAGTTATTTCTTAAGCAATTCTTAATCTCCGTGGAAGGGATATTAGAGTATGTCTGCGTTGTCTGATGAAAAGTGGGTGAAAATGGCATAACCGGGGGTAGCACAAAATAAGGTAAATTTCTTTAAAAAGAGATAAAAATGTGTTATGAACAATAAACGGTGTATTACAGTGTAGAACAGTGTGTAAAGTCCATGTAAGGCTGGGACTGTTTTTTAGGGTGCCGTTCATTCATCCCTGTCATGGCCGATAGTAGAATGGTCATGGGGACAACACGAGAGACATAGCAGGGACTTTAATCATCACCTGAGATATCCATTGGTTCTCACAGAAGATTGAACCAGAGACTCTCAGATCAACAGTCGAGCGCTTTACCACACGACCATCCGGTGTGCAATTTTAACATCCCTCCACTCAAAATGATCGATACAATTCAATGTAAAATATTTTTTTTATACTTTAAATCTTTCATTATACTTGTATGACATATTATGCTTAAACAAAATGCCTCAGCTTTTCCTCATGTATAGAAGAGATACAAAAACTCCTTGCATGGAAGTCAGCGTTTTTTTTTTTAAATAGTTTCAGCGGTGTGGTATTAAAGCTGACAATTTAAAATAAAAGTCTAAAAATCTCTGCAGCAGAGCATCCACATTGTTTTCAGATACGAACCTCCCCTGGTATCTATAATTATACTATAATAAATAGTATTTTAGTGTGGTAAAAAACTAAACGTAGTTACCTGCGTTGAATAGTTTGACTTCGGCGCAAGTTTCATCGTCCCATCTTATGACATCAGTTATCGCTTTAAAAAAAATTTCTACGTCATCATGATGGCGAGATTCAACACATTCCATTACACCTCGATGATGTAGCTTGTATCCTCAGGAGTCGGAAGATGTGTTTTACAATGACATAGTTCACCTACATTGGCTGTAGCATAATAGAAATAATATATATACCAATATGATAATGTTTTTGTGTTAATATGATAACAATCTTTGCTATAAATCCATAGTTGATGACATAACTCTGTTATATTTACTGAAGTCAGTGCATGTTGTAAGTTTTTAGTCAACATGAAAAGAGATATGTTAGAGGGAATTCCCTGTAGTACGGTAACGCACCAAATGAATGGGTTATAAAAAACGGAAGTATAAAAATAAGAAGAGACACTGACGGTTATTGAAGGTAGATGTCTTTCTATAAAACTATGTCATATTTGTAAAGTGAATAAATAAAAGAAACCACCGTCGCCATCCTCGACATGTTGTGTTTAATACAGAAAAAACTCATGAAATGGTGAATAGTGTCATTTTCTTTACTGGACATTTGTGTTGGACTAGTGATGTCAATCCAATTATGTTTTAAGTAGTGAGGACACTGGAGGATAATAACTTCACTATATTTGAAGTAGTAGTTTAGCCTTCTGAGGAGATACGACATAGTATTATTATTTATTTGGTGGCAGCGATAAAGAAAGACAAGAGCCACTAGGTTAAAGTGTTATTAACTTGGTGGTAATGGAAAACAGCATGAAAGTTGCAGTGCTGTTATTATTGTAATGTCAACCTATTTTAATACCAGTTAAGTTTATCTATGCAAGTAATTTATTGTGGCCAAGAGCTGTAATGCACTAATAAGCCCACTGATCGCTTTTGTAGCCTAATTATTAATCAAGTAATTTACTGTGGCCAAGAGCTGTGAAGCACTAGTAAGCCCATACATCTAGATGTAATACAACCATAACTAATACTAAAAAGTGGCCATGAGTTGTGAAGCTCTAGTAAGCCCACACATCTAGATGTAATACAACCATAACTAATACTAAAGAGTGGCCAAGAACTGTGAAACACACGTAAGCCCACACATCTAGATGTAATACAACCATAACTAATACTAAAGAGTGACCAAGAGCTGTGAAACACACGTAAGCCCACACATCTAGATGTAATACAACCATAACTAATACTAAAGAGTAGCCATGAGTTGTGAAACACACGTAAGCCCACATACCTACTTATGAAGAAGTCATTGAACTACGAATTGACAAGTCTTCTTTGCGTGTCAACCAGTCTGATGACAGCTGTGTAGTAACAAGCCTGGTAATCGATATAAATTACACTCACGTTCTTAAATGTGTTTATGCCGCATTCTTGCGCATAAAAAAGTCGTTACTGACTAACACTCTTTAAGTGTAATAACAAACTCTACATCAACGATCAAGAAAAATCACAGTTGAAGAGACTGTACAGCGAAAGACAGGTTAACAGAAGTCAAACCTCGTTTTACGTGTAAAGAGCTTGCATTTAATAAAAAATACAAACAAGAAAACAAAGACGCTTTTCATTTGATATATGTGCAGTGCCTTGAAATACGACCAAATTATAAATACTGTTATAACTTCCTCCCTGCACCCGGCGGTGCACTACGGACAGGGAATTCCCGTAGACCAGCGCAGCGTATGAATATTACGTATTGAAAGCAGTGACTTTGTGATAGAAGAGCAGTAGATTTGTGATGATGAAGACAGCAGTGAAGAACAGTGGCCATTGTAGTTGTTGAAACTGTCAAAATAAAACACGTGCTCCCCGCTGTCGGTTGTAGTATACGTCACTTCTACCTAAATGACGTATACACTAGAACTCATAATAAACTACAGCGCGAGATGGCGGAATGACGCCAGAGAGTATGTGGTGGGCGGAGCCTACCAAATTGCGTCATCAGACTCTAATTATATTGTTTCTCCACAGTGATGATGAAGACAGCAGTGAAGAACAATGCCCATTGTAAATGTTGATTGTAAATAAATTATTAAATGATGCGTTTTTTGATGATTCAACAATACACATTTTCTTCTTTTTCTGCCTAGCTCTATGCCATAACTACCGAACCGATGGCTGTTCCTTACTAAGATAGGTCTCACTCTGCGTGCTTCAGCTGTACAATCTACACTATTTCGAGCATGACTTTGTCTACTAAAGCCGCGGATCACAACCGTTAGTACTCGTACCCCAAGCGGCACGAGAAACGTTATGCCTGGGCAAAGCAGCGACATATAATTTTCGTTGAAAACAACCAGGAGTTTGAAGAAGTTCGCCAGTTCGCTTTGGGGACTCATCACCAAACCACGTGCCCTAGTACAAGTACAGCTGTACTACAGCATTAGAAAGGTAAGCTCATTTCATTAGGAAAATAAGTACATTCAATAGCAAACTAACGTGAGGGGTACCCGCGGAAATAATTACTCACCCCACGGGGTACAGTCGAGAAAAAGGGTTGAGAACCGTTGTACTAAACCTTCAGTTCTCAACCGATGGTACGCGCACCCGAATGATACGGAAAGGCCTATGCAAGGGGTAAGCAGAGCCATGTACTATTTATTTAAAACAACCACCCTTACGAATTTACACTTGTATTCAAGGCAACGTCAGAGATGTCTGGACCCAAAATATGCTTAGGTCGCTTTGTGTCATTAACAACAAATATTATGCAAAAGTCTATTCGTTTTTTTTTTTAAACACCTTTACTCCTTTATCTAAACTAAACACCAATCTTGTTACGTCCTTTTAGCATTGTTATCTTTGTTTAAACTCCCACTGATGTATGAACAAAAAAAGATTATTGTTAGCGTCCGTATATTGTAATCTGCAAGTTCACAAAAATCGAAAATCAGACTGAAATAAATCGGCCACATACATGAAGCCATTAATTTAGACAGAAAATTTCTGAGGCACAAGTGGGAAAAAACGGCATTATAGTCGTAGTAGACTAAATAGGAAATTTAGGTATAGATGAACAAATGAAAATGTAAAATGGTAAATACCTGCTAAGTTAGCTTATGTGTTTAGAATGACCAAGTAATAGATAACTTAAATGCTTTCTCAAAATTTAGAACATTATCCTCATGCATACACGGTAAATAAAGCACGGTTAGTTGACTACAGTGTTCAATTAGCCGGAACACATCTAAACATTTCAATAGAGTGACACATTTTCCGCCCGGATTTTAACACACCATAAAGATGTATCTTGCAGGAAAGGAATGCGTGTAACAAATGTTATCAAAACGAAATCAACGAGCGAGACGGATTTATTTTTAAAATTACTATTAACTTTAACCCTTCA